>OZ030014.1:76364693-76674693 GCA_964023405.1 Apodemus agrarius
CTTGTCTGCCTGAAAATTGCTTCTCCTTTTTCAGCATTTGCACGAGGCGTTGTAGATCCCCGATCACTCTTCCTAGGGCAGGTAGTCCTTTGTTTCTTCTGTAATATTATCTCACAGTGTTCTGTGAACATTTGCTTATGTGCTTCTCCAGTTGGATATTGAGCTTCTTGGTGTCAGAAACTGCATCTTCCTCCTTTGTGTTTCTAGATGCAGTTCTAGTGAAGGCAGGCAGCCTGCGTTTGCATAGATGTCTATATTGCCATGCTGCTGGGAACTAGGACTGAGAAGGAGGAGGACCCTTTCTTCTACCATAGGGGTCCACATGTGTATCTGAAGGGGCAAGACCTGAGGTAGGGGCTTTGGGTTGAAAAGTATTGGTAAATCTTCAGATAGGCAGATCTACAGTGGTTATGTATGCTTGTGTGTGTATGTATGTGTGTATGTGTTTGTATATGTGTATTTGTGTATGTGTGTATATGTCTGTATGTGTATGTGTGGATGTGTTTGTATATGTGTGTATATGTCTGCATGTGTATGTGTGTATGTTTATATATGTGTATGTATGTGTGTGTTTGTATTTGTATGTGTGTATGTGTCTGTGTGTATGTGTTTGTATATGTGTGTATGTGTGTTTTTATGTATGTGTGTGTCTATGTGTCTGTGAGTGTGTATGTGTTTACAGGCTGTGTCCTAGGATTTGTGTTAAGGGTACTAAGGGAAATAAGCCTGCAAAGCCAAGCCAAAGTCTCAAATGCCAGACTTAAGCATTTTTATTACTCTCAGTACCATAGGGAATGCCAAGTGTTATTTGAACCTGGAAATGACATAATCCTAGAGCTACTCACACGGGATTGACACAGTCCAAAAGGTGCGTTGGAGCACTAATTGGCCCATTGTATCTCGGTTGATGTGGGAGAGAGCGCAGGCAGGAAGGGAGATTGAGAATGACGGGAATAGCCCTGGAATGAATGGGTGGGAAGCTAGCATGCTGGAGCGCCAGAAAGATGCGAGTAGCAAAGACTGCCCTGGCTCTCAGGCTCTGCTAAACATCAGGCATGCTTTGAGGTGTCTTCTCAGTGGCCGTGTCTTTGGGTCAATCAGAGTTCTGCTAGGGTGAGTCCGATGCTTTGGGATCTATGAAGAAATCAAGAGGAAGGAGGCTTGAGCTAAGATTTCCAGTGGTGAAAGAAGCTGGACTCTCCAATCCACCATGGGTGACTCTTCTTTTTGAGGTAGGATGGAGATGTGATTGTTCTACTGATACTAACAAAGTCACCATCAGCAGAGCTCCTGTACTCAAACTCATCTTCTGAACAGGAGCTCGGCAGCCTAATTAGGTACACAGGATATGTTTCAACTATTCAGAAGTGGATAATGGAAGCCGGATGGTTCTTGGGGCTTTACCTTGTTGCTCACATAGCATTGGTGATATATATACCACATCTATACCCAGAGGCCAAACAGGGTACCCTGATGTCCAGGGTTTGGAGTGGTATCCTTACCTGTTATTAAATATATCCAAGACCTAATTGATGCTCATTCATGCATACATGTGTGTAGAAGCCAGAGGTTGACACTGGTGTCTTCCGTAGTCATACTCCATCTTATTTCTTTGGGAGAAGGTTTCTCGCTGAACCTGGAGTTTGTTTTCTAGTGTTGGGGTCACAGGCATACACTGCTATACTCACATTTTTACAGGAGTTTCCAGGATCTGAACTCAGGCCCTGAGGCTTGTGTGGTAGGCACTTCCACGGATTAAGACATTTCCCCAGTTCTTGATAACACACACACACACACACACACACACACACACACACACACACACACACAGGCTTTGGAGAGGCATCATACTGGCTTCCTATTTCCACTGAGCTATGAGGGACAGTATTAGACACTCCTAGATCCTGAGCCATCCTATTGCTCTTCTCGAGCCTTTGCCGTGTCAGTTTCATGTAGATATTCTGACAGGGTCTTTCCTGGTGACAACACTTACTACTGTTTCTCTGGCAGTGAGCTTTGAGACACCTCAGAAGGCCACTTGACTCTCAAGCATGTGTTGCTGGGGGTAGAATGAATTATTGTCCCTCTCCTCTCCCCCAACCTCCCTGTTCACTCTTCTAATCTCTTTCCTTCCTTTTCCTTTTTTGAGACATGGTCTCGTTCTATAGCTCAGGCTATCCCAGATTTTACTATGTCTCAGACCAGGTTGGTCTGGACTTTGTGGTAATCTTTCTGTCTCTGCCTTCAAACTGTTGGGATTACAAACAAGAGCCACCATGTCCAAGCTGAAAGGTCTACATTTAAGAGATCCAATTTCGTCAACCACCCAAGGCCTCTCACCCAGGGGCCATGCTCCTGGCTCCAGGCTTTCTTTCCACATTATCTCCTGTTTTGCTAAAAGTAGGGTACAATGTTCATGGAACACAATGCGGTCAGAAGGGTAAAGATTCTCCCTTTGGCTTGCGAGAGAGCGGAAGAAATGGTTAACAGAGGCTAAGCCAGGCATACTCCTGTTGCTCCTTGGGCATGCTTGACTCCTGGGTTCTGATCAGTTGTCAATGGTAACAGGCCTGTGGTGGCCGCAGCAGAGTAGATTGGAGAAAGATCAAGGGGAGAGAAGATGGATTGTCTGAGGGGACCTATCGTCAGTGAACAGACGTGTCAGGTTAGAACACTCATTTCTCATGTGTGGGCTCTGGACTATTAGTTCGAGTATCACTATGGATGGGGATGAGAATGCAGTTGGGGGGGGGCTCATCCTGTAGAAGCCACACTTGGAATCTCTGAGGGCAAGACTCAAAAAACCATGTTTTGATAACTCCTCTAGTGGATGCCAGGAGAAGTTGGAGGACTCTGCGGTTCGTATGACTGGACCAGCGACTCGAAGTTGGTTGCTCAGTTGAACCATCTGGGGGAAGAGTTTAGGAACACTCGCATTTGGTGTTGAAGTGGCACCATGGTGCAATTGAACTGAAACCTCAGAAGGTGAGCCCTAGACCACAATTTTTTTTTTTTAAAAAATTGTTATTATTATGTGAGGTAGGAGTGCCTGCATAAAATAAGTATGGAGGCTAAGGCATAACTTGTGGTATTGGTTCTGTCTTTAAACAGAGTCTGAGGCGAGTGTCTTCAGCTGCCTTTCTACCTCGACAACCCCTGGATGTTTTTTTGTTTGCTTATTTGTTTGTTTCTCTTCTTGTTTTAAGCTTCTCGTATAATTTCAATGTGCTGTAAAAGCTGAAGATCCCTGGGCTAGGGCCTGTGGCAGACCATCAGTGGTCTGAAAGTGTTTATATTGGATTCATCTTTCTCTCCTCTCACTGCCACTGTAGGGTCGGGCCTTTCGCGTACACATCTGTTTCCATGTGATATGTTAATAACTTGTCTGCTTTCCCCCCTTTTCTGAAGTGTGTGGGTCACTCTGTACAGTTTTCACCTGGGTTGGACCAAGCTTTTAGGAGCTGAGTACAAACACTGGGTATTTGGAGTCTGACCCAGTGGCCAGCTAGAGAATTCCCCAAATCATCTCCATAGAAACCTTTCTGCAACTGCTTTGCCTTTCATCTGAGATAATCCTGGGAATTACTATAGAAAGCTGATTTTGACCCAGAGAGGAGAAAAATCACTGTATTGCTTGGCCTTCTGAGTTCCTCTCTATATTCTATAATGGCTTGTAGAAGACAAAACAAAGCAAGGTAAAACACAAACAAAAGAGACAGAAAACCAAAAGAGGTCTCTGCGTCTAAAATACAAAAATGTGTAGGTCCCGAGGCCAGCCTCTGAAATGGACCTAGCTTGGATGGCTTTTGAAATCCCAGGTTGTTTGTGCATTTTGGGGTTTAACAGTGTCTCCTCCAGATCTGGCAAGCCAGGCCCAGGGAGGGTTAACTGAGCCCCAAATCACACAGCAAACTAGCAGCAGAGTCCATACCAGAAACCCAATCTCCTAACACCCGCTTGGGGGCTCCGCCCTCCACGATCATGCTTCCTCTTATATTTAATACTCTTTTCGCCAACACGGGATTTATTCCATCCTCCCCTCCCCCAAGGTCTTTATTTTTATTAAGGAAATGTCTGTTTTATTTTTAAGTGGCTGATAGCCCTCATCAATTAGGAAATTGAGATGGTTTCGAGGACACATTAAGTCGTTTTTTATATATGCTGGAAAATGAGTCCGTAAAAGTCTAATGCGGGGTAATGAGATGTCAGAAGTCACAGAGAGGAGAGGATCGGTGTATAATCACAGAGCCTCTGATGCATGCTCTGGAATTTTCCAGGATTTTCGGAGTGCTTTCATTGTTTATGTTTTATTTTATATCAAAATTGACATGTAAAACCCAAATACCCATATTTTTCCATTTGGGTCCATGACTCAGAACACTGAGAATCCTTCTAGAGCCTTTTAACCATTTACCACACCTTTAATGGGAAAAAAGGTCCAAACTCCTTTTATTTACTTTTTTCACATGTTTTATATTTTCTGGGCTTCTCAGTGGCAGCTGTAAAAAGGGCTTTTCATGTGCTCATTTAGTTCAGTAATTTGTCTAAACTGAGGCTGTTTCTCTCTTTTCTAATGCCTGCCCAGCTGTCAATGTTGCCTGCAAAAGTGATTTTTCTCTATTATGTTGTCACCTTACACTCCCAGAGGGTCTTATCCTGCAGGCCTCACATGCATGGAACTTGCATTAAGGTCATTGGAAGCTTTAAGTTGTAAGAATGTGGGTTTGGGGCCCAGGGAAAGGGGCCTGGCTGTTTTTGAAACCGTGGGCTCAGCAGTGGTAACCTGTACTGTGGTCAGCATGCCGGATTCTGGCTTATCTCCCATCTCCCCCAGGGGACCTTACGGCTCTGATATGACCCACGACCGGAGGACTCTGGTGGCTGACTTTGCATGCATCCCAAGGGTGGCTTACCAAAGTATCACATTCCAAAGCCTGCTCCTTCTACCGCGATGGTGCCAGTCAAAGATGCTATCAAAAACTGGAGAACAGAGGGGCAAGGGGGAGCAGGGGACACATTATATTCCATTCAATGTTTGCTTTGTGTTTGGGTCCAACACATGTGAAGGTAGACCCTTGGCTTAGTCTGTGCTAGAGGGCCTAGATGTTGCAATTGTGTGACTTTTTTTTTTTTTCCTCCTGGTAGCTTGGTTCTGTTTGCTTACAGCTTCAAAGTGTGTAAAGTTTAATTGATCTGTGAACAGATCAGGACAAAGAGGTCCTTGGGCTTCAGTATTCCATCTTTTGTCATTTTATTAGGTTTCTCATTCTTTAAGCACTGAAAATGCTACATCCTTCAGATGGCCTCCAGCAACATCCAAGGCCTCTCTGATACCGGCTGTCAGATCTCAGAGAGAAGGTGGTCAATCTCACCTGGCCAAGGTTGACTGGGGACCTGGAGGGCCTGTCACTTAGGACTGGCTTAAAGGGGGAAAAGACTTTTTTCATGGAGTAGGGTTCTCTGAGCCATGAGAACATGGGCTACTTCTGCACATAACCTGAAATTTGGGCAGAAAGAGTGAGCTTTGTTTCTTGTGATTTTAGGGGACTCTGAGTATACTCAGTGGGTGAGTGTATGGCCCAAGCAATATTTCCAGATCCTCCGTGTAGCTTTGTTTCCAGGGGTCCCCATGTGGTAGAAGGCAGCTCAAGGGAAGTGACTGAGCCAGGCACAGCCTCCATGTAAACATTGGCTCCACAGAGGTCTCCTGGTGGCCCAGGAGGCTGGAGGAAATGCACCGAAGAGTTGTTGGGAGGTGTGGTGGTTTGAATGAGAATGACCCCCGGTAGGTTCACATATTTGAATGGTTAGTCATCAGGGAATATCACTATTTGAAAGGACAAGGAAGTGGTGTGGTTTTGTTGGAAGAAGTGTGTCATTTTGTGTGTCACTCTGGGGTTCCCAAAAGCCCAAGCCAGTCAACCCTGATGCCATTTTCCCTTCCCACCGCCTGTAGATCCCGATGTAGAACTCTCCGTTACTTCTCCAGCACCATGTCTGCCTGCCTACCATCGTGCCACGCTCCTTACCATGACAACAATAGATAAGCCTTGGAAACTGTCAGCAAGCTCCAACTAAATGCTCTCCTTCCTAAGAGTTGCTGAGGTTGGGGGTGTCTCTTCACAGCAATAGAACACTGACTAGGACAAGAGGTATTGAGATACCAATGACTTTTATAAGATAACCAAGGGATTTTTTTTTGATCAAATTAATAAGAAATTAAGTTTTGGTAACAGAAGAAAAATCCCACTACCAAAAAAAAAAAAATCCACAAACATGTGGATTGCTTCTCATTTTGAACTTCTGTGCCATCTCTCCAGCCTGGGATTATTATTTTTGAACTAATGTGTTTCCTAAGATCCCTGTTAGGGCTTGATTCTGTTGACACATGTTTTCGATGATGTTTAAATTTTGAGCAGGAAGTGCTAGTGCAGAGCAGAGTCATTTGAATAGAACGTCCCTTCTCATCCTGAGTCAAATGGAAGCAACAGCAGACAGTCCTAAAGTAAGCCCCACCGATCTGACTGCAAGAGAAAGGTAAGGCATCCGCTGGAAAGGGGACAGTGACCTTCATTTTTACTCCCTCTCTCCCCTTCTCCTTTTGTGACTGAGAAACAACAATAATAAATTCTCTCCCCTTGTCTATTTTGAGGCAGAGATTTGAAGTGTGTTTTATGACTTCGGCTTGTCCCGGGGCCAATCCGCTCCACTGGTAGTGATGAATGAATCCTTGATGCCCATTAGCATAAGTGAATGTTGCTGTGCAAACTCTGACGGGGTCCTAATCAGTGCCGATTCTCCCCTTGGCTTTGCATTTTTGGTGGGTGCATCCAGGTGCTCTCCCAGATGTGCAAGGGAGAGAATCTGCACCCCTCCCCCCAATCCCACCCTCAGCTGCAGACTGGTTCATGCCTGACTGAGAACCGCTCAAGTGTTCTCTGAGCCATGCACCCTGCTGCATCTAATAAGCCCCCCCTCTCCACAAGCCTTGCTCTGGGGAAGCAGACCCAAGTGTATCCTAGAAGAGCCCTCTGCAGTAAGTCATGTGCAGAAAAGGCAGAAACTTGCAGCCTGGCATCTTTAAGACAGAGCAGATCTGCAGGCTGGACAGGTACCATAGACACAGCTCCACTGTTTAGCCTTCTTTGTTCCTACAGAGGGGGTCCTTGCACCATGTAGCTTAGCTCCTTCTCTGGCAGTGGGCTCATGAACGAGTGGGTTTGCAGGCATGTCTGTATATGCTGGGTGGAGAAAGTAAGAGAAACAAAGACTCCACATGTTAAAGCAGAAAGGGATTGAACTTACCCAAGGTTTGTAAATGTCTGCAGGGCATAAAGCACAGATTTTGCCAAGACAGCATCCAGACCTCAGGATCTCTGGGGCTAAATGGGATGAGAACCCCAGTGAATTTCTGGTGTCTTCTGGGAATGACTTAACGTCTCTGAGTCTCAGGGTCCCGAGTTGGAGGAGGTAATGCTTCACCTGTGGACTGTTGTTGACAGTTGGGGGCTGCCAGCATTAGCTTTCAGTCAGTGGTTTATAAAATGCATTGCAAAGTAGTGAGGCGAGCTGTGGTCTCCTTCAAAGTATAGACTGCGGATCCTCTGGGGGATTGATTTCTGTGTCAGAATTAGTTTGGGGGTTCATTTGAACAACCTCTGAAGGACTTCTAAACTTGAGCACATATCCCAAGGGAAGCCACCCAGACATCCTTCCCCAGGATTTTATATCAGTTTGCGAGGCATGCAGTACAGATTGTAGTGAAAATTAGTCATTTTGGAGTGTCCACCCAAGACAGTCTTCAGTCTCATTCACTGGGTCCCCTGAGCACTCCAGCTTCTCTTCTTGAGGTCCATAGCTCTGTCTTTCTTTAGTTCTAAAGGTCTCTTAATGTTTTCCCACTATTTCCTTTTTCGTGTTTAAGTCAGTCTCAAATCTCAGTGGATAGAAGGTTTAAGTTCTGGCCTAGGACCCCTGGGGTTTAATTAAACTTGACTTTAGTTAGCAATCATGCCTTCTATTTTGAGCAAAAGACAGGAGACCCAGTGGAGTCTCTGGAAGTCCTTCCTAATGGAGTGTAGCTTTCCTGGGACAATTGTCAGAGACTAGTGCATTGCGTTCCTGTACACCGTGGCTGGCAGAATTAGAGGCTGAGGCCACAAGTTCTGGAACCATTTCACCAGCTCATCTTCCTGGTTTTGCTGCTTTCTAGTTGTGTGGTCTCTGAGGTCACTCTGTGCTTCAGTTTCTTCTTATGTGAAATGGGAATATTGTAAGTACACTCTTGTGTCATGTTATAGAGATTAAATAAGTCATAAAATATGCTAAATATGGTCCTTGGAATATAGTAGATGCTCAATAAATTCTATCTATTTTCTATCATGTATCTATTATCTACTTATCTATATCTATTGATCTATTTATCTACATATCTATTCATCTATCATCTATTTATCTATCATCTATCTATCTAATGTATTTCCATCCATCATCCATCCATCCATCCATCCATCCATCCATCCATCTATCCATCCATCCATCATCACTTTTATCACCATTCTGGTACTGAATGCTCTTCTGTAATCACCAAGTCAGAAACCTCAGATGAAAATTGTAGGGTTGGAGAGATGGCTCAGCGGTTAAGACCACTGGCTGCTCTTCCAGAGGTCCTGAGTTCAATTCCCAGCAACCACATGGTGGCTCACAACCATCTGTAGTGTGATCTGATGCCCTCTTCTGGTTCGCCTGAAGACAGCTACAGTGTGCTTGTATACATACAAGTAAATAAATTACCTATAAAAAAAAAAGGAAGAAAGAAGATCATAAAGCTTGTTTGGCAGGAAAGTAAAAACCTTTTTAACATATGATCAAAGAATGCCATTTGCTGGTGGCCCATGGAGATATATGAATAGCAGACTTCTCTGCTGGAGGAAACATTTTTTTCCTACTAAAGTCTCCAAACTAGACTTTCCTTCCAATGGAAGATGGATTTCTAGTCAAGATATCTCTTAGTTGTTGGGGTAACAACTACAGCAGAGCAAACATAGCTAAGGAAAGGAATTGTATCACAGAACACAGGATGAGTTTCTCTGTATAAGAATTCATGTGCATGTTCATGTGTGTGTGGCTGGGGAGGTACATACACATATGTGCATGTGTCTCTCTAGAGGACTACTTTATGTGTCTTTTTAAAAATTGTCATCATTTTGTTAGATATGGTCTCTCACTGACCTAGAACTCACTAAGTTGGCAAAGCTTTCCACAGTGTCCCAACGGTTCCTTGTGTTGGGAACATGTCTGTGTACCACCAAATCCATATGTCTATGTGCATGTGTGTGTGTGTGTGTGTGTGTGTATGTATATGTATGTATATATGTATATATATAGGATATATATAGTATATGTATATGTATAATGTATATATGTTCTGGGTATCAAACAAAGGTCCTCATGCTTGAAAGGGAAGTACTTTACAGATGGAGTGTAACCCATCTCTGCAACCCCACATGAAACCATTTTCTATTATTATACTCCATGTTTTAGGTGAGTTTTTAGGCTCAAAGGAAAAATGAACAAGAGATACATATGTCTTACCCCACAAAGGAAGCTTCCCCAGATAGGAGCTACCCCATTCAAGTAGTACGTTTGTATCAGTAAGTGAATTTTTATTATCATCATTATTATTACTATGGACTAGTATCTTAAGTCTTATTCAGGTAGTTCTTATTCAGGTTCATTCTTGGTGTTGTACATTCTTGATGCACTGGCCACTTGGAAGCCCTGTACAATACACAGTAGCTCAGGCACTCCAGGTTCCTGAGGATTTTGTTTATTTGGAGTCTGTTGGAACAGGCTTTCAGCATAGGGCTGTCCTGTCTGTGAGGGAGCGGCAGGCGCTGACGGGTTTGGGACACCTCGAGGGTGTGGGGACTGGAAATAGATGGCATGTGTGCGCCATGACATCTATGTAAAACATGTCTGCCTGCCCAGAGATGAAAAACTGCTCACCTTGGCACAACAGGCGTGATATTCATTTGGAGGCTGGCGTCTAAGAAAGATAAATCCCACTGTCACTGCACAAAGAGATAAGAGAGACCACACGACAGTTTTCCATTGATAAAAGATTCTGTCTGTATTTTAAAGGAATTTACTTTCTTCCGCTTTTCTGATACCCGCATGAGTTAAGGCACAGATACGCTATCGTTCATGTTTTTTGTCAGAACGTGTGATTACGGTGGTGGCAGGGACTCAATTGCTTCATTTAGGGAGCTACAGTGAGCCACGAGCTGAGCATGAGCCGGGGCCTCCGGAGTTAGAAAGCTTCACCAGGAAGCAGCCCTGGCCTAGAGGGAATTAACAAGGACGCATCTGTAACTGGATAGCCCTGTGCTGAGATCTCCTCGGACATTACACTTTCACTGATGACTAGGATGGTTTTGCAACCTCCCCCGCCCCAACCCCCCCGCAACCCCCAGGGACACCACATACCGTAAGTATTATAAAGTAAGCAGCACTCCAATTAAGTGCCACATGGGTAACATCGAAACAGAAAAGTTGAAAGGCTGCAATAGGATCCGAGATCCAAGTGACCAGCATCCTGTCTGCATCTCCCCCTCTCCCCAGGCCGGAAGCTGCTCCGGCTAGCCTCATCCTTTCAGAACACCTTAAGCAAGGATGCTTCTCAACTTCATCATGACTAGACTCGGCTGTGGACTAGAGAATATACTGACCACTTGGAATCAGTATTCAAATGTGCTTATATATATATGTATATATATGTATGTATATGTATATGTGTATGCATATATATGTGTGTGCATGTGTATACACACATATGATAAACATAGTTGAATATGTGTATATACATATATGTATACATACTACAGACATATATATGATAAGCACATTTAAATACCAATACCCAGTGGGTAGTATATCTTCTCTCTATACATACTCATACATATATGCACACACATACACACACATATATAGATGTATATATGTATATATATATACACACACACACACACACACAGAAAGAAGGGGGAGACAGACAGACAGACACACACACATAGAGAGAGAGAGAGAGAGAGAGAGAGAGAGAGAGAGAGAGAGATGACCTTGAACTTCTGACCCTCTCGTCTCTTCTTCCCTAGTCCTGGGATTATAAGCATGTGTCCCCTTGCCTGGTTTATACAGTGCTAGGGATCAAACTTAGGACTCTGTGTGGTAGGCAAGCGCTCTATCAGCTAGACACAGAGATGCTGAGACAAGTCGTGCTTGTTATTTCTTCTGAGTCTCTGGACCACAGATGGCAAGACTGCTATCAAAAGGCATCTTTAGCCCACACGTTTTGGATTGATTTTCCAATACAGATAATACTAATATTTCACCCTTCCATGTCTTAATTTTCTCATCTGGAAATGGGAATAACAGCAGACATTACTCTTTGTGTGGTCATCAGGATTTAATGTGCACAATTACTCAGTGTCCTTCCTGAGAAATGGTATCTAGTATTTGCGTATTACTTCCTTTGGGCAGAGTATTGCCCTGTGGACTTTACATGTAACAGCTTTAATTTACCACAATAACCTAAATAGCCTAAAAATGTGGGTATTACTTGAATACTTTTTATGGCGATAAAAAGGACATAGTTTGGAATTAGTCATTTAGAAATGTTACTTCTCGTTTGACGTGCGGTGTAAGCATTTTCTCTACTTGATGTCCAAACATTCCATCACTCTGTTAGGAAGCACGAGCAATACTTTTGAAGACACTTCATATGTGACATTATACAACCTGGCTATTGTCAGCCATAAGACGCCTGGGTTCCAGGCTCTGTGGTGTTTGGCACTCTACATGCCCACGATTGCACAGCTAGGAGGTGGCAGGCCCTGGGCAGCTGTTTCCGTGGCTTATGCATTTTCTGCTGGGATAAAACTTAGAATGAAATTTTCAGTCATGCTCCTCAAAGAGGTGGAGCTCTTGAGTCAATATTCAGAATCTGTGCTCGTCCCAACACGTATTACCCATACCCATAATTATAGGGTCTGAGCCTCTGAGCAAAGCAGCCACCATCTTCCTTAGATTAGTAGTACCTACTTTCAAGAGACCACCCTGCTGCGGTTTGTTGACTGTTGATATTCCTGCATAGGAGAAGTAGATAGGGCAGGTCATTGGGCCCACACGTCAGACTTGCCCACACACAAGTCATTAGCCTCATCGTTGCAATTCTGCCCTGACTGCACGTGCCTGACTTCATCTGAAGCCTTCACTGCTGCTAAGTGAAACAGCACTGCTGCTTTGGGGGTTACCCATGTTCCTGCCCCTCACCCATGCATGCTATGAAGGTAATCCCAGTAAACCCACTGGTTCTCAAGGTAAACTTTGGTCTGTTGTTCAGGCTTTGTAAGGAATGGGGCAGATGTTATATCCTGCCCAGATGTTATCCCCTGCCCAGATGTTATCCCCTGCCCAAGGCAAAATGGCTCCATGAGTCCCCCCAATGCATAATTCTTCTCCCTTGTGGTCTACTAAATATTTAGGTAATGATTTTTTTTTTTCTAGAGCCACCCGGTCGGTTTCCTGAAGAACCACATAGCTGCAAACACTTGACCTACGGAGACGTCTACAGCACGCAGCCCTAGAAACAGCAGGGTGCACTGTCCTCATGAGACAGGACTGACTCATCACCCTGCCTTTCTTTCCTGCATCACACTGACTAAAAGCCAGAAACCTTACACATAGAGGAAACAGACTCAAGGTCCTGTGAGTGAGGAGGTTGGAGCCGTTAGGGCTCTGTTGGGAGACATAGGTTAAAGCCGATTTCAGGCTGGTGTAGGCAGGCAGGAGGTTCCTTGTATGGGCCCAGGAACCCCTCTAGAGGTAAAATGCCAAGAGCCAACCTCTTGCTTGCAAATCCTCCTCAGCTCTTGGCATAGGGGTGTTCTTGCCGTTTGGGCATTGGGATAGTCAGATGGGATGGAAGCTTTGTCTCCTGCTGCCTTGGGCCTCAGACACCAAATACACCACAGGTGGCAGGGGACAGAACACCTGGGCCTAGGGAAAGGTGTTGAGTGCTAAGAGGAATCTTCAGGACTCTGTCAGTGTTGAGCCATCCCCAGCAGAGCACATGCCCAGTGCTCTTTCCAGCAGTCACTAATCCGCACACACCTCCCAGCTGCAGTGCCTGGGAGAGGAAGGGATGCAGGCCTTGGATTCAGTTACATCCTGGTCTGAGGCCTGACTGAGGTGTTTATTAGTGTATGCTAAATCCACTGCCCCCCCACCTCCACCCCCGAGTCTCAATTTCCCTATGTGTGTCATGGGACCAATACCTTTTATAGCTTTTAATTTATTTTATTGTTTTGTGGTATACACATGTTTGTATGTTTTGTTGCATATGTGGTATTGTATGCAAAGAGGTGCATGTGTGTACATGTGCATAGAGTGGCTGGAAGTAAGCATTTGTTTCTTTTTTTTTTCCTTAGTTTTCCACTTTATTTTTTAAATTAAATTTTATTTATTCACTTTTTTTGGTGACGGTGGTGGCGGTGATGGCAGTGGTGTGTGTATTATGTATATAGGCAGATACACAGATCACACATAGTCTGAGAACAACCCTAGGGAGTTGATACTCTCTTGCCACTTTTACCTGGGCTCTAGTGATCAAACATCTCAGGTCGCCAGGCATGTACACCAAGCACATTTACCTACTTAGCCTACAGATCCACTGGCTCATACTACCTTAGTGTTTTTGAGACAGTGTGTCTCACTGATATTGGAGTTTACTGATCTGGCTAGAGTGGCTGCCTGGTGAGTTCCAGGGATCCTCCTGATTCAGTTACCCTCCCCCCCAGCCCCCCAGTTAGAAACCGCAGTGCACAGATTCTGCTGGGGGTGCTGGGAATCCAAACTCGGGTCCTCTTGCTTACACAACAAATGCTTTGCCAACTTAGACATCTCCTTAGCTGGCTTAAGAAACAAAAACGTGTGTAAAATGTGTATAACCCACACTCAGCCCAGGTCAACATGGCTTTCTGGCATAAGAGGGTGGAGGATATCTAATTAAGCCTAGATATCAATCACCAACCAGAACTTGAACCTTGACCCTCCCAGGATTCTCTTTGACCAGCTAAACCCGGCATGCACTTACTGTGTATGCTCAGTTTTCACAAACATTTGGTTCAAGGATTTGAATCAACTTTAGTGTTTTATTCTGGTGGCAATTAGCAGTTCCTAAGTCACGTTATAAATCCAGTTTACATGTGCCACACCGAGACAGGGCTGACATTACAAAACTTAATTCTGGCAGGTAACCATTGCAGTCACCCAGTGGAGCTGCAGTCTGGTAATGGAAAAGTGTTTCATTTTAACTATGAAATTTAACACAAAGAATACAGCTGCTCAGCTGCGCACTGACAGTGTATGTTAATTTGATTTATAGACATGCAATGTACCGTGCCTAATATCCAATGCTGGAAGACTTCAGCAAGCCTAATACCAGCATCATAAATGAGAGACGACCATTATGGTTTAGCTTCACATGTGTGAGCACACCTCTTCCTAGTAGAGGAAGCAGCAGAGCCACTTTGAACAAGAGAAGCAAGAAGGAATGCTCGCCTGGGCGGTGGGTGAGGGCTGGGCTTTCTCAAACAGGCTGCCGCTTGTCTGGAGGTAGTTCTTGGCCACTGGCGCATTTACAACCATCTTCTCAAGAAAATCTGGTCTATGGAGAGGGGACTGGCTTAGGGTTCCATTTTGCTTTAAGGTGTGAATGCCTTGGAGACTGTAGTTCAGTTTTCCATGAAGGCAAAGAGGGAAGAGATCCCCCATTCTCTAAGTTCATCAGGAATTCCGAGGAGCAAATTCCCATTTTGATTGATACCCGTGTGGAATGCACATGACCAAAAAAACCAAACCAAACCAAACCAAACCAAACCAAACCAAACCAAACCAAACCAAACCAAACCAAACCAAGCCAAACCAAAAACACAGCAAAACCTCTGTGGGACATGTACTGTGTGTATGGTGTTTCAGTGCACACTGTGTGTTGTGTGAATAGGTATGTGTTATACGTACTGTGTATTGTGTGGGTCGTAAGTGTTGTGCATGCTATATATGTGTGTGGTATGTGTGTTTCTATTGGATTCATTAGCAAGGGCTGCTTCTCACATTCCCTTTGGACAAACACTCGGTGGGCACCTAGATGAACCTGGTCGCTTTCCCTCATCACGGTTGCTTAGGCTCATGGATTGGTCCCTAGCTCTTGTGACTGTTTGTCGAGGCTCTGAACCTTTTGGACTTGAGGCGTCCCAGGTAGATGTGAGATTGTAGGGTTGTGCTTTGAAGGTTGTAGACTTGCCTCATAGCAGTCCAGCTCTCTGCTCCCTAACTGGGGACTGATGGCTTCGGCTGCCCTGCCCCCATGGTCCTGCAGCCACAGCCTTCAGTGGCTCTTGCTGTGTGTCGCCCTTGCTATCATGAACTGTGGTCTCCCAAACCATGAGCAAGACTGAATCCCGTCCCACTCTTCAGAACTGTTGTGCCTGCTAGCTATATGATATTCTATCTGGTTCTGCTCCATGACCAGGGCATATGGTCTTCTACTTCTATGGCCATCATGATTTCTAGCTAGAGCTTCCCATTTCTTGGTGCAGGGCAGAGGTTTGGTTGGCATGCTCTTATATCCGGTTTAGCTTTTTCTTAGGGCCCTGCATGAGGTCTGGCATGGACAACATCAGAATGGGTACTCAGTTGCCAATACCAATCTACTCTCTAACAGCCCTCCCCAACAGGGGGAACCTGTGTTGACCCCTCCCACAGGAGGGGTCTCTGTGGGATCACAGGATCTCTCTGCTCCTGCACTGGTATCTCCCCACCTGTTTTGTCCTGCATTCTTTACCCTTACTCTTTGTTTCCAAGTTGTTGATATCTGAAATCTTCTGATCATGTGAGGATTATATCTTTTCTGGTATATGTGTGTGTGTGTGTGTGTGTGTGTGTGTGTGTGTGTGTATCGCTTCCATCTCTGTGTGTTTATAGGGAAGCATCTGGGGTCACCTGGTGCTTAGGAGGTAAGAGGAGAATCATGACAAGGTACATCTGACTGGTACCTCTGTTCTGTCTCCTGTCACTTTAGACCAATGACAACCTTTTGACTGTATTGTCTGCTTCTTCAGTTTTGCCTCACAGATCTCATGCATGTCTTTTTTTGGTATTCTTTAAATCAGAGCTATAAAGGGAAGGGAATTCTGGGACGAGCCATTCCCAGAACAACCAAGTTGATTGTATAGAATGATCCAGCATGAGGCTTGCCTCTGAGGAATGGAATGGAATGGGAGTATTATAAGATGGCATGCTCAGCACTGAATCACAGGGATATAAAGCTTTCAACACACACACACATACACACACACACACACACACACACACACAGATACACACACACACACAGATTACACCACACCACACACACACCATATCACACTACACACACAGAGATCACATCACACACATACTCACCACATGCACACACACAGAGATCACACCACACATACACAGATCACACCAAATACACACACACACACACACACACACACACACACACCACATCATAGCACACACACAGATCACTCCACACACACAGATCACACACCATATACACAGATCACATCACATCACATACACACACAGATCATACCACACACACATACACACCACACACATACCATATCACACCACACACACCCCATATCAGACTACACACACACAGATCACTCCACACACACAGATCACACCATATACACAGATCACATCACATACACACACAGATCACACCACACACACATACACACCACACACACATACCATATCACACCACACACACCCCACATCACACTACACATACACAGATCACACCACACACACACACACACATACATACATATATACCATACATACACCACATCACACCACACACACACATACACACCACACATATACACACACACCACATCACATCACACACATACACACTACACACACACACACACACACACACACACACCACATCACACCACACATACGGGGGGGGGACGGCAGAGAGAGAGAGAGAGAGAGAGAGAGAGAGAGAGAGAGAGAGAGAAAACCAGAGCCTCTTGACTGTCTATGAACCATCAGTAGGTTTCTTCATATCTTTCCATATAATTCTTTTCCTCTAGGTATTGTTAATGATCTTGTTTATTTAAAAAGAGCATCAGAAAGGTGTATATATATATATATATATATATATATATATACACACACATATATATGTATATACACACATACATATATGTATATATATATATATGCACATGCATACATTTCTCTCATGCATTTAAATGTGCATATACATTTTGAGTCTCCACAACTCACCCCCATCTGGCTTATTCTGTGGGCCCTATGCCTTTAATGATGATTCTTTAACCTATGCCAAAGACACCCAGGGGACTGGAGAGCCCGTAAGGAGGGCTTGGTGAGAGAAGGCTGGAAAGTCACCTCCCTGGGAGATAAAACTCATGCTGCACACAGGGGTGCTTTGTTCCATTAATTTTTATAGGGAGAGGCACGTCCCCCACTGCTTTATCCTGCCTCTCCCTCAGGCACAGAGCCAACTGTGTGTTCTCATCCTGACATCTCTGCAAATAGCTGGGGAAGGAAGAGGCAAGCCTGAGATTAGTGCGTCGGTGTGGAGGCCACGCTGAAACCCCTGTCTTGCTCCAGCTGGTTCTGCGTCTCTTGCTATCAAATTAGGACCTCCCGGATTTTGTTTTTAATCAGGCTCTAAACATCCAAAGTCTGATATACAGAGAACTGAAGAAGTGAACATCTATCTGCCTTTCTTAGTGAACACCAAGTGTCCCAGGTGCAGGACACTGCACCATGTGGGGAGGAGAGTGGTGGTGGATAAGTTACCCTGATAGCACCTGGGATTCCTGAATACATTCTAAATAGAACAGGGCAGAGACCACTACCTCCTGCATTGCCTATAAATGAGTCCTCGAAAGACCATGCTCTTAGAATCCAGTCACGTTTTCCTGGAGCCAAGCGACCCCTTTTCTCTGTTACCACATACTCTCTGGTGGCTTGCTGGTTTCTCACGTCAGGGACTCAAGAGCTGATTTGCAACCCCAGGGACTTGCACTCTAGCTAGGATGGAATAGTGCCTTCCACACTCGTCAGCCACCTCAGCTCTTCTCTGCAAGACATCTGATCTCGTTTCCCAGTCTTGCCCCTGGCTTGCTCTGCTCCCGTCAGCACAACTGCCTCTTGTTGGTGTTTGAATAGTGCAGCATCTGGTTAGATGGTCCATGTCTGGAGTTCCCTTCCCCAGGAATCTCAGAGACAACCCACTCAGCATCTCTGTCTAAATTTCACTTCTCTTCCGTGATGCCCGTGCCAAGCTATGGTTGCCCCTGTCCCCTCACACATACGTGACTAGAAATCCTTTGTTTGTGTTTCCCCTATACCATCTACTGGTTCCCAGAACACTGTAATTTACTTCTCCACCGCGTCTTCCTGTTTGTTCACTGTTTACACACACCTACTCCTCTGTCATTGAAAAAGTAAGCCCTCCTCAGGCCGTCATCTGGTCTGCTTTGTTTACTGACATGACCTCAGTACTCACAGGCGGTTCACGTTAGCTATTTGTTGATGTTTGGTGGACAATGTTTCACCAAGAAATTGCTTGGAGTTCTTTTTCACGTGCTTTTCTCAGGCAAAGGCAGCTTCCAGTGAAGTAAGAATTGGATGGAAAGACAAATTTCACACATTTACCTCAGGAGCACTCCAGGGCCATTCACTTGGTGTGCAAACAATACTGACACAACAAGAAAGTGATTCCTGGCCATCGTCTGCTGTTCTACAGAAGTCAGGAGACTTATACTTGGGTTATTGGCATCTTTGGAAGGACCAATGGATGTTTGGAACGTTCTGCACCTGGTGAATGATATAGAGGAATCTCTCACCATGAGTGCCGATAGCCAGTCTTTTTCTTCTCCATCTCAAGGAATTATTTTTTCCATACAAGCTAGTCTTGGGATCCACAAGAAGAAGGTCAATGCAGAATGGCTGGGATGACATCCATAAGTGGGGACCACCAGGGGTTCCAGGATTACCATATGATAAGGTGACCATGAGCTTTACCTGACCATGATAGAAGATTTTACTGTCTGTGTGTGGGATTTCAGAATGAGCTAGGTGGGACTGTTGGTAGAGAGTTTGCTATATATCATTTATTTTTTGTTGTTGTTGTTGCTGCATAAATAACATAAGTAGCATCAACTGACATGGAGAGCCCCTGCTAGAATGTTGGTGTGGACTGTGGGTACTACTGCTTAGAGTCTGTCTGGTTTGTCTGGAATGTTTGTGTATGCATGTGTGTTGGGTGGGTGGGTAAGGGGAGGGAATGTTCTTTAGCAGAGTGATTCTCTTTCTTTTGAGAAAATGTCTCCCTTTGTAGCCAAGGGTAGTTTTGAACCCCTGGCCCACCTGCCTCGGCTTCCTGAGTGTTGTGGCAAGCATGTGTCATACTCAACTTCGGAGTAGGAGTTCTTAGTAGGAGGTAATGGCAGTCATCATTGGAACTTGAAGGATGTGTAGCTGGCATCGTATATGTAGAAATCAGAGTGCTCCCAAACACAGAGCACCCCCATAGCAAATCGTGATCTTGTCCAAATGTTGGGGTGTGAGCAAGGCTTGAGAAGCCTTGCCCACCCCAAGTGTGGCAAGAATGAACTACTGTTTCTGTCTTCGTTTTCTCCTTGTTTTTCTGAATCCTGCCTCCCCTCCCAGCTAGAGGGAGTAGGAAGAGGACTGGAAACCTCTCTTTAGAATATTTCTTAGGAATTAATTGGCAGAGGGAACAAGGAGTTCCAACCTCCCACGCCCAACAGCTCACCACCTGCTGCAGCATCAATTATGTCTCGGCCCACGCCACGCCCGAAGGTTGAAGAGCTGCTGTGTGGTACTGTTGGTGTGGGGCTGCAGCCTTTAGACACCTTCCACAAGGCAGGCAGAGATGAGCCGTGTGCAACAAGAGGGAGGCCATGTTGCCAGCAGCCTAGGAGCCCGGGGCATTGTGTAACCCAAATGAACTCCCGGATTTAATCTCTGCCTCTGACAGCTCCCTGGAATTGCAAGAATGCCTGAGGATATTTGTTCTAGCTCTTCCAATCCGTATTGAAATACTTTCCAAATGAAGAATAATGCTGTCAGCTACTACTCGGAAAATTAGCATATGCCTGCCTTTTGCTTTTCTTTACCAATGGAGCCAGTTACAATCTCACTTAAACATAGCGTAGTGCTCTCCAGTTCCCAGACAACAGGATCAGTAATGATCTCATGTGCAATGGTTTTCATTGAATATTAGATCTGAGAGAGAATAACTTACTTTAACGGAAATTTTTTTTTTCTGCAGGATTGGCCAGCAGAGGAGGATGTAAGGACTCTTGAACAATTGAGATTTCTATTTCCCAAATGCCAGAATGGTTAGTAGAAGACCAGAACATTGAAGCCCTGGGGTAGCAGAGCCCTAGCTGTATGCACCCCATATTTTGCTTTCTTTTCTTTGGTAATCAAGGATGAACTAGTAGGATGGTGGTTTCCCTTGTTTAGATAACTTACTTTGCATAATGCTAAATGTCCAGATCTGAGCAGGTAAGGCAACAGTTCACATTATAGACACCAGGCTCTTCTGCCACACCTGTGTCTAAAGGACTTGGTCTGCTGTCTGGCTTTCCTGTTAGTGCCAATGAACCTACAATTTAGATGTCACAGCAGGTTCTTCTTCCAGAAGAAGTCCTCAAATTCTGGTGTTCTTTGAGGTTCCCTTGGAATTTCACACCTTTCCCGTGTGCATCCTCCATAGGTGGCTTCAACTCTCCCTTGGAATCAGTTGCTGTGCAGCTCCTGTCTGAGTCTTTTTGATGATGATGATGATGATGATGATGATGATGATGATATATCAAATCTACCTTCAGCCCAGTGGGTGTGTCAGTATAGAGTGAGTCTAGGCTTGGGTGGTGGGAAAAGCAGGTCTGAGGCTGGATACTGACTACTGTCCTCGTGGGTTGGATATCTCCTTGGGTAAGAGTCTGATCTCCTTTCCCAGATCCTGAGTTCTGTCAAGCTCTGTACTTTGTCAAGGTTTACCACAGTGCCCAGCAACAGAAAACACCAAGGAGAAGGGGACTTCAGAGATGATGAGTTTCCACGAAATGCCTCAAGCACAACCTGACAATGGCTCCAACTATCACCTGTAGTTGATCAACATCCAGCCAGGGGATCATCAGTCTTGGTTGTATAGTAAAGTAATCTAAAAGCTTTTGATAGACAGAGGTTGAGGCCTCCTTCCAGATTTCCTGAACCAAGACAACCAGGATGATGTAGGAAGGTATCCAAGTGTTTTTGTTGCTTGCCTGTATGAAAAACCAATAGCTTGTAAGTAACCAACTAGTTGACTCGTTTCTCAATGAGATCCCATCTTTATCATTCAGTAGGAAAATAGGGTCATTCCTATGGTTGGTCGATAGTTAGTGCCACTGTCACAATGGCAGGTGATGCTGTGTGACAAGAGTAATCATTCTGCCCACAGCCTCAATCCAAGTCATATGTGTTTTTACTAGATTTCAAAATGTGTGTGTGTGTTTGTGTGTGTGTGTGTGTGTGTGTGTGTGTGTATGTATTTGTATTTGTGAGTAGTACATTTTTGCTGATCTAATATGTATGTATATCTTAAATACTGACTTCATTCATTATTAAAACAGAACTGTGATTCATTTAAGTGTATTGAGATTGGGGAGCACAGTAATGAACAAAATGAATAAACATCCTTGCCCTCACAGAACCCAATCCTTGGTGGAGACATCAATAGAGACAGGATAGATAAGTAAGATTTAAGAAATGTCCAGATGGCAACAGAGCTATGTTAGTTGCTGTATCACAGATCAGTTGCTGTATAACAAATCTCCCCCAAACAGAAAAGCTAAAATAATAACAACATATTTGTTTACAGCTTCGGAGGGTCATAAATCAGAGAGTAACTTAGCTGGGTTTAGACTCTGTAATGAGATTGACTAAAACTATTGAGTAGATCGGTGATAAGATGGCTTCCTAGGGCTGGAGGCTACTCTTGTAGGAGGCCTCAGTTGTTTTTCACATGCTGGCTTCCAAGAACAAGGTGAAAACCAACCCACCTTAGATGACAGCAAGTCATTTCTGCACATTCTATTTGCTGAAAGAAGAGTCCCCGAGTAGCTGTTTTTTAAATCACACAAAGGCTAAGGGACTATAATACAGCAGAGGGATGAGAAACAAACAGCTGGGGAAGGGTGGGTGCCATCATTGGCAGGGCGACAAGGAGGTCAGGCTTGAGTGGAAGTTTGGTTGGGCTGAGGGTGCAGGTTAAGTCAGGAAGGTTGCCAGGGGTCATGGGAGGGCATGGGACGGGTCTTCAGAACTATTGTTGAGACTTTGGCTTTTCCTTTGCATGAATGGGAGTTAATGGAAGCTTTTTGGGGTGATAATTTTATGCTCCGTGGACCATAAGGTGTAGGGAGCCAAGTAAAACCAGGGGGAGCAGTCAGTGGTGCTTGAGGTAATCAGGAGAGGGTGGCAGCTTCGATGTGGTGTCCATACGGGCACAGATGAGACATGGTGGGTAGTGGCTGATTTGGAATATAACCTTCAAGATTTACTGATAGGTCAGATGTGGGGTATAAGGACATGAAGGGAAATAATTAAGGATCATCACAAGGGTTGTACACGTGAAAAGATACAGCTGGTGTATGTTTGATGCTGCGAGAGTGCTGTCTGTCTCGGAAGTTGAAAGCACAGAAGAAACGCAGGCCTGGACCGTGAGGATGGGCTTGCTTCCCTTGAATACTTGTAAACCAGAAAATAGACTCTGAAGCAAACAACCTTGGGCTTCTCTTTTATTTATTTATTTTCTATTACCATCCTCCAGAAGCTTAGAAAACAGATGTGAACCAGAGTTTTCACTGGCCATCGTTGCTGGTGACCCGAAGGAGCAAAAGGATAATTTCCAACAGTGCCTATAAATGACTAACGTCCATGATACCAGAGAGCAGAGCTTCAAAGAGCGTCTAGAAGGTGACCCCCTGCATAAAAAAGTCGAGCCGTAAAGATGTCATAAGCTATACCTGATTGCTCTCTGTACTGAACAATCTGGGGAGGTCTTGGTCATTCAGTCAAATATTTTTCTTTTAGATACTTGAGAATTAATTTATTTACACTTTCCTGGCACAGTTATTTATTCATTGACTGATATGCTCTAGGTGTGCGGTGGTTGGTTTCAAATGCTAGCTTGTCACAACCTGTGAAGAGAACCTGAATGAGAGATTATTTAGGTAGGGTTGGTCTGTGGATATGGGGGCAGGGGCAGGGCTGGGGTGGGGGGTGGGGGGTGGGGTGGCGATTGATGTAATAGTTGATATAGGAAGACTCAGCCTATTGTGGGTGGCACCATTCCCTGAGCTGGCAGGCAGGCAGGTGTGTGTGTGTGTGTATGTGTGTATATGTGTGTGTGTAGACTGTGTAGGATAGGAGAAAGCTAGATGAATCAAGCAGGTAGCATGGGTACATGTGTCTCTCTCTGTTCTTTAACTGCATGTGATTATGATCCGATCAGCCGCTTCACCACACCTTCCCTGCTATGCTGGACTATAACATGGAATTGCAAGCTGAATAGCTCCCCTCCCCACTTTCTGCCCCGTAGTTGCTTTTGGTCAGGCTAATTTATCACAGCAACACAAAGGAAACTAGGACAAAGCGATGATGAAGATTCTGACTTAAGGCAGAAGGAGAATTAGGTTGGACCACATGGACCTGTCGATTTTGACCACTTGGGGTCTGCCAAAATGCAACTTTCGTGTTGTTCAAGATTCTGTTTTATGAAAAATGTATGTACAGACTGCTCGTTCTAGATACCACTGGTGCGTATACTCACACCCAGTACCTTCAGTCTCTGTGTGGGCCCCTGCTTAATAACGCCATTGTTCTTATTCCCGTCTTAATGTCTGCCACACTTGCCTGTTTTAATTTCAACTCCCTTCCCTCTTTTCCTGTCCTCTGTGAAAATGGGACACAGCTGCCCCCTGTCACCTGTGTACATGGTGTTCCGTCATGTACTTGAACCTGTAAGGTCGGATTATGAGGCATGACTCGGCCTGGGAATGTACTTTATTACTAAGCACATCATATCTTATCTGGTTAGGGTATCAGCTTAGAGCATTAAAGTCCAGTCTGGGCCAGCTGAGCCAGTTATAAGTGTGACTCTAGGCCGCCCCAGCTGTGTGGGTCTCGCAGGAATATGCTGTCTTGCACATACCATTTGTGACAAACGTAAGCTGCTGGTAATAGTGTCTCAGCCTTGAGGGCAGCTTTAGCCCAGGCGAATTTCTAGTGATGATCATCATTTGATAACGCTCTTCAATTTCTTACTTCAGAATGGAGGGTCTGTGAACCAACCAAACCGTCTCTAGACACACAGGCAATTTTGCTTAAGATTGCAGCAAGAAGTGGTGTTTTTCCTCCCTTCCCTTGAATTCACCTGCATTTTCTTTTTTTAATTCCAATACAACATATGCTCAGCTCTGCACTGTTCACAGACATAACATCTTATCACTCTGCTGGGAAGTTACTCCCCCCCCACTCTCCCAAGATGTAGCTTCTTTCATGCTCTACAACTTCATTTTACATTATCTTTTTCTAGACAACAACATTCTCAGAGGTTTTTCTGAGTTAAGTAACACAATTACACAGGAATAGCTGCAGGATGTGTCCAGACTGGAACACAATGATCGTGCTGTGGGAAACAAGGAGGCCATTATTTTTGCTGTCTTACTTAATTAGTATTGCACACAGCATGGCTTGGGTCTGATCCATACCCAGTTTATTGGGGAGAAACACTATGAGGTAGAAAGAATGTGTGTAGATATTGGAAAAAAAAAGATTTGTGGTAGGGGGAGCGGTGATGGAGGTGCATAAACATCTAGATGAACAGAGAGAGCGTTCCCCGGCACCTGCATTCTCAGAGACTCAGCTGATTGCCTCAAAACCCATTAAGCTGTGTTTTCCCTCTTTCTTTATTGCATTTGGCTACAGGAGCAGGGGCTGATTCTTACAACCTCTATTGTTTGATTGCATCCACTGCCTCTCAAAAATCTGGGTCCTTGAGTCCAGTTCCAACTCCAAATGATTCAAATTGGTGCAAAGGGAAGGGGAGAGATGGCAGGTCCCCGCCAGGCAGGGGACAAACGCCATTCCAAGAGCATCTCCCTTTAATGAGGATTCTGATGTGGCTCTCACTCCTCAGCAAGTACCAGGCTGCATCCGGACTGATGGCTGCACTTGATGGATAATTTATGCAAACAGAACACAAACAAGAAGTCATTAAGCCACCCAACAAGGGTCCTTGACTTTTGCAAAACCAAACAGTTATTCTGATCCTGATGAGTTTAATTTTACTTTGGGTTGAGTACCGATGAATACATTATATTTAAAATAAATATAATACTATCAATATTCATGATCAAACTGAATGTCATTTGGTGTTTGGTGTGGGTTTTTTTTTTTAAGTTATACACAGAGCTTGATGCTCATAGAATCACAAAATGTGCATATTTGGAGTTTTAATCCTAAGTTAAGTCTGTTTCTGATATATCCTAGGGTAGCCAGAGGAGAACAGGAGGAGGAAGAAGAGTAATCTTCTATTTGCATATCTGTAACAACTTGATATCCCCCTTGTTTTCTCTCTTTAGCTCTAGAATCCGAGAATTTGATATAAGGAAACTATAGCCCACTGGACTTCATAAAGAAAATTGATGGTGAATGTGATTTGGATATCTATTGATTAAAAACTACTTACAAGAAAATTAAAATGTAAAAAAAAAAAGGCATAATGCCTTTGTTGTAATTCAAGGACCATGTAGGTGTACAATATTTGGATGTCAGTTTATATAATAGGCTGTGTTTTCCCATGCTTTCCAGATGCCTGGCAGTTTACTTTAGTAATTTTAATTTTATTAGAACAGCATCCTATGACTCGGTTGCTGTATGGCAATTCTAGAAGCATTCACATGAAAATCATTAAAGCCTAAACGGTCCTGGCAGGTAATCTCACCGTCTTTTCATCTTCTATCCCCAGGAAGGTGGCCTCTGTTGATTGTTTAAGAGAAAACACCGTTATCCTAGACCCAAATAAAAATGCTTCATTCCAGTCCTTTCTCAGAAGAAGGGGGCCCTGGAAGTAGCCTCCAGAATGAAAGCTTCCCTGAGAAGGACATTTGCATCCCAAGATCAACTAGCTATAAAACAGCAGGAACCTTCAGGGGCCTTTACCTCAGTCAACCCCCAAGGGGACAAGGCCCCCACTACTTGTGATGAACCTCTCTGACCTACAGCTAGGGCAGCTGTGCCTACTACAGTCACTTCCTCTGCCACTTGAGAGGGACATGAGAGGCCAGAGAAGCTGACAACTCAGACCCTCATTTCAGGGGAGGGCTCTCCCGTGGAGAGAGAAGTGAGGGAGAATTGTAGTAATGAGGGGGAGGGCAAGCCAGTACCTCCAAGATTCTCTCCAGGGAAGGGGGGCAAAGAAAAGTATTATTAATATGTTTAATTAATAGTCTAGAGGTGGAACAGATTTCCCAGAATAGACTGGGGAATGGTCAGGGCTTCTCCTAGGCCATCAAACAGCAGCAAATACTTGGTGGATGCAGAGGCCCGGATCACTAAAGGCCATTCCTAATTTAGGAGAAGGAATGCCAGTAGCTACACCCCAGCCTTCTAGTGGACGCTAAGCACCTTCTTCATAACCTATCTTAGAGGCACTATCGGAAATACCTTATTCAAATTCAATGTCTAGATTTGGTCATTCTTGTGAATTTAAATTTTTAACCAAAATCTCAAAGTAGTTTGGAGATTGATAGCTGGGACCAAGCATTGAGAATCATCATCTTATTAAACCACTGACTAATACTGAGTCAAAGATCTGATAGCTTTACAGTTATCTCCGATGTACCACTTTAAGGACATTTCCATTCAACTTGTAGACCTCTGAAGAGCGCTTGGTTTTCCTGGGCCATCCTCTCTGTCCAGCTTCTCCCTTCTCTTTGTCTTAAGCCTTCGTATGAGAGTTGGAGGAATTAGGAGTGGAGGATGCCTTTACTTTGGCTCAGAACTCCCATTAATGCTTTTCTATAACAATTGGTGTCCCTTGACCCTGAATCTAGAGGCACAGAACTCAGATGGATGGAAAGGACCCTTGCCTTCTCCATTAAGAGAGAGGAATGATGTACTACTAGGGATACGTTAATGGATTAGGTAGAAAAAAATTAGGCCTACCAGAGAATGTAGTTATGGTATTTGATTTTAAACTCATGGCCTGAAATCCCATGTATATCTACTTATCTGGCAATAAATTACTTTATCTTTGCCTGCTGTTCCTTACAACCGTGTGCCTGGGTTTTCTGGGCTTTCTTTGCAAATGCCATCTGAGGGTATTCGGTCAATGAGAATATTTCTGGGGCTTCCTCTCCACCGCTTGCAAAGGACTGGAGATTAAATCAGGATCAGAGGGAAGCAGGCCTTTCTGGCTTTCCTTTGAGGGGTTCTAGTTCTCCATGGATTCCCCGTCAATAATGTCAACCCTCGCTGGGCAGCTTCTGAACAGTGACTTATCCCCCTCTCCCCGTGCCCTTTCCGGAAGGATAGGGCCAATTTCTGCTGCTACTCATCCTGGGGTTTTTCCACCTCTTGAGTTTCTTACCTTTTCAGTTATCTGTGCAACCAGTTTCATACTTGAATTTATTCTGATTGCTTCTTTTCTGTGGGGGGCTCTGCCTGCTGATTTTCTGGGCATGGGTGGGGGTACCATTTTATGGCATGTGGGGAGTTAATGAATCTGGGGTCACAATACTGTGGTTTGAGTTCTGGCCATAGACGAATCCCATTTTTAGGATGCTCCCCCCCCCATGGTGAAATCCCAAAGGATACAAACACTAGCTCCTCTTTTAGTCCCTGAGATAGCTCTTCCCACAAACAGAATAGGATTTAAACTTTAATAGACTTATTGTGAACAGCAGAAATATCATGTATGATCTGTCTCATGTTATGACTTATTTTAATTACTCATCATAAATGTTCCCTGTATATAAATACTCATTATAAATATAAGCACTCTTTTATGCTGATCCCAGGCACAGCTTCACCAATGTTTTTCAACATAATGATCCTGGCAAGGAATACGATTTGGCAAGCAAGTCAAAACTCATTTTCCACCCATGATTCCAAGTCCCAACTTCTTTATTTAAACCCAAGCCTGAGAGGCAAAATCCATGTCAGATACATAAGAACATACACCCGTATCTTAGGATGATGCTGGCATGTCAGTATGCTTCTTCACAGGTGTGTATGCGTTTACATGTATGTACACATATATACATGAACATTTATTTTTACATTTAGATATTGTTGTATGTTTATTATATGAGTATTTATACATATGTATATGTACTTACTTTGTATGCCCTAAAGATAGGGCATACATCTGAGCTTATAGAAATTGGTTGGGGAAGGCAGCTGCGTGGTCACCTACCCCACTATTTTCATTTTAAGAGTGGGAAAAGTGAGTTTCATTTTCTGAAAACAAGGCTATGTGTGAAAGTTCTGTGGCAAAGTAGAAGAAAAAAAATTTCATCTTGAACTTTTAGTAGATACTTGTTTTGGTTGGCAAGGGGCCATCACCCATAAACATGCAAGTTTTGAATGTCTATTTCGGTAATTAACAGACTTATCAACTTTTTCTTTTCCACTCATGGAGGTTGGAGAATGGAAAAATGAGCCTGCCAGTTGTCATGGAAGACAGGGGGAACAAGAAACCCACGGATGACTTTTAATTTCTCTTAAAATGTACCTCTCTGGAGTCTGATGAAATTGGCTTGTGTTGGTCCAACTTCTTGGGCCTGAGTCGGCCCTATGAAACCAAAGGTGGCGTGCAAACAGAAAGGGCTGGGACTTGCTTGAGCTGCTCCAGTCTGTCTACCTGCCGGCGTTTAAGGGATCATAAACGCTCTAGCATCGATTGCCGCAGACTTCCCATCCACCGTAAAAATGAAAGTGTTTGAAATGAGGAGCAGAATGGTTGATTTGTTTGGTTACATTTCCCAGGGATAGTACGTGGCAGATGGATGGGTTCCAGATGTGGCGAACTATTAAGGAAGAGCTTCTAAGAAGCCAAGGTCCAGATTTCCCCCTGAAGCTGTGTCCAGCTCGTTACTTGTACTCCATATGTTCTTGCGAATTTTCCCCTCTGCTACGACAATTAAAGGCTTCCTTGCCTTCCCTTCCCTTTGCTGTTATTGTGAAATTCTGACTTTCTCTGTCTCGGAGCACTTTCATTTAAACGCTCATTGTTCACGGTGTGGGGCAGCTCCTGAACCATGCACCACGGAGGGACATCCATCTCTCCAGCTTCATTGTCTGGGTTTTATGAGATGGTATGGGAGACAGACATGGTGAGGAGGTAAACGTATCCTTTGAAATGCCACTCTGCTTTGCTGGAGAATCTGGAGAAGCGAAAGCCTGTGGTGGATTTGTTTAAGTACTGTGATGGGAAGGAAGACGGGGTGACTTTTTGGCAGGGCTCGGCTTTCTCCTTCTACAAGGTTAACTTTCGGGAAAGGAATAGTCCTGATAAGAGCTCCAGAGAACCTCCTTTCTATCCGTTTAGTCCAACTGTGAGTGAAAGCACCTCAGAAACCCATCCAGACTTAGGGACAGTCACAGAGACTGGGGTCCCTACATTGGCTCAAGCGGCTCAAATCATCATGACCTCCTTATCCCAAATATTGGTCCTCGGAGACTCTATTTGGTCCTCTGCTTATTAATCATGATCTCACTCATGGACCAGTTTAGTGCTTACTTGCCTCAGGGAGAATAAACAGGCGAGCTCTTGGTTAAAGAAGAGATGTTCCGAATAGCCCATGTTCACACCCGCTTTTGCTGTCGTTGTACTTGGTATGTTTCTGGAATTGGGACCAGCACTGGGAGTTGCAGTGATGAACCAAGCAGACCTGAGCCCTTCTGTCACCATGCTTCAGTTCAGACCTGTCATATCTTTCAAGGTGGCTGCTATTGATCGATTCTTTCCCTTCTTTTAGACCCAGGCTTCAGCAGAGTCTCCAGACTCGATTTCTCCTAACACCCCAATGGCAATCTCCTCTTCCCCTTTACCTCCAACAACCAGGCCCTTTCAGTGTGTCAGAATTAGTTGAATGCATGCATTCTTGGAGGTCTGCCTCTAGAAGCTGAGCATGCCTTGGATGCATGCCATGGGCGTTATGTATTGTCTGTTAGAATCTTAGTTCCGGAGGACCCTGCTATACCACTCCTGGGCATATACCCAGAGGATTCCCCAGCATGTAATAAGGATACATGCTCCACTATGTTCATAGGAGCCCTATTTATAATAGCCAGAAGCTGGAAAGAACCCAGATGTCCCTCAGTGGAGGAATGGATACAGAAAATGTGGTATATATACACAATGGAGTACTATTCAGCCATTAGAAACAATGAATTCATGAAATTCTTAGACGAATGGATGGAGCTGGAGAAGATCATCCTAAGTGAGGTAACCCAGTCTCAAAAGAATGCTCATGGTATGCACTCACTGATAAGCAGATATTAGCCTAGAATCTTGGAATACCCAAGACACAATCCACATATCAAATGATGTCCAAGAAGAAGGAAGGAGTGGCTCCTGGTTCTGGAAAGGCTCAATGCATCAGTGTAGGGGAATATGAGAACAGGGAAGTGGCAAGGGGTGGATGGAGGAGCAGGAGAAGGGAGAAGGGCTTATGGGACTTTCGGGGAGTGGGGAGCCAGGAAAGGGGAAATCATTTGAAATGTAAATAAAGAATATATTGAATAAAAAAAAAGAATCTTAGTTCAAGTAGTTCAAGTGGAAGCACACTTGAATCCCCAAACCACCTGACCCAACCTCTGGACAGATCCTTGACTCTAGGCTCAGCCTACTCCACAGCCTCCACAGTTAACTCCCAGTCTCTCTCTTGCAATAACCTTCATAAAAACCCACCAGGTCAGCTGACTGCTGTGCCACTTCTCAGCCAGTCTCCCTCATTTTCTGAAACTCCCTCTGTGCACAGTTCTGGTTCCCCCTGGAACTCCACTACAGCTTCCTAGGGAGGGTTTCCTCTGTATTCAGGACTTAACTCGGTGACATCTGGCTTTGTTTTCCCCTCTGTGTCTTTCCTTCCCCACAGATGGGGCTCTTCTGGGGCCCCTCCCAGGGATATGAGCAATGAGCTCATGTCAGGTGCAGCTGTTTGCTTTGCTTGCAAAATCACTAAGTAGCTAATCTGTTAAACTCATGATATCCGAAGTGTTAACAGTTGATAAAAACTTGATAGGTTTTGCCTTCCAGATGACAGTAACATTTTAATAGGAGACCTTGTTACTCAGATATAGAGGGGAAAGATACTGACATTTCCATGGCATAATTACAGCTGGTAGAGAGTGTTTGGTGCGGTCGGTGGGGGGTTGGCTTTTCATGAACACACGAGCTCTTCCTACCCAGGGTGTAGCGGGAGCTCTATGAAGCATTCATGTACGGTATATTCATGTTGTGGCTTGATTTATACAAGCATCTTGATCTTCTAGGTGAATGGTTATAGTAAGAGTCAGCATGATTCTGTGTCTATGTGATACCTGGAGCTACAGCTGTGTTGTTTGTCTTTACAGTAACTGGTAACAAAATAACAAGAGCTAACGGGCTTGCAGTTCATGCTAAGGAATTGTGCTGTCTGCTCATTCTCTTTCTCCACAAGTCCCCTCTCCCCACACTTTGCACACCAAGAAACTAAGGCTTAGAATAGCAATGTGAGTTGCCTTGGGTCATACGGCAACAGTCAGGAATGTGGGCTTCTACATGTTTTCCTTTAATGTGACTGGAGAGCAGAACACTATGTTTCTGAGCCCCACCCCACCTCCCTACTATCTTCAAATGTAAATCTAAGACTTCTTGAGCTATCCAAGTTCATTTGGAGCTTACAGAACCAGGAGGCAAATAGCATGAGGCTCTTTTGCCCAAGTACGCCTTTAGTCTTCTCTGAGTTTCCTTTCTCATCTGTCTCCCGCTGTCTCTGTCCTTATCCTTTCTTCTGTGGACTTCTTGATGCTCTCAGTTTCTGCCTCTTTTTACCTCCCCCCTGTTGTAAAATCTTACAGTGCTATGGGATTGGAGATAGGCAGTAAGAACATTCACCTCTCAAGCACGAGGATTTGAGTGCAGAGTCTCAGCACCCACGTAAAAAGCTGAAGTTGGCCATGCTTGTATGCTCATCACCACAACACTGAGGTGGGGAAGTAGAGGAGGAGGCAGAGGGGTCCTTGGAGATCATGGCTAGCCAGGTTTGCGGAACAAACCATCAAGCCTGGGTTCAGTGAGAAGCCTTTTCTCAAGGCTGTGAGACTGATGGAGGAGGACACTTCTACACTCATGTACAGAAGGGCATGCATATATCACAGTCACACACACATACACAATCATACACATACACACACAGTTCACAAGTGCCACTGATAACCACTTTTTGCCATATTTTGCTCACATAATCATTCTACAATCCGTACTAGGCCGATTTTCTGCCCTCCATTCTACTGCCACAATGAGTCTTAGCTAGAACAGTCAGGAGGATGGAAAGCACTGTGGGGATCAGAAATCAAGAGCCACATGAAGTAGATGCTGTCAGCACAGCCTGGTGGCAGGGAGCAAGCCCAGGAAGCTTTGGGTTGATGGAACGCCATTGAAATTCCTGCTGGGAAGCCTGGTGACTCTCTTAGCCGAGACAACTTTGCTTTTGGACAAGCATAAAGCTATTCTATAATTAGGATCAGATCTCTGTGGCTCTTTCCTAGCACTCTTTCCTATCTCCAAGGGCTCATTTGTCTTTAAAGACCACCTGAAGCCAACCTCTTCTACCCACTTGCCTGGTGCAAACCCCCTTGCCCCAGCCCATCCAAATAAAGCCTGTAGTTGGGTTGACAAGCACACGGCTGCTTCTCCTCATGTCTATGATCACTAAGTTCTGCCTTTCAGACTCCTGGGCATGACCTTGAGAGCTGCTGTTTCTGGCCTTGCTGTGCATAAGAGTCATGCATGCAGAAGAGGCTGTTTCAGCGTTTACGAGATTCAACTACTTAAACTCAGCTGAAGGCAAGCCTGTCTTTCGGTCAAAATGGACTAAATGTCTCTGGATAGATAGATCCTCTCTTCTTTAGTTTCTCCATCTTCTGTGGAGCCCATGGCTATCATCCCTCATCTGCCTTTTGAGGCAGTGTACATGGCTCCTAAGATCTGTCTTTCCCTTTATGTCCTGTAAACTTAGTGTCTTGGGATTTGGACCCTCTCAAGATCTTACAGCATGTAAGATGTGACCATATGAACTTGTAGGAGTGGAGTGGTGACAATGAGTTACAGCATTTGTTGGTGCAGGGTACACGTCTCTCTTTCTTTCTTATCCTTGCTCCCTCTTTCTCTGTCTCCCCCTGCCTTTTTTTTTTTTTTTTAAATTGGACTCAGAAACCTAACCCAGAATCTTGGGCTTGCTTAGACAAGTGCCTACTACTGAGTTAAGCACCCCCATTCCCTTGTTTGTGGGTCTCTTGAGTTCTAACTGGCTTAATAATTTTGTTCTCTACACTGACAAAACCTAGCATAGGAGCTTCACCATAATCACCCACAGGAGTCACTATCACCAGCCCCACTGGCCAGGCTGAGCCCTGGTTGCTAACTTGCTCATCCTGGTACTTGCTGATTTATGTTAACATATGGCTCTGGTCACTGGGCTAACTTGCCACCCGTGGGACCCTTTTTCCTACTCCAGGCTTTGCATGGGACTTCTGCATCTGTCTCAAGCCCTCCCAGTTAGCAGTCTGGGACTTGGAGGTCTCCTCCACACTGGCACACCCTTTCACAACCTCTTTGCTTTGGGCTTTCCTTGTGGCCTCCACACCCAGACCATGCCAGATATGCTCAAGGGCTTGTTGTTTTCATGATTTGGGTTCCATTCACCCTCCCTGGGATGACTCTTGGCTCTGCTGTGCTTATGCAAAAGGATCTGTGGCTTCCCCTTTCTGTTGGACTCTTCTTGGATCATCATTCCCCACTCTTGAGTCTCCCTGGCCTTTGGGATCTCCCTAATCCTTTCTGCGCTTGTGTTTGACAGTCACTTGATGGCTCAGGATGCTTCCTGCACTGCCGCGTGTGGGGTGTTGTTCTCCTTTGGGTGTTCTTTTGCTTCCCCTGGGTTCACATCTTATCTCTTTCCCAGCATGTTTCCCCCATTCCATTTTATCCCCTCAGGACCCCACTTGCTATTCATGGCTCCCCTAGACATATTTCAGGATGGTCAAGGTTTTTCTTCCTTGGGTGAGTACTACATTAATAGCAGTGGTTCCCCCAAGGTTTTGTTTTGTTTTGCTTTGTTTTGTTTTAAACCAGAAAGAACTACTGTGGGTCTTTCTATAAGTAACGGGGAAGCAGTGAGCATACAATTTGATACACAGGTGCCTTTGGATGCTGCTGAAGTCATCTAATATAACAATGATAGAGTCCTCTATGACACTAGACAAAGCCCTCTAGCTTTTTAATGAAATCTTACTAAAGTACCATGGAAATAAGTGTTACCAATTTTTATATTGGGAAAATGAAGTGCAGAGAGAAATGATATAATTTTTTTCTGGAGATCCATATCTTAACATGTGGGTTATTGAGATGTCCAGTGGTATGACAGAGTATGGAATTTTAGTTACTCTCCATGGTTCAACGTAGCCATGTGTGACCCCTCTGCTAGCCCTTAGATTTGTATACCTGTTATTGTATTTATAAACCACGTCCATAAATTATATCTCATTTAATTGGCTCAACATCCCTCTGGTTTTTATGACTCTGGATTGCATGTCTGCTCCTTCCCCCCGCCCCCCGAGATGGGGAGTGAAGAAATTGTGTTACTCTCATTTTGTTCCCACTCTTGTTTGTATTGTGAACATCAGCTTCTGTAATCTTGGTCATTTTTTGCTGCTTCTGATTCTTCTCTTTCCTGTAAAGTGAACATCTCAAGTTTGCCTTTTCCCTGCACACAGTAAGCATTTATGTGAGTTTGGAATGAACATGGCTGCTAGCAACAAAATACTCAACAGTAGCTTAAACTAACAGAGATTTATATTTCTTAATAACGTTAAGAATTCCGGAGGCAGGCAGCTGCTGGTATTTGTTTAGAAGCTAAACAACATGTGGCCTGGCCTCTGCAGTCCCCTTAGCCTTGACACTTCACACTGGCTGTTGTGGTTTCAGGCATCTTATCCTTTCAAGGCAAGGACAAAAGGTACCACCACCTCTTCCTTCCAGCCTATCCATTCAAGTCTCATTAGCCACATTTGCTGGCTTTTTAGAGCTACACGAGAGGGTAGAATAGCAAATTTTCAGCTTGTGGCATTACATAATAAGAAGAAAGGGAGGAAAGTACACCAGAAAAAGGGGGTAGTAGAGAGCCAACTCTTTCTACTTTAGTATTTGCTAACTTGTTTTAAATGCTTTTAGCCACAAAGCCATCTTTCGACCGCTTTAGTCTTGATGAAGGAAATGATCAGCTTAGGTTTCATTATTTCCAAGATACTTAATGTCCTGGTTAGTTTTCTGCCAACTTGACACACGCTAGAGTCATCTGAGAAGAGGGAGCCTCAACTGAGAAAATGTCCCCATAAGACATTTTGGGACAAGCCTGTGGGGCATTTTTTGAAACAGTGATTTTTGGGGAAGAGTCTATGCCATTGTGGGTGGTACCACCCCTGAGCACTTAGTAGTCCTGGGTCCTCTAAGAAAGCAGTCTGAGCAAGTCGTGATGAGCAAGCCAGTAAGCAGCATCCCTGAATGGCCTCATTAGTGTCAGCTCCTGCCTCTAGGTTCTTGCCTCCGGGTTCCTGCCTTGTTTCAGTTCCTGTGCTGATTCCCTCTGATGATGAACAGTGAAATGGGAGTGTCAGCCAAATAAACTCATTCCTCCCCTCCCCCATTGCTTTGGTCGTGGTGTTTCATAGTGCTCCCTCCATGTAGAAAATAAAGAACACTGGATAAAAAGAGTCTGCCCTCAGTGTACTTCAGCTACTAAGGAGCAATTCATACTGCAGCTGTGTGATGTGGAAATGCACTCTCACAATTCTGAGAGTGGAGAGGTATGTTACACACATATACGCACAGTTGTTTGCCCATGAACATGTGGCAATTCTCAGTTTACATTTCTACATGGATCTCTCTTAATAAAATAAATAGGACTGGTTTTTCAGTTTGGGTTCTGTGATTTGCTCTTTCCCCCCCCCCCCATTTGCAGTGGTCAGTGTGGCTTAGGAATCTTTCTATGCCAACCCCAATAGCCTTCTGTCATTCTTTATCCCAAGCCCAGAGCATTCCCTAACTGGATGCTCATTTCTCTTAAGCTCCTTTGTCTTCTGATTGTGTTGCTAATGTAGTTTGGACTGATGGCATCATTTTCAAATGAGAGGAGTGCAGAGGGGCAGAGTGTCAAGGACTACCATTGATCACACACTTAGCAAACTGGAGTGCTTCTGAGCCAGGTGTCAGGATCTCCCTAGGGCTGTGGCTGAGCCATACAGTAGGGTACCACAAACAAGCTGAAGTCAGATGATGTGATTCTCCTGAAAGTATTAACTGGGGTCATAATCACACATCAAAGACTTTTAACCAAAAAGCTTCTACAGATGTGGACATTAGTTTCATAGAAAAACAACAACAAAAAACCTAGCCTATTTGTCAAGTTATTTTTCCAAGGATGAAATATGTTCCATGGGTTCTCATAAAGAAGTTGGTTTGATTTTGTCTTGGGAATCGGTGTCCTTAGTCAAGAGTGGCAGCAAAACCAGGCCCCTAGGGGTTTTCAATCTACTCTTCTGAAGATTGTAGTGGTGAGAGCAGATTCAAAAAGTGTTCACGTCTGACAGTGCACTGCACATGTTAATGCATGTAAAAGGCAGCATGGTCAATTAAGGGTGCGTGGCAGCCTCCAGAACATCAAATCAAAGCCCAGAAGATTCATCACTTCTGGGGATAGACAGGAAAGAGCCACTTGCTGTAGCAACAGCTTCTGGCCAGTGCTCTGGGAGAGTCACTGAAGTGAATGTGAAAGCAATATGGCGGCTTCTTCCAGAAAGGCTGACTCATTCTTTTACACAGAGGAAGGGACTTAGGTGTCCAGAGCACAGTTGTTAGCTGATCCAGATATTAAGCCAGGGTGACTGTGTGCAAGGCTGTAGAAGAATTTTCCCTTGACCTTAACTGGAGCTTACTAACCAGAAGGAGACCAATTCTGTTGTAGGGGGAAAAATAGTTTCCCTTTTGTTTCTTTCAAAGGCAAAGATTATTTACATAGACTGAAATGTTAATTTCTCTCAGAAATCAAAGCTACCACAGGCAGACTGTTAAGCAAAATCCATGTGTGTGATTAATGCTGGATACCCTCTTGTTCTGGTAGAGCCATGTTCTCCCAGGAAACATATGGAACACATTCATGCTTATATTAGGTGTATCTGTGTGCTCACAAGCAGACACACAGATGTTTGACTTTGGGTGTAGTGGATTGTCAAATTTCTTTTTACAACAGAGTCAGAAGAGGAAATGCTGTTGAGAGCAGAGTGTTGTACAAGGGGATGAATGAGTACATGGTATATACAAGGGGATGAATGAGCGAATGGTGTACAGGGGATGAATGAATGAGAGTATGGTGTACAAGGGGACGAATGACTGAGTGCATGGCTGGTGACGCAGGGATTGCAAAAGTGACTACATAGGTCATGGGCCCTAGGGGAGGACCTACCACTATTATTTGACTAAAGCTACATGATAGTGTGACTGCCAATGTCATTTTGCTATACTCTTAGATCAGGGCCTTGCTCAACCCTCATCAGAGAAGTAGCATCTTGCCAGAGACGGTAAATAAAACAGAGAGGGACAAAATGAGAGTGTGAGATTGAGAGACTTGCTCAGGCTAAATGAATGGATTTTTTTTTTTACATGCTCAGGAATCTATGCAGAAGAGGAAGCAGGAAGACTGTAAGAGCCAGAGGCGGTAGATACACCCCAACCCCCGAAGTATTTCCCAGACATGGTAGGGCTGATACATGTATGAACATGTATGGGGGAAGGGGAGGATTAGAAGGAGTTGGGGAAAGGGAAAAAATAGTAACAGCATATACTGTATGAAATGCTTAACAATAGCCACAAAAGTGACATTGGAGATTGTCACTTTCAGACTGGAAAGAAAGGTGGATGGAAGCTGGGGCAGGGGAGGGACAAGTCTTAGGTATGGGATGGCACTGTTAGTCACACAACACTCTCTGGGCTTCTTCGCTTTGGTCTCAGCATCCCCTAGGGATGGTGGCTGAGTGGGACAGCTGCTCACCTTGTTAACTCAGGAGCTTGCCCGTGTGAACAGAGGGCACGCCTTCTTGCCAGCATCTCCTGGACACACTGATTTCCGTCCCTAAGGGCAGTGGGATTCTGGGATTATTTGGGATATTTGGTTTTAGTTTTCTTGAGAAGCCTCCACACATATAGGAAGCCATTTTCCAACATGGCTGCCCCAATTTATACCAGCCCAGGCTCTGGGTAGAGTGCCCCCTTCTCCATGTTCTCAGGCTCACATTTTATCTTTCATATCTTCAATAAGAAAGGTAACTCCTGACTGTAGTTTCAATCTCTCTTATGCTTAGATATACAGAGCAGTTTTTCAACATACCTACCAGTCAATTGACTGTTCTCTATTGAGAAATGTCTAAACCCTTTACCCATTTTTTTTAAAAAAATTGTAGTCATTAAATTTGAATTCCTTATATATTTTATATATCAGTTCCTTATCTATGTATAATTTTCAAATCCTTTCTTATGGTCTGTGGATGCACACTCAGTTGTTTTCTGTGCTGTGATTTAGATTGATATAGTCTCCCATTTGTTTATTTTTATTTTTGTTATTTTTTGCCTAAACTTTGGGGTTCATATCCAAGAAATCACTGTCCTGAGCAATGACAAAGTTTTCCTTTGTACTTTTATACTTTCAGTTCTTCTGTTTTATATTTTTATATCACTTTCAAGTTAGTTCTTACATAGGAGTCAGATAACCATCTGTGTTCATTCTCACTGGACTAAAAAGCTGGACCTAATCTCCACATCACAGCTCAAACTTCATCTCCTACCATTCTCTTATTCTTTTTCTCTGCTCCAGAGATGCTGGCTCTATTGGGTTTTTAGACATATTGACTGTCTTTTTGCTTTGGGAAATTTGTACTTGGTTTTTCCCCCCTCCCATGATGCTCTGCTCTAGGTTACCCACAGGCTCACCCTCACTTCCTTGAGGTATTCTTGTTCCTTATGTAAAAGGTAATGCCTCCTCTGAAAGCACATGGGTTTGAAACTACTTCTTACTTAGTAGCTACGTGTTGCTGGGTACACATGAAGTTGCTGTAATTCTCAAGCCTCTTAAATGGCAATAAGAACTGTGCTAGCTTGGCTATGGGATTTCCATGTCTGTGGGTCAAAGTGATGGAACGCTGGTGAGTTTCTTATGGACCCATCTAGTAACTCCTTTACTGAGATGGGATAATGCACGTTCAATGGATTGCGTGGCTTTAAAATTGTAAGCTACTTACCCTGCCAGAGAAAGTCACCAGGGGTTCACACAAAGCCCTGTAAAACCTGGTTCCTGTTGCCCGCCTACCTTCACATATCATGCCCAACATGTAGAGGGTGAGGAACTTGCTACAGCCCTCTGAACCCATCTGCTCATCCACATTCCTTTACATTAGATTATGCTGATGCTTCTTTCTGGGACTCTTCCCTACCCTACCCTAGTCCTTGGGATCTAGTACAATAGTCCCCTTCACTTAGCCCTCTGTGTAGGTGACCCCATTCTTCCCCAAGTATGTCTTACTTTCCTCGGTGTAATTTTGGAGTTTTAATGACACTCCCTGCATACATTAAAATGATTGATTTTCATATCTGACTCCTTTACATCATTTGACTTTTTCAAATACATAGGTATTTTATTCATGTCTGTCTTCAACATCTCCCACACTTGGGTACTGAATAGCTTTTTTTTTTTTTTTTTTTAATAAATTTTGGGTGGATACATACAAGGGTATGACAAGCTGAGAATATGGAGCCCTGTTTTAAGACACCTTTCCTATGCCAGACCCTGAGGGCAAGGTAAAGATTAAGAAAACATGCAAGCCTCTGAGGTTCAGGGACACACACACACACACACACACACACACACACACACACACACACATACACATTTTAGAAATCAAGTTAAATCGGAGTGTAACCGGGCAGAGAATGGAAGCGACATGGAAAAGCAGAGACCCTGAAGAGAATTGCATCCAAGAGGATGGCGTCTTGCCTTTGGCCTCTTTATGGTTTCTGATGGTGTGGCTGGCTTTTATCCCATGGATGAGTGCAGGAAGCAATTTCCTGCTGGAAGGTGAACCAAAGGCCGGTGGGTCTCTAGCCTGATTCCAAGTGAAGTGTGGCAGAAGCCTGAGGGTGGGAGGCAGCTTCTAACAGCTGTCATTTTGGAGGCCCCGGGGCTACTCTGGCTTAGGACGAGAATTGCAAATGATTTTTAATTAAAATGAAATAATGGAAGGGCATTCCTCTGCACAGTGGCACCTCCTGGGCCAACGTCAATGACCGTGGACCTGCAGACACACCAGGCTGATCAGCCAGTGCTCAGAGTGAATCTGAGAAGGCCCTGCAGGGGTTTGTTGAAACGAAACGACTTGGGTCCCTTTCTCAACAGATCATTGACCTTCTCTCTTACTATGAGAAGCACTGGTCTGGAAGGAAAACAGCTTAATTGATAGCTTCATTTTCCTTTAATTCATAGAAATGAAGTAGAATGATAATTATAGGAGGGATGAGTTCAGTGGTGCTAATATTTTGTCCTGTTAGTGTTTTTAACCTGTGGATGTGCTCATGACCACAGAACTTGGATTCAGATCCTAACCAGGCTATCTCATGTGCCCTTGTGACATCTGGTTTAGCACACTGCAGATGGACATTGCAGATATAGTGAATTATGGGCCTAAGGCTGCATCTTTAAGAGGAAAGCTGGTCAAGGAAAGAGAAATTCACCAGGACTCGCTTACTGGGATGTACTGTGGCTAAGCAGAGTGAAAAAGACAAGATCTCCTGTATCTTTATCTTGTAGATTTCTGTGGAATGCAGGATCCTTTGCGATTTTGCACTATGGCCCATAGAATGCGTGTGAGGACGGTTTCATAGTATTCTAGGAGCCAAGGAAGCTAGAGATCAGTCAGCTAAATGCATGGGGCTTGGAAGTGAGAACCTTTGTTTATATGTCCCTGGTACAGGCTCAGCAAACAATACAGGGTGCTTCTGTGCTTCCGTCTCTCTTTATGGGATGGGAATAGTAGTGGTGCCTAGGTCTTCAGGTTTAAAAGTGAATCTGTAAAGGGTCTGGATATGGTACTTGATGATGATGAGTTAATTGAAAAGCATTGAGCTTTATTTCTATAGAATGAAATCTATGGTGTGTGTGTGTGTGTGTGTGTGTGTGTGTGTGAGAGAGAGAGAGAGAGAGAGAGAGAGAGAGAGAGAGAGAGAGAGAGAGAGAGAGAGCTCCATATCCCTTATGAATACATCTTTAGCCACATGATGATGGACGGTCTTGATGGAGAGGGGATAAACTGGGACTCACTACTCTTTCTTCTGAGACCGTGCTTCAGCACGGCTTCCTGGCCATTGGAAAGAGAACTGAAAGAGTGCTGGAATTTTCCTCCACTAGAAATTTACAGCTTAGTTAAGATATGGCTAGCTTTCTCTGAGGCTCACAAGAGGAATTTCCTTAATTTCTACTGATCTTTACAGTTTGTGAACAACCTTGAATACTGATCTGAATACTGATGGTAACTTTCAGTTCTCCATCACATGGGGAGGGAGGGTGTTTTTGCTCTCTGCTGGTAAGACTTGGCACCAAGTGTGTAGGAGGCTGGGAGACGCTAAGAGACCATGTCCTTGGTATTTGAGTTGGAGTCCAGTTATACTGTGGAAATATTAGCTCTTGATTACTTCTGAGGTTGCCCACTAAAGAGAGACCTATGCAACATGCTTACAGCTACTGTCATTTTCTAAGGATCAGAGATGTGTCCAACCAGCAGCCTATGAGCCACACATAGCCTAGAACAGCTATGAACATGGCCCAACACCAAACCTTTAAGTTACATAAAGTATGAGACTTTTATTTTGGGGCATTTGTCTTGTTCTTGCTGTTGTTTGGTTTTGTTTTATTGGTAACCTGCTTGACCAGTTACTCCAGGGTGTTGTGATATCAAGAAGCTGGCCATCCCTGGAAGGAGGTTCAACCTTTGACTTCTGAAATAAAACATCCCTCCCAATTTAAGCCTGATATTCCTGGATCCCTTTGAATCTGTACATTAACCAGGTTTTCTGATGTTGCTCCAATAAAATGGACACTGCAGACACACAGTGGGAAGAGGGACATTTAGACAGCACCACTAGAACAGCTGTCGTGAAGAGGAGCAGGCTGAACAGGCAAGGGGAGGGAACTTGCCTGCATTAGAGGATCTGAAGGGAGTTGTTACTTATCAATAGTTCAAACATTAGCAGTAGCTTGGAAAGGTCTCCTTACTCACTCTTAATCCCCATGAAAAAGAGTCGAGGCTATCAATAGGATCACCAGATATTATTATTTATTGAAGTGACCTTTGTTGCTAAGTAACAGCATGACGTTCAGACTGTATTAAAAATTATAATTGGCATGAGCTTAAAATAATGTGCGCGGGCATCGTAGACATTAAGCCTCATAGCAGGGATGTAAATTAGTCAGAAAGGTTCATGGGGGGGGTCAGTGCAATTGTCAGATAATGCTGAACCAAGTCAAATTAATTTCTAATAATTTGTGGAAAGTGGGCAGCTGAGAACCAGTAAGCTCTGGAAACTGTAGGAGCTGCAAAGCTTGGGTGTCAGGTTGGAAATATGGAGGCTCACCCATGCCAAAAAGCATTAAGGATGGGAGTTGGAATTCAAGGAGTGACATTTCCTAGGTTCAGACGTAATCTAGTTACAAGTCCCATTTTCTTGACTGGGCAGAAAATTAAGTAATGAGAGTAGGCTAGAGAGGACCCGCTTCCCCAGGCTGCCTGGTTAAATGCTATCACTGAATTTTAACCAGGGCTCGAGTACATTCCAGTGTCAGCAACAGGTTAAGTCTTGAACTGATCATTAAGAAAGACCAATTCCTTCTCAGCGGGCTGAAAATCTAAATAAGCTAGGTAGGCAGAATACCAGGTAAATTAAGATACATCTTATCCTTTCACCCACTGTGAAATGGAATCTTAATGTACAGCAGCCCTTGCAAGGTGACAAGAAAACTCTGGTGGTGGAATCAGACTGGAAGGGGTAACCACAGGAAGCCTGAAGGAGATCTGCTTTGAAGCGCCTTGCTGCCAAGTCAGTTATTATTCATTTATTTATTTTCATTGTTGTTACCGAATACCAGATATGAATGATCTTGAAGAAGGAAAAGCTTGTTCTGGCCCTATGGGTCCATTGCTGTGGAACTGAGGGGAGGCAGAAACATCATGTGATGATGCTTTATGGTGACCAGGAAAGGGAGCAGGTCAGGGACAGGGTGTCCTTCACAGAGGATCTCACTCAGAGTGAACCACTCCCTCCGTGTTGCCTCAATTCCGGAAGTTCCCATACCTTCCCAAATAGTGCCACCAGCCGGGGACCGAACCTCTAACCCGTGAACCTGTGGGTATTATCTAATATTTAAAGCTACAGCATATTCAATAGAATGTAGATTCAATAAGAACAGAAACCATATTGGCTAGTTTGATATCATGCACTACTAAAAGGAAGAGAGAAGTTGACTTTGGAGACCGGAACTCTCTGTGAGGTTTTCATCTTATCTTCTGCTAGCCTGTCCATGGCAACTGGAGGCAGTTGAATTGGATTCTATTCTCTAATTGTACTGAATAAAGAATTTGAGTAGAGACTCATTTAGATCCATCCCTGGACCATTCTAGGATCCTCCAACTCTGTTACATAGGCATGGGCAGTGGGATTGGAGAGTTCAGGAAGAATTACCTTTTCCTCCTGAGCAGAAACTGAATACTCAACAATTTCCACACCCTTTTCTTGGGCATATGATCATAACACACATTCCACCCTGAGAAGACTGGTACCCAACTCACATGTGGAGGGTATCAGCACAGTAAAAGATGCTATGAGATTTTGAGCAACATAAAAACTTAATGGGAGACACCATGATTAAGCACAAGTAAGGACTGGTGATTTTCTATTCTGTGGCTTTCTCAGGTAAACATAGCCTATTTCTCTGTCTTATTAATAAGCTCTAAGAGACAAACCTTCACCCATATCCTAGTCTAACATTTGTTTCACTGTTTGATCTTGGGCATGCTACTTAAATTCCCTGGGACTTGATTTCTTCCTGCTTAAAACAGGGATAGTGGTAGATTTACCCCAAATGGTTGTAAGGATGAAATGTGTAGAAAGCCACATGATTAGACCTTGCACGTAGTCAGAGTTTGCTAAGCCCTTCCAGTATCTAACTTGACAGACTGCTTGCCTAAACCACATGAATCCCTGGCCTTAATCCCTAGCACGTCATAAAACCAGGTGTGGTGGAGCCTGGCAATAATCTTAGCACTTGAGAGATTAAGGCAGGAGGGTCTGAAGTTCAAAGTCATCTTGAGCCACATATAAAATTTGAGGCTAGCCTAGGCTACACAAGACCCCATCTCAACAAAACAAAACACCCCTCTTCCCAAGAAACCTCACAAGCCCTTTCTGTATTATAGCCCTGAGATCAGCGAACTTGGACTTCTGAGCTTGTGATTGGAAGGTAGGGAGTGTTCTTCTCTGGTCCTGGTAAAGAGCCTGGAAAACATCTGCTAGAGTAGAATTCTTCAGAGCTCTGATGGCCACCTGGAGTCTTTCTGTAGGATAGCCTTGCTGAGTGTACAGAAACTGCTGTTAGGGAAATGGCCCAGATGTTTAAGACAAATGGGTCAAATGTATGTCTGCCATTTCCCTCTCAAGTTCTTTCTCCTTCTCTCCTACTGTCTGCTTCAAGATGCCCAGGTATGTGGTTTACCTCAATTGCTCTTTATCCCCTTACTGTTTGAGTCTGTATGTTCTAAGTTAGATCTTGAATGTCCCCCAAAGGTCCACGTGTTAAAATATATTCTTCAAGATGACCCTGTTGGGAGAAAGTGGCATCATTAAGAAGAGGGCCGTATTTGGAAACTACTAAATCATTGGGAACACGTTGTCCAAGGGGATTGTAGGATCCTGGTGTCTTTCTCCTCTGTCTTTTGCTCTCAGGCCATGGTGAGGTCTGCTGTGGGCTTCCTTGATAAGACACTACCTGTCCAGAGGCTCCAATCAATAGAGACAACTAAGGAACCAAACTTCCAAAATTGCGAGCAAAACAGTTGAGCTTTCCAAATTGGTTTTCTCAGGCATTTGATATAGTAACAGGAAACTGGCTAAAAGAAGGTGACTGGCATGCTTGTTTCCCCAGGTCACTGTCTGCCTTGAAAGAAGGAACTCAAGTGTTCCTTTCTTACATTGTGTTCCCGTCATGGTCTGGTATCTATTTAGAATAAAATGCAACTGTAACATTGATAATTGCAGAGTACCAATGGATCATTGGTGTCCTTTCTAAATCTGACTCTTACTTTTGGAAATAGCAACTTAAACAACCTCTTAAGGTTTGGGGATATAGCTTTTTGAAAGAGGGCTTGTACATAACATTCACAGGATCCTATTTTAAGTCCTTAGTACCAAACACACCACTATCACCAGCAGTAGCATCATAAGTACCACCTTTCCTCCCCATATGATCCCTTTGCACCCCCAATCACCATCACCACCACCATCCCTCTGCTAGCACAGGAACTATCTCCCAGCGCCACCATCCTGATCAGCACCACTATCCCCCTGCCAACTCCTCCCCCACCCTCCCACCTGGGAAACCCCTCCCCCTACCAGTATGGCCTCTTTACTTAAAATGATTCTAGTCTGAGTTTTCTGAGTCTCTGCTCAGATCCCCATCATGGTCCCTTGTGAATACAGCCATGTATTTAGCCGTCTTCACATATATGACTGCTCATCTTTCCTAATGAGTTACTCTAAGCCTGTTGAAAGTGTGGGGTCCTCAGTTGTATTACCTTTATGGTAATGTTGATGATGATACCCAAGAAACAGGTTTGTTGGAAGGATAAAGATGATGCCAGATGAACATTCTTCATAACCTCTAAATTTCTGTACACACACAGGGCACAGGTTACTATAGTTCTCCACTTGAGTTGAGGGAACTTCCAACAGTTCTCATTTAATGCCAGGATGAGATTTTATGTCTACCTCTGAAATGTCTGGAAAGCCCCGAGGTAGCTGTAGCCAATAGGTTCCCTCTTATTAGAGTCCTTGCATTATTGATGCCACTGCTGTGACAAAGAGGCAACCTTCAGGGGCTCCGTGCTGTCCATATCCCCTTCGTGAGATTTAATCGGGAGATTGGGGTTACAGAGTCTCTTGGGCGGCAAAAGCTAACAAACGGCTTGATAGACCCAAGTAAAAATTTTAAGCTAAAATGACCATATCTTTTGAGTTCTCTGGCTGCTTTAGTTCATTGCATTCTAAAAGATCTGTTTTTTTTTTTTGGGGGGGGGGATGTAGAATCCATTCAAATATATAAGGTAAAAAGTGTTTTATTGGCTCATTGTCTGAAATTTTGGCAGAGCATAGACATATTTCAGCATTTATTACCCTTTGAGTGATTTCCAGATTTGTTCCAGGAAAAATACAATTAATCTTGTGGAAGTCACAATACCAGGCTGTAAGAGGCCGGGTACTTCAGAGGTCACACGGGGTCTCTAGCTCCTTTGGCTCGTCTTTCTGCCTGGGGGTGAGTGTAATGTAGACCACAGGAAAGCCTCTTGCTTCCATTTGTGAAACTGTCTGAGAAGCACAGGACTTGCATGGGGAGGGAGTGAGGGCATGGTGCATCCAGCTGTGCTCCAGCAGCCCCGGGAACACATCTGGGAAAGTAGGTGTGCTATGTGAGGCCTGCCTGAGTGGGTGGAGAGGGGGCATGGCTTGCTTTTGTCTTAGATGTGATGTTGATGTGGTGGTCCATGGGGAGGACTGCCGTCCTCATAGCCAATGGCGTTAGATCTCTTCCTTGCACCACATTCATGTCCCCAGGACAGCGCAGGAACAGGAACCTTTATCAAGTCCAGGCTAGCGACTTGAACCCGGAACAACTGTCCCCCTTCCCCGCACTTCTTTCTGAGTGTCTTGCAGAGTTGGACCAGAGACAGCTTAGTCATTAAAAGGTAAGGCTCACAAGTCTAAACAGCAAAAGTTCAGCTCCCTAAGAGCTGTCTCTATAACTGCCCTCAATTTGTTTGATTTCTCTATCTTAATTTTTGCCTGAGTGGATCCTATGCAACAGGGACAGGGAATTTTTGGCCTTCACTCTGTGACTGAGCAAGTCTGTGACTCTCATTAAAGTGGTGGCTAACATTTCCGGGTCTGGATTCCTTGTGTTAAGAAGGTAGTTAGACCTTGCTTTATCAACCCTTATTATGTATGGCCATTTCTTCTTAGCCCAAACCAGCATTCTCCTCTTACTAAATAAAATAGATTTTGGTTATTTTGTTCTCCTATCCACAGCAAAAAATGCTAACTCATCCTTGTTAACTTTGTTCACCACAGCAGCTGTGTCCCCAGTCTTCGCAGCTGGGATTATGGCCATGTTGTACAGCTAGCTCAATGATTCTGATTCCACATATGTTCCTGTCCTCAAGCTGAGGGCTTCTGCCAGCTACTTTCTCTTCAGCGCATTCCATTCTTTAATGCTTTCCTCTTGCCCATGTGATAAAGTCTGACGTACTGAATGGATCACTCACAAGGCATCGCTTTGCCTCTTTGGCAACAATTCATGACACCAACTCTTTCCTCATTGTCTGGGATGCCTCTGTGCGCCTTGGTATATACGAGGATATCAATATAGACTCTTTCTTCTGCCTGAATTATTTTGGCAGCTAACTAACTTTGCTCCCCTCCTTCTATCTCATTTCTGGTTATGAAGAACCCTTTAAGGCAGCGGACAGTGTAAAGTAACTAGCTGTGTTATTTTAGGAGATGTGGGTGATAAGAGGCAGGATGACCAACAAGGATCCACTAACGTTCCCACAGAATGATGTCACTAGTTCCTCGGTCCTGATGCTTCTCGTGGTCCCCTCTGGGGGATGCACACACTTAATTCTAGAATGCCACACACCTTATTTCACATCTTATAATATTTAATTTCTGCGCTAAACATTTGCAATTAGCCTTAAAAATGATTGATGGTCTCTTCTCATTTTTAAAAAGGCTGCTGTACAGATACATAAAGGTAAGAAGCTGTTAGGAGAGGGTTTTATGGCAGGTAGTTCTTGGCAGCAATCGGTTTTCTTTTATGGCAGTCTGGAAATTTTCCTGGGTAATAACTTTCTTTTCTTTTAACGGGCATAAAATAAAGAGGTTCTAGATAGTTGGATCATTATCAAATGATTTTCCAAAGACAACCATAAATTGTCAATACCATTCAGGCAAAACTAGGACGTGCTCAACATCTGGAAATCCAATGGGTAAATAAAGCTTTGAATTTTCCCTTTCTCGCTGGTCATGATAGCTGGCTCCCTTAAAGAGGCGCTTAGCGTGGCGAGCTGGGAGGGAGAAACTTTGAGAGAGGTGTTCATGCAACTTCTCTAAGATTTCTCTTGTGAACAGAGACAGTTATATTTGGTCTCATTTGCCACAGGTTAAGCTGAAGAGGCAGAATGTTGACGTTCTGAAAATAATCACGAGGGAAAAATCTGACGTGACCAAAACCAAAATGTAGTACTCATGTCCATAAATTAGCTCAAACAATAGTTTATACCTTTTGCTGTGCAAATGTCTGCTAGGCTAAGCACTGTGACATAAGAATGCCATCATCAAAATTATATATATTTATACACACATATATATGACACATTATATATAACATATATATCATATATATAACATATATATATATACATATATATATATATATATATATATATATATATATATATATATCCAGTCTTCCGGTACTAACATCCGTGCCTTCATCCTCTAGCCTATAAAATTTTTACATGGCAGCCTTTCAAGTCCCTTTTGATTCCACATCTCCTGATGCCTTCCTCACCTCCATTTCCATTCTGGCAAGTTCTACCATTCCTATCCATCGTTCCACTCTCAGACTCAGCATCAATGCATATGTGTATGTGTGTGTATGTGTGTGTGTGTGTGTGTGTGTGTGTGTGTGTGCGCGCGCATGAGAGAGAGAGAGAGAGAGAGAGAGAGAGAGAGAGATTTTTTTTACTTTTTTTTATTTTCTATATTCTATGTTTACATTCCAAAGGTTTTCCCCTTTCCCAATTACCCCCCCACCATATGTCCCATAATTCTTCTCTCCCCCTGCTATTCCCCACTCATTTCCCCCCCCACACACACACACGATTTGAGAGAGAGAGTTTTAAGGCCAGTGTGATCTGTACAATGAGTTATAGGACATCTTGTAAGAAGATGTAAGAATATATTCTTACATATAGTAAGAATATATTAAGAAGTAATAAACCAAAAAGACAAAAAATTAAAAATAAACTATAATTACTGCTTTGCTAATTGTCCTTTATTGAATCTTTTATTCCACCCTCCGTGTTTTACAAACTATTAGCTTAGTCAATTCTTTGCATTCAAATTGAAAAATTTATTTTTAAGTTATGTATATGTACACATGTCTACGTGGGGACATATGCCCATGAGTGAAGGTGTGCATGGAACTCAGAAGAGAGCATCAGATCTGCAGATGGAATTAAAGAGACAGGTGGGTGTGAGCTCCTGTCGCCAGCGTGGAGAACTAGATTCAGTCCTCTGCAAGAACAATGAGGACTCTTAACTACTGAGCTATCTCGCTAGCCCCAGATTCAACTGATTTTTTTACAACTTTGAAATAAATGCCCACATGACTATTCATTTCATTTTTTTCAGATAGAGGTAAAGTAACTTTTCCAAGGCTGTGAGGGCAGGAAGCAAGAGTGGTGGAGTTTAAACCTGTCGGCCTGGTTCCAGTTTTTTGCTGCATGAATTAATGAGCTAGTGCTCTGATACAGCAACTTGTGATGAACCTCACTTACCTCTGAGGGCCTCTCTTAGAAGGAAACACTGATGCTGAGTCTGAGAGTGGAGCCAGGGATGGGAGTAGTAGAAAGAAGGAAAGCCGGAGATCTGGAATCAGGAGGAGGTTGAAAGGCCGCCATGTATAGAGTTTATAGAGGGCATGGATGTTGATCCAGGAAGTTGGACTGGATTACCACACCTGGCTGCAGGAAAGGTTGAAAAGGGCAGCCTGTGGTGAAAAAGGAGATTCCTTTGTGGTGCTGGGGATGAGACCTGAAGCCTCTTGCATGTGTATGTGTGTGTGTGTGTGTGTGTGTGTGTGTGTGTGTGTGCATGTGTGTGCGTGCATATATGTAGAGGACAGATGTCGATGTCTGGTGCATTCCTCAATCACATTCTAACTTATCTTTTGAGACAGGGTCTTTCAATGAACTCTAGGTATCTACCTATTTGCGTCTATTGAGTGTCAAGATTGCAGATCCGTGCCAGAGCACCCATCTTTTATGTTGGTGCTAGGGATCTCAGCTCATGATCTCAGGCTTGTGAAGCAAGTACTTTAGTCACTGAGCCTGCCATGTAGTCACTGGGATTTCATGTTCTTTTACTGTCACTTTCAATCCGAACTACAGCGCGACTATATTCCCACCATGGCTCACATAGCAATTGACAATTCAGACGATAGGAGTAGGTTGCATGCAGGCAGCAGCTTGTGGCTAATGGTGACCATAGGACCCCGGGTTCTCTAGGACCCACCCAGAGGGCTAGACCCGGTGTCCATTCCCAGTACCTGTCACCTGGGTTCTAGAATCCACGAATGCACTGTGATCGGATTCCCTCTTGGAACTCTTCATTCCAAGTTTAGTTCTCAGACTTTGCTGTTTGCTTTTATTCCTGGTTCTGTCTCTTGTACTTTTCGGCGTACAGGAGCACATGGACTCTTCTAGGAGCTGAATCAATATGGAAGAGCTCCCTCTAACCAGGCTTTATAGTGTTCCATGTAGATCTTTATTTACACGCCAGCCACATAGCCATTCCCTTGACTATCAACCATTTTCTGTTGGACAAGATTACGCTCTTATTAAGTTGCAAGGGGCTAATAGGCTATTTGTTCTCCTAAGACGGCAAGAGGATTTACCTTGTAAAGGAAGAGTTACTTAACTAAAGGGACACAGTGACATTGTCAGGTAAGTGAGGTCATTTCCCTCTACCCATCATGGAGGACACCTGAGGTGTCATTTTGCCATCTCTTGTCTTTCATTTCAGCTCTGATGGGTGGTAGAGTAATACGTCCAGACTGCAAAGACGTTTTAGTATTGTGACTTATGCTCTTGTGTCTGGGAGTCTCAGAGTCCTGGCTGTAATTAGGATCTTACAATTGCTGAATTGTTACACAGAGAATGATTAGTGGGGCATATGGGAAAGACAGTGATGTAAAGTAGAGGTGATACCCTGGCTCTGTTTGCATGTGGATAACTGCCTGGCTTAAGGTGTAGTCCATTTGAACAAATCAATTCCAGGATGGAATTCCTTCCTTGTATGGTCTCTTCCTTCCTTGTATGGAAGGAAGAGAACTAACTGAAAGGATCCGAGAGCCAAGGAAGCCAAATTTAAAGACCCCATAGTCTACCAGGGGTGAAAAGAAATTGCTCACCTAGCTTAGGAACCGTACTCTGTGTATGTCTGAATGCATGTGTTTCATAGTTTGCTGGTGTCTCCTGGCAACCGCACCTCCAATATCTCTCCTCTCTGTTTCTACTTTGATGCATTGCTGCCAGTTTGTGTTGCCAGTTCATGCACAGTTGGCCACGCTTCTTTCTGTGGTGGAGCATGTCAGAGAGAGCACCAGAGCTCTCCTTGGTAGAGTTCTCTAAGGTCAGTTAAATGCACAGTTGGGAGAAGTTTAGTAGACAGGCGTTTTCATCCCAACATGAAATCAGCCAGGAGCTTTCTTGTGGGAAGTTTGACCTCAAGTGGAGGGCAAGGTGACAGTGGTTACTTACCTTACCTGCATGGTGGCAGAATGCTGCACATCTCACCGGCTGCCTAGCCCATCCTTGGTAGACTGAGCCCTATAACACTATCTACCCCAAAAACCTCTTCCTCTTTTAAATTGATTTTGTCTGGGTATTTCATCATAATAAGAGAAGTAAATAATACAGTGTTATAATGACCCTAGAGAAGAGGATTTTGTTCTCTCTCTCCCTCTCTCCTTTCCTCTTCTTTTTATCTTCTATCTCTGTCCCTTCTTCTTTCTCTTCCTTCCTCCTTCTCACTCCGTGTCAGAACATGAGCCTTTCTGTTGAGCTGTGTGAATATTCTCGTAGGCATTTAACCCTCATCGTTGGAAGGTACAGCTAACATTTGCTATTCTATAGTAAGTAAAAAATATATATCATGGACAGGGAGAATTATCTCCCCTCCGTCACTTAGGGTGAGATCTTATTTGTTAGGTTTCTGAGCACCTCTAACACAGATGCCAACTATTTCTGGGTACTAAGCTGTCTGAAGACAGGGGCACAATCCAAAAGTTATCGTGCAATTGGTGCATAATTATTATTGCTCTTAGGTTATGTAATGTCACATTTACATTGACCAGTGTTTTCATCACTGGGGTCAAAGTTTGTAACATGGACAACCTGAGAGGGTTTCCAAGGTGTTGATAACCACAGTGTGGCGGGCGGAGACGAGCAGTTCGCACTGTGCAAGAGGAGGAAACAGGAATGCAGGTACTCAGATCTTTTTCTTCTGTTATAGCCTGTGTTAGTTCCTCTTATGTTGTCATGATAAACCACTGAGACTAGAATCAGCTTACAGAGCCAAGAGTTTATTTGGGCTTATAGTTCTAGTGGGATAAGAGTTCAGCATAGCAGAAACCCACGGCAGCAAGGAGTAGGTTTGGAAGCAGGAACAGGAAGCTGATAGTTCATATCTTTAACCACAAGCACAAACTGGGTATGAGGTAAAAGTAGGTACTCTCAATGTCCACCTCACTGAAATACTTCCTTCAGCAAGGCCACACCTCCTTATAAACCTCGCCCAATAAGACCTCCACCTGGCTCTTGTACTGGGTACCAATTGTTCAATTGTCTGAACCCATGGGGGACATTCTCATTCAAGTCACTAGGCCCTCTCCCCATTATTCCTTATAAGCCCTGAGTTCACAAATTATGTCACCCACATTCAGGGAAGGTCTGAGATGTGCATTTGTGCATGCACACACAAATATGTGCGTGAGCGCGCGCACACACACACACACACACACACACACACACACATATATATATATATATATATATATATATATATATATATCCCTTAATATCCTAGGTAATTATAAATCCAGTCGAACAAACCACCATAATGTTTGTTTTTATGTATTATTTTAGCTTGGAACCCTGTGGGCGGCGGCAAGGCACCTCTTCTTAGCTGCTATAGCTGTGGGGCTTTGCTGATTTGGTTATTCTAAGATGAATTAGCCAAGTTCTTCTCCCTCATGTGCCTCTCATATTCCTCACTTTCCAATAGGCTGACATAGATAAAACCTTTATATGAAGGTAGCAGAGAGAGCAGCTGGGAACTAAGATATCTAAAAACCCAGTCTCGGAAATGGCATACTGTCACTTCTTACTCTACTGGTCAAACTGAGTGTCACAGCTGAATGTCCCCTGAGTGCAAAGACAGGTGAAGAACTGGAGCCAATAATGCCACCTACCATACTATGGTTCATAGTATAATGAACGTACGGTTCATTCATTAACTTCATTAACTTTAGTATGTTGTGTTCTTCTTGGTTGGACTGATAAGGAATGGAAATATGGACTACAGATATCCAAGGCAAAGAGAGGTGACCCACAAGGTCAACGTAAGTTCCTTTTGTTATGTGCTTGTGTGTGCACATACAACATGAAATGCAAAGAAGATACAGGCACTTTAAAATCCAGCAATATAAATCTTCCCTTTGTTTCCCTGGATCATCTCCTTCCCCCACTCCCCTACAGATTGTGTGTATGCTCATGCTTTAATTTATGCTTTAATTCTTACCTTAGCTTATTTACTCAATTAAAAAAGAGATTCAAGCGTAGAAAACCCCATCGCTCATCATCCACTGAAGATTTACTCTAGAAAGGGATGCATATGATTTTGCAGGCTCATTAACTATTCGTTTTTTTAATTGCATATTCTGGATGCTGTTGGTTTATGTAAATGCTTCTTTCGTGTTCAAAGTGACCTTGTTTATCACCCCTGAGTCAAAAAAAGAAAACTATTGCTTATTAAAGCACGAGGCGACAGGTCACCTCTTGAGGTTTTTCTGAAAGGGCTGTCACCAGATAAACTGGAAAAGTTTGATTTAATACCAACTGGTCCTTTTGGGTCATGGAAAGAACATTTATTTTAATAACTGTTTGCAGGCACAGGCCCTTGCCCTAAATAAAATGATGTAAGTATTAGTTTACAGGCAAATTTGAAAGAAAAAAAATCAGCAAGAAGAGAGGATTAAGTGAAATTCCTTAACAGATTTTTTTTTCAAGACTGCATGGACTCTTTGTGTCTGTCTTGAGTGTGTTACACTTTAATGAGATTATTTTGACATTTTCAATAGGTTTGAGCACCACGCATAACAAAGATTTCTTTCTATTGCCCTTTCCTCCCAAGGAAATGTCTTTCTGTTGGGCTAGCAGTTGATAGTTGAGTTATTATGCCCTGTTGTTTTGATTTATATATTCCAGTCTGTCCGTAGCATTTTATACATTTTTGCCTGCCCTGGGCTTTTTCTACACACACAAGCAAGTCAAGCACCCTTTCTCTCTCTCTCTCTCTCTCTCTCTCTCTCTCTCTCTCTCTCTCTCTCTCATCTGTTTGTGGCATGGATTCCACATCTGTGTGTGACTGGGATGCTGTAGGTGTCTACTGAGTCCCCAAGAAAGGGTTGCTAGATGTAGCTCTCTCCGGAGTAGACCATGATGCTGGAAGAAATATTTTATGCCCATGATCTCAGTTGTCCTATTGCCAAACTGAAGATTTGGGTAAATAGTATCTTCTAGTGCTTAACATTTCTGGATTCTAGGTGATCACTAAACTCTGCTCTCTACTGCTGCCTGAGAGTTTTAGAGCTGATAGAGTCACCAAGCACCCAAACCTTAATTCAAATCAGTATAGGGACAAAATCTGCAGTCAAGGCCTTTCCAGGCCTCACCCTGCCTCACTTTTCCATTAATGCTTCCTTCTTCTAGATCCTTAGTATACAAAATGTCTGGGTTTTGGTACGGGTGTATACAGTGTCATTTGGTAGGCTGAATTGAGATTTTTTTTTTAAAAAAAATAATCGAGTTAACATAACCTTTTGATTAATAACCACCTCAGTGGCACAAGATTCCTGAAACATCTGATAAGATGATGTTTGTGAAGGAATCATCATCGAGTAAAGATGGGAAGGCATAGAAAGATGGATAAGGTTAGAACTCTCATCCCTAAACTGCCTGGTGTTTTCATGACAGCGTTCTGAGTCTCAGAAGTTGGAGATGAAAATACTCGGAGCCAAGCCTTGAGCCCTTTAGCTCTTTGACTCTTTATCCCTTTGTGGCTTAATTTCCTCCTCCACAGAGTTAATACTACTTAGCTCAGAAGGTCGCTGTGAGGATTGCTAATTTATATTAATCATTCAGAGCAGTGCTATCGTGCCCTGGGCATGAATACCATCTCTTTTTTCTTGTGGCTCTAAATGCCTCTTGTCTGACACTATGAAATTGTCATTTTAGTGTTTTCACAAATTTTGTACTCTGCTATTTTAATTTAAACAGGCTTGCACAGCAATTTAGTTTTTGCAAATGGTAATGGTTTAGGAGACTCACCTATAGGCTATCCTTGGGCATTTAGGCTCATATCTAAGCACACCACGGGTTTTCTTTTCTTTTTCTCTCTTGAATGATTGCTCTTTAGTAATCCTCAAAAATGGTCCCTGCATTTCTGGGTGTGCCGTATGGGTCATGTCTATGGCTATGCAGCCCCCTGATGAAGTAGACCAGGAGATGTGTATGTTTCAAAGTTCTTATAGCATGGAGAAGGGCTTTGGCAAGTTAGTCATAGGGTCTGGGGTTCTAAACTGTCTTGGAGAGGCAGTGATCCAGGAAAGAGAATGATGTCAGCCTTTCCCTTCTCCACACTGACTGCTTCTTCCTCACCATCACAGTATCAAATGCAGTCAAGGTGGCCACTGGAGGTCAGCTCTTATGGACTCAGGATTCACTCCAGGTTCCTTTTCACTCCCAATTCTTTTATAATGGGTCACTCCTTGTTTTATTTATTTTTTGCAACTCATGGTATATTTTATAAAAAACCTCTATTAAAATGAAAATTTCACTGGGAAGAAAATAAAAACAGATTGTGGATCTAGTCCAAGTAAACACTGATTTTGGTAACTTTTATTGCAGGCCAATCCATAACAATCATGTATACCCATGATTATTAACCCCAGAGAGACTCAGCTGCCAAGGTAAGAATTTTAACAACAATTTTCATGGAGATTGTATTGTGTTGACATCTGGCTCATTCCACATATTAGGTCAAAGTTTGAGCGCTTACAGCTCTCTGATGGTTGGAAGCTTGGTTAGAAGCATCTGGAACTGGGGTGCCGGGAGAGTCTGCTGCAATGCCTGTAGCAGCTGCTGAGACTGTCCACATGTAGTAGCTGCATTGGTCAGGTGGCGCTCCTCACGGTCCCCTTGCACTAACAACTCTTCATTGCGCCGTTTCTTCAAGGAAGAATTTCTGAATAGCTTCCGCAGCCCTCAGGTCAGGTGACTTGGGCAGATTTCCTCTTCCCTCGGCAAGCTTCTGATTCTTTCTTCGTTCTGGAAGCCTGTTCTTAAAGCGGTCCTACAGTCCTGCAGTCCTACAGTCCTGCAGTCCTACAAAGTAGATGCGGTATGGGATGAAGACGATGCCACACACACACCTGCCCAGGTGGGCTATTCCTGCCAATCTCCTTTGCCGCTCTGGGGCATGTGCTGGGTGTAGCATTAGCAGAGCAGTGGTTAGCTAGCCTCTGGTGCTGGGAGTGGGTGAGTTGCTCACAGCCACTGATTAGGACCGGAAAGGCTATTTCACTTCCTCCTCATGTCTTCCCAGGCTGTCCTTGGAGGCCTGCTCCTGGATTCTCCATCTGGTTTTCTGACCTGACTCCACCCCTCTGATTGCCTCTCTGGCTGTATTCACACTCACATGCCATCAGGAAGCTCCTAAACCAGGGCCTGAGAGAAACCGTACTCTCTGCCCCCAGGAATCCCCATCAGGCTTTTGGGGAATGCATAAATTCTTGATTAACGATACATCTGCCCAGCAGGTAATAAAAAAAATAGTCTCCTGGGTGCAAAGAGCAAACCCAAGGAAGGGGCTGGGCTCAGAGCACTGTACAGTCAACGTCTTAGGTACCACAGGGTCAGGCCTCCCTGCAGAACTGACATTTCTCGAGAATAGCAGAAACACCTTCGTAAAAACACACGCAAAGAAAGAGAATCACTCAGAAGTATTTATTAAAGTGGGGCATATCCACATATGATGAACCTACAATTCCACTTACGGGTATAAACTCCATAAAAAACAGTACTTATGGTTCACCCAAAAGCATGTGCGAGCATGCTTATAGCGATCTTATTCATAAACCATAAGCTAGAAACAGAATGTGCAGCTTGGGAATACAGGCAAATAAAGTGTTAAGTATGCATACAAAGGGGCTTTATTCAGAAACAAGAGCAAGCGGCCTTAAACTGCTTGCTTCCGTATGAGTCCACAGCTCTAATGATGAGGAAAGGCTGCCAATCACAAGGGAGTGATTGAGTCTGTTCATCGTCAGCTTGGTGCAGAGCTGACTGCTGGAGTTTGGCTAAGGCTCTGGTGCCTGATCTACACAGTGGATGCAAAAAAGCTGATCTCTAAATTATGTCTGCTGTGTTTCTCTGCACATGCAACAGACCTAGGGAATTCTAGAACCCAGCCTCAGTGGTGTCTTCATTCTCTAGTCTTCACAATTTTTTTTTTTTTTGAGCTGCTTCTGGCTGACCTCATTACTCAGGAGTTAATATGGAAGAGGGTAACTAGCTATGGCATCAGTGTTTATGCGCATTTGTCTTCTCACTGTCTGTAGTAGGATGCAGAATCGTGCCTTAGTAGGATACCTCGCTGCAGCTACTGCTCGTTTCAGTGCCTGACACATTAAAAATGATCAATATATTTAGAGACATTATTTGCTGAGGAGGGAAGAAAGCATTTGGGGGATTTAGGCAATTATTCAGCCAAATAATTATAGTGGAATACACACACATACAATGTAGTAAGGAATTAGGGGAGTACTGAATAGCCACAGGAGAATTGGCTTTCTAGGAGAAGTCTTAGCTGTTTCCCCAATATCCCTAATTGGTAGGAGTGAGTCAGAAGAGCTAAGCCTCCTGCTTATGGACATTAAGCTACAGGGAGGAGAAGTCTGAGGAAGTAGATGCTCGACTTGGCTGAATTGTAGCCAAGGGCAGTTGGTTTGAAGGGACTGGGGTTGGATATAGTGCTAAAGGCATGCCAGAGACGGGGAGTCTGGATCTGGATTTGTTAGGGACTATGGGAAAGAAAGAGTTAAAGCTCGGGAACAGACAAGGCTTTGTGGTTGATAGAAGCAGGGCCTTGATATTCAGCCAGCTACACTCCAAAAAAGAACAAATAGTGAAATTCTAAATTATGTTTTAAGAAGGAACCAAGGCTTAATAAATAAGCATATTATTATCTGTAGAAACTATGCTAAATACTTATAAAATAATCTCACTTAATTTCTTCTCCCTAATGAGGAATATGGTATTAATATGATTAATATGTGATCAAACCCATTTTCCAGATTAGTAGTTGAAGGAGGATTGGCCCTTCTGACGCACTCCTACCTTTTAGGGATATTGGGAAAACAGTCAAGTCTGCTTCCAGAAAGCCAATTCTCCTGTAGCCACTTAGTTCTTCCCTGATTCCTAACTACATTGTGATTTCCCCCCTCCGATAATTGTAGTTGAAGTAGAGGAAGGTATAGTTCGTCCAAGATCATAGAGCTTTTCCTGAGTCAGGAGTGTCACTCCTTAACTACCCAGTTGTAAAGCTTAGATTCAAAAGCAGAATGATAACTTCCAGGAGAAGTAGAGGGAGACAGAGCCAAAGTTTGGCAGAGTCTGGATATTAGTAGATATTACATAGATGTTCAGAGCAATACAGAGAAAGAGTTAGGACCTGCCATTGGACATGCAACATGTGTCAACACTGGTAGTTTTTGAATTCTTCTGCAGCAGGTAACGTGCTTGGGTCTTGAGTTACCAAGGTGATGAATATATGGTTTGTAGGACTTGGGTCTGGGTACCAATGCAGAATCCAGTTTTTGGTGTCTAGAGCAAGAGCTAAGGGAGTCTTGAAGCAAGAATGAATAAGTGATGATTTTCTGAGCTTTCTACTCCTTTTTCTTTCTTGCAAATCCTAGGGTGAGATTAGCTGTGAGGGGGGAGATCAAGTGCCTCTACCAGGGGAAAATATGGCTTGGGGAAAGTGAAAAATGCTGTCCCTGGAACCCCCTTCCCCCACTTCATTAAGCAATTGATTCTGTTCCTATTAAAGCCAAGACTCATCTTGATGAGTCTTTCAGGCAAGGTACCCCATTCTCATGCCATGAAGGGATCATTGTATGGGACAAAATAAACTAATTATAATGTTAAGCAGCATGGGGTAGTTGGAAAGGGGCTGGAGAACACTCGTTTTCAGAGCAGACACTGAAAGCTGTTTATATTTATTCTATTCCTTCAAAACCTATGAGGGAATCTTGCTTCTTTCTTCTTGATCCTTGCCTGGCCACCTGACCAGCTGCCTCTCTCTCTCTCTCTCTCTCTCTCTCTCTCTCTCTCTCTCTCTCTCAAGGTTTCAAAGCTAGATAAAGTTTCTATTGCTTATAGGTGGTGGGTACAATGGCCATATATTTAGACCAGAAAGGGGAATAGATTATGAATTTGTGTAAGAAGGGACTCTGCTCTTTATTGTTGTAGCCCAATGTCTAGTTTGAATGTCTTCCTGATCCCAAATCCTCAGTGAATGCTATCTGGATGAAAAAAATATAAGCGAACAAATGAGCACACACATCATCTCCCATCATTTTGCCACCTTGGTCATGTCGACATGGTTTAGCACCAGTGACAAATCCGCTAAGGCAGTGTCTCTAAGCCGTCATGCCAATCACTTTAATCCAGCCAAGAATACTTCCTGTTTTGCGAGTAAAACAAAGCACATCTTCATTTTTATAGCAGCCACCATTTCTCCTGAGAGAAACAGGGTTATTGTAATTCCAGCTTAGCTGAAATATGTAAGGCTTACTCATCCTGTGCATAAAATTGATAACTTGTGCATCTGGGACTGTCTATCTCTTTCCTATTAATCCATTTTAGACTTTATAAGTCAACTGAGCATTCAGCTTTTGAAAAATGATTCTGGAAAATCATTTTGCATAAGTACTAGTAAATACTGGCATGTGTTCCTGGCAGGAGATGGAAATAGTCCATTTGGTCTCTGGTGGCCATAGGAGCAGAAATAGTGGCTGGAGACTTGGCGGAGTTTGGACGGCAACGAGCATGCGCTGGTCAGTTTTACTTTCCATTTAATGAAGATGATTCATTTTCAAATTGCACAAAGGAGGACCACAAGGCAGATGAGAGAAATGCACATATGCATATCAATAACCAGAATGACTGGTAGCGGGAAAATGGTTAGCTCTCTTCTTTGGATTCATGAATGTGGCCAGTTGGAAGGTTCTAATGAGGTTATTAAGTTTATGTTTGTAGACTGTAAGCACAGCCAAGCTGTTAATCTTTTTGTAAATTGTGAGCTACGGGATATTTTGCAGCTATAAGACGACAAGGATATTGGCAACTTCAGCCTGTTTAATTCCACAACTGACCATTTCTCTGTGCTGAAGGAATGGAAATTACGGCTCCTTAAAAAAAAAAAAAAAAACCAACTGTTTATAGACCCAAGAGACCTCAAATTTCTATATAAGCTGACCAAGCACCATTGTTTAGAAAGAGGGCAATGTGATACTGGTTTGTTTCTGGGTATGTTAGCATGTGGATCTTAGTTCAAATGTGGTCTGTGAAAACATGAGAATGGAAGATGGTCATTAACTAAAGTAAAAACAAAGGGCAAAGATTTCCATCAAATATTTTGTGGCAAAGACTTATAAAAAAAGAATCTGTGACCATCTTGGCTCCTGTGACCAAGCAGCCAGCGCAGCCAGGTACACAGGGAACAACAGAGTGAAAGATCACTCGGGACACAGTCCACCTGGGTTCCTTCTGCACGTAGGAGCTGGGCAGCTCTACAGCTGTCTGGGCATGTGTCCTGCAAGGGAGCATCTGACTTGCAGGGAGTCCCGCGCTTAGAGGGAGCCCTGCTCTCAGAGACCTGTGCGACATCTGACACTGGGAAGATCCCACTTCCTGATACTCTCTAGAGAACTGGCAGGAACAGGTTAATGGCCACTGCCCCATCCATCAGATGTGGTAGACCTGTGGCACATCTGACACGGGGAAGATCCTGCTTCCTGATACTCTCTGGAGAACTGACAGGAGCAGGTTATTTGACTTGTGCCCCTTCTGACACGGGAAAGAGCCTACTTCCTGATACTCTCTAGAGAATGGGCAGGAGCACAGCATTCAAGAACTGGCAAGAGCAAGTCATTTGAGAACTGGCACCAGTAGGTGCATTCGAGAACCAGCATCAGCAGAGAATTTGAAATCCAGCAGCAGCAGAACATTTGAGAAATAGCAGCCTGCAGGGCATTCGACCCTTGCCAAGTCTGCCACAGGAAAGACCCCATCACTTGATATTTCCTGGACAATCAGCTATTTGCAGGGCATTGGTGAGAAAAGGAATCCCAGGAGTACAGAAACACAGGCCAGCAGGACAGAGAAGATAGAGACAGCAAGACCAGCTAACACGGGAGATAACGAGATGGCTAAAGGCAAATGCAAGATCAGTACCAATAGTAACCGAGGCAACATGGCACCATCAGAACCCAGTTCTCCCACAATAGCAAATCCTGTATAGTCCATCACATCAGAAAAACAAGAGCTAGAATTAATATCATATCATATTGTTGATGGAGGACTTTAAGAAGAACATAAATAATTCCCTTAAAGAAATACAGGAGAGCATGGGTTAACAGGTAGAAACACAAAAATCCCTTAAAGAAAGACAAAAGAATATGGATCAAAAGGTAGAAGCCCTTAAAGAGGAAACAAAAATCTCTTAAAGAAATACGGGAGAACATAGGTCAACAGGTAGAAGCCCATAAAGAGACAATACAAAAATCCCATAGGGAATTATGGGAGAACATGGGTCAGCATGCAGAAGCCCTTAAAGAGGAATCACAAAAATCCCTGAAAGAAACACAGGAGAACATGGGTCAACAGGTAGAAGCCCTTAAAGAGGAATCACAAAAATTCCCTAAAGAATTTCAGGAAAAAAAAACAAGTGAAGGAACTGAACAAAAAACTATCCAGGATCTAAAACTGGAAATAGAATCAATGAAGAAATTGCAAAGTGAGACATCTCTGAAGATGAAGAAAACCTTGGAAAGAATTCAGGGGTCATAGATGCAAGCATCAACAACAGAATACAAGAGATAGAAGAAAGAATCACAGATGCTGAAGATTCCATAGAAAACATTGTCTCAACAGTCAAAGAAAATGCAAAATGCAAAAAGCTTGTAACTCAAAACATCCAAGAAATCCAGGACACAATGAGAAGACCAAACCTAAGGATTATAGGTATAGAAGAAAGCAAAGCAAGGATTTACATCTTAAAGGCCCAGTAAGCATCTTCAATAAAATTATAGATGAAAACTTCCCTAACCTAAAGAAAGAGATGCCCATGAACATACAGGAAGCCTACAGAACTCCAAACAGATAGGACCAGAGCAGAAATACCTCCTGTTACATAATAATCAAAACACCAAATGCACTAAACAAAGAAAGAATAGTAAAAGCAGTGAGAGTAAAAGGTCAAGTAACATATAAAGGCAGACCTATCAGAATTACACCAGACTTCTCACCAGAGACTATGAAAGCCAGAAGAGCCTGGGCATATGTCATACAGACCCTAAGAGAACATAAATGTCAGCCCAGACTACTATACCCAGCAAAACTTTCAATTACCATAGATAGAGAAAACAAGACATTCCATGGCAAAAGCAAATTTACACAATATCTTTCCACAAATCCAGCTCTGCAATGGATAATGGGTGGAAAATATCAACACAAGGCAGCAAACCACACCGTAAAAAAAATCAACAAGGTAATCTTTCAACAAACCCAATAGAAGATAAATACACAACCAGAATTTCACCTTTAATTAAGAAGATAACAGTAAGCAACAATCACTTTCCTTAATATCTCTTAATATCAATGGTCTCAATTCCCTATAAGAAGATATAGACTAACAGACTGGATACATAAACAGGACCCAATGTTTTGCTGCATATGAGAAACCCACCTCAGTGATAAAGACAGTCACTATTTAAGAGTCAAAGGTTGGGAAAAAAATTTCCAAGTAAATGGTCCCAAGAAACAAGCTGGAGTGGCCATTCTTATATCAGATAAAATTGACTTTCAACCAAAAGTTGTCAAAAAAGATAAGGAGGGACACTTCATACTGGTCAAAGGAAAAGTCTATCAAGATGAACTCTCAATTCTGAACATCTATGCTTTGAATGCAAGGGCATCCACATTCATTAAAGAAACTTTAATAAAGCTCAAAGCATACATTTCACCCCACACAATAATAGTGGGAGACATCAACATCCCACTCTCAAAAATGGACAAATCATGGAATCAGAAACTAAACAGAGATACCGTGAAACTAACTGAAGTTATGGACCAAATGGATCTAACAGATATTTATAGAACATTCTACCCTAAAGCAAAGGAATATACCTTCTTCTCAGCACCTCATGGTACCTTCTCAAAAATTGACCATATAATTGGTCACAAAATGGGCCTTAACAGATACAGAAATAATGAAATTTTCCCATGTATTTTATCAGATCACCATGGCCTAAGGCTGGTCTTAAGCTCAAACAAAAGCAATGGAAAATCTTGAACAATGCTCTCCTCAATGATAGCTTGGTTAAGGAAGAAATAAAGAAAAAAATTAAAGACTTTTTAGAATTTAATGAAAATGAAGACATATCATACCAGAATTTATGGGACACAATGAAAGCAGTGCTAAGAGGAAAACTCATAGCTCTGAGTGCCTCCATAACGAGAATGGAGAGAGCTTACACCAACAGCTTGACAGTGCACTTGAAAGCTCTAGAACAAAAGGAAGTAAATACCCCCAAGAGGAGTAGAGGGCAGGAAATAATCAAACTTAGGGCCAAAATCAACCAAACAGAAACAAAAAGAACTATACAAAGAATCAACAAAACAAGGAGCTGGTTCTTTGAAAAAATTAACAAGAGATAAACCCTTAGCCAGACTAACCAGAGGGCATAGAGACAGTATCCAAATTAATAAAAATCAGAAATGAAAAGGGACACATAACAACAGAAACTGTGGAAATTCAAAAAAATCATCAGATCTTACTACAAGATCTTATATTCAACAAGGTTTGAAAACCTGGATGAAATGGACAACTTTCTAGATAAATACGAGGTGCCAATGTTAAAACAGGATCAGATAAATCATCTAAATAGTCCCATAAGTCCTGAGGAAATAGAAGCAGTCATTAATAGTCTTCCATTAAAAAAAAAAAAAAAAAAAAAAAAAAAAAAAAAAAAAAAGCCCAGGACAAGATGGGTTTAGCAGGGAATTTTATCAGATCTTCAAAGAAGAGTTAATACCAATACTCTTCAAACTTTTCCATGAAATAGAAACTCAAGGAACACTACCCAACTCATTCTATGAAGCCCCAATAACGCTTATACCTAAACCAAACAAAGACCAAACAAGGAAAGAGAACTTCAGACCAATCTCCCTCATGAACATTGATGCAAAAATATTGAACAAAATCCTGGCCAACTGAATCCAAGCATGCATCAAAACTACAATTCACCACGATCAGGTAAGCTTCATCTCAGGGATGCAGGGATGGTTCAATATACGGAAATCTGTCAATGTAATCCACTACATAAACAAACTAACAGAAAAAAACCACGTAGTCATTTCATTAGATGCTGAAAAGGCTTTTGACAAAATCCAGCATCTCTTCATGATAAAAGTCTTGGAGAGATCAGGAATCCAAGGCCCATACCTAAACATAGTGAAAAAAATATACTGCAAACCGGTAGCCAACATCAAGTTAAATGGAGAGAAACTTGAAGCAATCCCACTAAAATTGGGGACCAGACAAGGCTGCGCACTCTCTCCCTATCTATTCAATATAGTACTTGAAGTCCTAGCCAGAGCAATCAGGCAGCAAAAGGAGGTCAAAGGTCTACAAATTGGAAAGGAAGAAGTCAAAATATCACTATTTGCAGATGATATGATAGTATACTTAAGTGACCCCAAGACTTCCACCAGAGAACTCCTAAAGCTGATAAACAACTTCAGCAAAGTGGCTGGATATAAAATTAACTCAAGTGAATCAGTAGCCTTTCTCTACTCAAAGGATAAACAAGAGGAGAAAGAAATTAGGGAAATGACACCCTTCACAATAGTCCCAAATAATGATTCATACCTAGGTGTGACCCTAATGAAGCAAGTGAAAGATCTATATGACAAGGACTTTAAGTCTCTGAAGAAAGAAATAGAAGAAAGTCTCAGAAGGTGGAAAGATCTCCCATATTCATGGATTGGCAGGATCAATATAGTAAAAATGGCCATCTTGCCGAAAGCAATCTACAGATTCAATGCAATCCCCATAAAAATCCCAAATGAATTCTTCATAGATATAGAAAGAGCAATTCTCAAATTCATCTGGAATAACAAAAGACCCAGGTTAGCAAAAACTAATTACCACAACAAAAGATCTTCTGAGGGAATCACCATCCCTGACCTCAAGCTCTACTACAGAGTAGTAGTGATAAAAACTGTTTGGTATTGGTATGCAGACAGGCAGGAAGATCAATGGAATAGAATTGAAGACCCAGAAAAGAACCCACACACGTACAGTCACTTGATATTTGACAAAGGATCTAAAAACATCCAGTGGAAAAAAGACAGTATTTTAAACAAATGGTGCTGGATCAACTGGAGATCTGCATGAGGAAAAATGCAAATTGACCCATTCTTATCTCCTTGTACAAAGCTCAAGTCCAAGTGGATCAAGAATCTACACGTAAAATCAGACACACTGAAGCTTATAGAGGAGAAAGTGGGGATGAATCTTGAACACATGGGCACAAGGGCCCATGGGCACATGGGCACAGTTCTTGAACAGAACACCAATAGCTTATGCTTTAAGAACAAGAATCGACAAATGGGACCTCATAAAACTGCAAAACTTCTGTAAAGCAAAGGACACAGTCAATAGGACAAAATAGCAACTAACAAATTGTGAAAAGATCTTTACCAACCCTACATCTGATAGAGGGCTAATATCCAATGTATACAAAGAACGCAAGAAGTTAGTCTCCAGAGAGTCAAATAACCCTATTAAAAATGGGGTACAGAGCTAAACAGGGAATTCTCAACTGAGGAAACTCAAATGGCTCTAAAGCACCTAAAGAAATGCTAAGCATCCTTAGTTATCAGGGAAATGCAAATCAAAACAACACTAAGATTCCACCTTACACCAGTCAGAATGGCTAAGATGAAAAACTCGGGGGACAGCAGATGCTGGAGAGGATGTAGAGAAAGAGAAACACTTCACCATTGCTGGTGGGATTGCAAGCTGGTAAAACCACTCTGGAAATCAGTTTGGCAATTCCTCAGAAAATTAGACAGTACTACCAGCGGACCCAGCTATACCATTCCTGGGCATATACCCAGAAGATGCTCCTACATGTAATAAGGACACATGCTCCATTATGTTCATAGTTGCCTTATTTATAATAGCCTGAAGATGGAAAGAACCCAGATGTCCCTCAACAAGGAATGGATACAGAAACTACGGTATATATACACAATGAAGTACTATTCAGCTATTAAAAACAATGAATTCATGAAATTCTTAGGCAAATGGATGGAACTAGAAAGTGTCATCCTGAGCAAGACAACCCAACCACAAAAGAACACACATGGTATGCACTCACTAATAAGCGGAAGTTAGCCCAAAAGCTCAAAATAAACAAGTTACAATTCACCAAGCTCAAGAAGAAAAAAGACTTAAGTGAGGGTGCTTCAGTTCCTCTAAGAAAGGGAACAACATAGTCACAGGAGCAATAAGGGAGACAATGTGTGGAGCAGAGACTGAAGTAAAGGCCACCCAGAGACTGCCCTACCTGGGGATTCATCCTATAAACAGTCAACAAACCCTGACACTACAATGGAAGACAAGAAGTGTATACCAAAAGGAGCATGCCATGGTTGTCTCTGGAGGGGCCCTGCCAGAGCCTTACAAATATGGAGGCAGATGCTAACAACCAACTATTGGACGGGTCATGGGGTCCCCAATGGAGGAGCTGAAGCATGGTCTAGAAGAGCTGAAGGGGTTTACAGCCCCATGGGAAGAACAATGATTTCTGCCACCCAGATGCCCCAAGACTGCCAGAGACTGAACCATCAACCAAGGGGCACACATGGTTCCAGCCAAAAATGTGGCAGAGGAAGGCCTTGTTGAACATCAGTGAGAGGAATGGTCCTTGGTCAGGTAAAGACTCACCAGAGGCCCGAACAAAGGGAAACTGTGTGTGTGGGGAGGAGGGAGTGTGTTGGGTGGAGAGAGATATATGTGGAGGCAGGGGGAAAGAGGAAGAGGAGGGGTTGGGGGGGTCTTAGGGGAGCAGACATATTGGGAAAGGTTTTTACCATTGGCAATGTAAATGAAGATGATATTCAATAAAAATAAATTAAAACAAAACAAAACAAAACAAAATAATCAGTGATACAAAATTAGAAAAAGGATATGCTCCAGCTTTCTATTTATAGGTATAATTAGTAGAAACATGATCCTGTTTGATTTTGAAGAAACTATTTTTTATATAATTGATCCATCCACTAGTATAAATTATTTTTATTAATAATGATACTTAAGGTTGAATATTTTTTCTTACTTTTCCAAGTAAGTGCAGATGCCACTTAAAGCTGTATGCCAGCTACGTGAGATAAAATGGTCTGTGGATTATCTCTTTGATATCACAAAGACCACCCTGGTTGTGAAGTGCATAAAAACAAAACCAAATGAGAACAATTTGTTTTTGGAAAGTGGGTGCTCTTGTTGGATTGCATCAGGCCTTGCAAGTGATGCAGGCCAATTTGGAGTCGATAATCCGAGGTCTAAGAAAGGCTCCAGGGATGTTGGTCCAGATGGTAGACCAGAGGCAGGCATGACAGAAGAGGACCTTAGCGACAGGGACTGGTCCAAGGTATTCTCTAAAATCTCAAATCTTAGCCTCAATATCTCATCAGTCAGAGCAACATTAAAGAATTGGAAAGAACCCCAGCTCAGGGGGATTTGTTTTTCTGGTCAGATGAACCAGACTTCTACATGGGGGCGGTAAGGAGGAATCTTTGTAACTGAGGATTGACTAAGTTCTCCTTGGTCCGTGTGGTGCCGATCTTGGGCAAAACATTTCTGGCCCAACAATAGGTCAGAGCCACCATGATGTGCTGACCTGTGCTGTAAATTAGCCCCATTTCCCCCAGTTTTTTCCTGTGTTTTCCCCTCCCCCACTTATGTTACTCATGTTAAAACAGGGGCAGAAAGATCAATGTTTGAGAAGAAAAATAGGAATTCTTAGAAAGCAACAGGGGGACTGTACATCACGGTACCAGCACAGTCCACAGGCTCCATCCTTGAGTGTCTATACTGGGAAGATGATGTGGGATAGAATCTGAGGGGGTGTCAGGTAGTTCAAAGTGGAACTGAAAACAAAGCATTTAAATATAGTAATTTTCTTGAAATGTATATCTTTCATCTCTTCCTTCTCTCACACAGGTATATGTGCACACACACACACACACACACACACACACACACACCTGCATATACACAGCCACACGCATGCTCCCCCTACAGGTTGAATTCTATGATACTGCCAGTGTCCTGATTCAAATATTCTTTTAGGAGGATTTCTGGGATTAGGACCATCTTTGGGTTTTTATTTGGCATCCAGACTCTGCCCATAGGCTTTTGCTGTAGCTATTCTGATCATAGTCAGAGAAGCCTCTATGCTGACTAGGGGGTTGTAGCCACACACTAGCTCCCTGAAGATCGTTAGGCTGGGGCATGCATGTCACTGGGAACCACCATTTGCATCTCCTGGGTTTTCCCCAGATAGGCTGCAGAGTGGCCAGGAAATAAAATATCTCCTCCCAACTCTCCTTCAGCTCCATTTCTAGGGAGTTTCTTTTCTTTTCTACACACACACACACACACACACACACACACACACACGCAGGCACACAGGCATGCATCCCTACACCCCCAGCCCCCATGCTGATAACCACTACAAGGAAAACCAAACAAAATTCACAAAGTTACAGAAGGTTCCCAAAGGCTGTGAGAATAACCACGATGATTCCTTTGGGTCTCCTCTCATGCCAGCTGTCTGTGGCTTCCTGAACCTGGTTTCCTCTAACGTGGTTTGTGGCGACTCTCACCCTCTGTCCTTGACAGCAGTGTTTATTGTTTCCAGATTTTTTTTAAAAAAATTTAAATTATGGAAAGGCCAAAAGATATACTCCATAATTTAATAAGATGTTATTGACTTATTAGCACTATTAGTAGGAAGTATGTGAGCCCCCTTGCAGTAGCAGGGCTGCAGGTCACTATTTCCTTTGAAGGAAATAAAAAGAATTATGGGGTAACATTTCCGAAAAATGTAGAATGGGGAAAGGACAAATACCATATTATTTCACTTATATAAGGGATCAAAATAATCACATTCATACAGATAGAGTCTAATATCGTGATTACTGGGGCCAAAGGAAGAGATGTGGGCTGTTACACGTGCTGACTGGTGACAGAGATGAATGGTGGATGGGTATAGGGCAGCACTCGATGCTACTGAAGTGTGCCTTGGAGAAGGATGAAGGAACAGAAGATTGTGGTTTGTGTGTTTTACATCCCACCATGTGGCTAACATAGCAGAAGGAGAAACAAAGGCAGAGGGGCAGAGATACAAGCGGAATGTTAACGAAGCTAATTCCCTGAGATCACCTTTCTTTCTCTTTGAGGTTGTTTCTAGGACAATTCTTGCTGAACCCGACCTGGGAAAGGCCATGGGCTTCTTACCAAGCCTGTCTAGCTGTGAATCTGCACCATGGCATCCATGTTAAATAGGAACACAGTAAAACAATGGGGCTTACCAAAGAATACTAAAGAAACCCTTGGCTTCTCTGGCTTCTCACAGCCAGACCCCACTTCCCTGGTTCCCTTTTATTTGTTATACAAATATAAAAAAATAAACCCTCCCAATATTTTTGAGTACCTTTTGAAATGCCTGTTTGAAACCAGAAGAGATTTATTAAGTTCTTAGATACTGCAGGCAACTATGTTTCATATAATAAAATTGGCTTCAATGAAGGTTATTTTAAATACTTTGGCTTTTAAGAATTATCTGTAAAAAGTATGAATATAGTTTCTCCTATTACAATTGAGGCCCATATCACCTGAGAGTACTTTCTGAGAATATTAACATTATAATATCATACTGAAATTTTTCATTAAGAAAAAAGTCATTCTTCATATACCTAAAGCAATTAATTATTAAGTACTACAATAAGCTTTTCCAATCTTATTCAAATATGTTCCGAAAATACCAACCTAATGGGACCTTGCTCTGGAAGGCGTTCTTCAGCTTTCAGCGGATGTTAAACGTTTTTGGAATCCCGGTTTGAAGAGGGCTTTAGACTTAGAATCGGTGTATAACCTTCTCCTAGCTTTTATTAACTTCCATGGCCTTGACTGGGCCCTTAATTGTCTTGGATCCCATTTTCTACTCTGCAAAATGAGATCGGTGCTAATTCATATCCGGTAGCATTGTTAGGAAAATTAGAGATAATAAGGGGACTCTAAAAGAGATTGGGGAGTTGCACTCTACCAATGGCTTCTTGTTTGTTTGTTTGTTTGTGTGTTTGTTTTTCACATGTGTGTGTGTCGTGTGTGTGTGTGTGTGTGTGTGTGTGTGTGTGAACAAAATCAGTAGATGAACAGAAAGCATTGTTCTAACACTAGGGCCGAATGGAAGAAATGATGCATCATGTCAGTCAAAAGCAGGAGGAACAAACAACAAGAAGGGGCCCAAAGGCAAATGAGGAGAGGCCAAGGGGCTGGAGTCATTGAGCCAAAGTAGTATTGCCACATGTCCTCTAAATATGGTGTCTGTTCCCTTGGTTTTGAACCCAGAGGCTGCTAGTTCCATCCCTGCATAGAACTACTGTCTGTGTCAGGCTGAGGCTCTGCCGAGTCAGACTCTGAGTCATCTCTAACAAAGAGGATGGGTGTGTGAGAGCTTTCAGGAGAGTCTGAGGCATTTAGGTAGTATTAATTTGATGCATACTATTTGATCCAGGCAGTGCTGGGTATTATAGGGGACACATTGTGGGGTGCCATAAGGAAGTAGTAGAATCCGGTAATTTTGGAGATTTAATAAGCCCTGTGGTCAAACTAGCACTTTGGCATTCCTTTCTAGAAGGATTCTAGGCTGAGTTTCACCACTTACTGTAAGCCGCAGTGACTCAGAAATGAGTTCTTCCTCTATGGAGGATGGATAATACCAGTTTTCTAATGCCTGTGGAGATATCTTATACACAACCCTATCAAGAGATTTGTACATGCCAAGACTGTCATATTGGAGAGAGGAATAAAAGAAGCTGTGGAGAGAGTGGGGTGTGGATGCTGAGGCTTGAATGCTGCTTCAGGGAAGGGTCTGTCCCAGTAGCAGGACCTTGGTGAAGTTGTGTCCACTTTATTTGGAGGTTGAATGAAACCAGTTACAAGTCCTCAATTTGACTTTTGCCCATGAATTCAGAACGATTAAGGCCTGTTGGATGGACCAGAACTGTACAAATGCAAGGGACTGATGTAATAAGCCAGGCCATCAGTGGCTGATTTGAATGCCCTTCTAAAATTCATGTTTAAGTTCTTTGTTTCTGTGACAATCTATATTCTGCCAGATCATGCCTTCTACCTGCCACTTAGAGTCAGATTGCAGCCTATAACTCATCCTTTGTATCTTGTAAAGTTAAGCTCAGTCCTCTTTTTAATTGTGGATTAAAGAGACAGAAATAGTTTAACTAAATCCTAGCAGGTTATGTAAGGTTTCAGAAGAGTGGCTTAGCCAGCAAGTAGGGACCGCCTCACGCCTGCTTTTACCACACTGTTGAGAGGCCTGGTTTAAGAAACTAATTTCAGATCTCTTTAACTAGTCACTCTTCTCCCATTAAGTAGATTCAAAAGATGCCCTAACACAGCTGCAATTCAGGCTTTTACAAGGTGTTGGTACATTTTTCTTTCCAGTCATACAATTGGAGGAATAAATTTGGCTTGCCTATTAATACTATTAATACTAATGTTAGATTCTTGGTGTTTTAATTTGTATAAACTACCCCCTCTACCTGGCAACCATTTAGAGGCCTACACACCTACCACATTCCCATTTGTCCAATGTCAAGAAGGAAAAATTAAAATCTATATTTACTAGTTACTGCTTTATTATAGAAATGTACATACCATTCTCTAAAGGCAAAAGAAATGAACTACTAAAATGTTAAAAACATGAAGTTAAGCTTTCCTTAATTTTCCCCAAGATATATATGGGAGTTCTTCACACACTTCCTTAATAATATGGCAGAGGCTGGCTCATGTGGGTGTTCAGATACTCAGTATACTTTCAGAGGGAATTCATCTGCTGAACGGATGGTGTTTGATAAGAAATTTTAAGGCCATATTAGGGCCAGGAGAGCGACCCTGAGCACTCTGATTAAACTGAGAATGTTATTGTCGGGGACATTTGAAGGATTGGGTGGTGATTTTAATCTACTTGTGGTTTCTTTGATGACTTAACACAGTACTATTTTCTTTTAGACCATAAGTATAATTATGAACCTCATCTATAATGAATAGCATTAAGACACTAGCAGAGTGTATAAAAACTCATTGAAGCAGAGACATAATCATGAATCTTTTTGGTTCAGTTATTGAGTCATCAAATAAGATGTTCTAAGAATTAAAGTGGGACAACTCATGTCCAGGGAAAGTCAGAACTAAAACTTAGGTTCCTTTGACTGTGGGTCTTGCTTTGTTGATTACATTGGGGTAGGATGAAAGTGTATAGTTTCAGTGTATTTACTTAAAGAAAAAAGTCATAATTTTATAAAAATATTCTTAACTAAGTTCTCTAAACTATGGGATCTCTGTGGACTTAAAATGCTTCGTCTCTTCCTCTCTCCTCTCTTCCTTCCTTCCTTCCTTCCTTCCTTCCTTCCTTCCTTCCTTCCTTCCTTCCTTCCTCATGTAGCTCAAGCTACATGAGAAATCACCTCCACTGGGTGCCTTGAGTCCTGCTCTTCCTGCCTCTATCTCCCAAGTACCCACACTAGAGGTATATCCTATTGCAATCCAATATAATGTAATTTAGAAGCCACTAGTAGCATCATTTAGGAATACAGCTACCAGGAATACTCGTTCATGTAAGAGGATTGAAAGAAAGAAGTCATTTTGTTTTCTTTAATGATAGAAGAGGGTTCAGACCCTGAGATAACCTTTAACCAATCCCCTTCTTGTAAGACTGTGCCTTATGTTTAAGAGAAACAGAAAATGTGTTATTATCCAGATGCTGAGAACTTGAATATACCCAGGACTTGTCTATCTTGTTTTAGAAATGATGGGGAAAGAAAAATCAGCAGGGATTTGAGTTCTCTTGATGACTGTTGCTAATGTTGCCTCTTGAATGCTGATGAAAGAGACCATTTGGTTGCTTAAGTTGGACAGGAACACAGGAGGCACTTAAAGCATCAGACAAGATCCCTCTACTAACAGGATTAGTGCAGAAGGCGGTGACTAGAGAGAACAGAGAAAAATGAAGAGAAAGACCAAAGAGTTTGGAACAAAGTAAGTCCATCCTATTAAGAGCTCAGCCCTGTGGTCTTGCTGACACTCTTACATCACTGAGATGAGCTGCTTGCAGGGTGTGATCAAAGGTAAACCCAGAGAACAGAGGAATGCCAGCTTGGAATGCCGAGGGTGCAATTCATAAACTGTTTTGGTTTGGTTTGGTTTTTTTGTCTTAAAGGATGTTGAGAAACAAGTTTTGTGGCATTTTCCCACTCCCCATTGAGTTGACAGAGCGAACCTGCTGGTTTGGTTCCACTATGGTCCATGAAGGGTCCTGAAAACGTTTCCCTTTGTTTTTTAATGTCCAGGTGTAATTTTTTTCTCTTAGCCTCTGTCTGGACACAATAATTTCAGAACGTCAGAAAGCCATTCAGAGATTTTCATGGATCTCAGGGTACTGGAACTGAACATACATTCCAGGTGTCTGGAATGAATATCTTTATTCAATGATTATCACTATTTCTTCAGGTCTCAACATTTTTGCTTAAACTGATCCCATTTGTACATTCATGGATCAATGTGGGTGGGAAATCCAATTACATCAATATTTTATTTCCAGAAAAATAGCAGGCAAGAGGGTCCACTGAGACCCATTACATTTTCAGGACTTGGTAGAATTGAGTGCTGTTAAATAAACCATTGGCACGTAATCAACGACCATTTATTTTAATGCTGAATGATCTGCTAACAGTAGATAGAAACCATTCAATACCATCGACAAACAGATAGCTCATAGCCTTAAATTAGTTAGCCTATTTTTGTAATGAATAGAGACTTAATTTGAGTTTCCTCATCCTGGGAACACGAAACAGAATTATATCATACAGTGAATAACGGTTTGAAAGATTTTAATTTAGTTTGGCACTGTGGGTTCTTCTAATTATTCCTGACTCTTCACGTGGCAGAGACAGTGACCCTGAGCCCAGGGGCAAAACAGATGCTTCTCACCTGCAGACTCATTATCGAACTAATTATTCTTCAAATGATTTTATAATATTCACAGGGAACCTAATCCTGGGACTATAAATAAAGGTTTAAGTCATTTATAGTATGCTTGCCTGCTTAGCATCTGAACCCACACTGGAGAACTTGCATGTCCTCATCTACCCTGAGGTAAATTCTTCACATTTTCAGTCCTGAGTGTGAATTCTTTCTCTGTACCATAGTTTCTAAAACCCGGAACAGTCCCGTTTTGCTTGTGGCCTGAAGACTGTTAAATCTATTGATTTCAGTTGTCAAAATTTGGAACCTGAAATTCTTGAATAAGTATCTTGGTCTCTCTATTTATTAGTGACTGAACATGCTGGACTCCTTCACTTAGGATGTGACAATGACCTAGTGCTGAGAGACAAGTATGATTTTCTTAGGAGCAGGCACACACTACTTCTTTACAACTAGAACAGGGGCTGGTGTCAGTTGCTGGCCATTATTTTATACCTTTCCCTAGTCATTTTATTTGTCCTCTGGTTCTCAGGTTTTAAAGCATTCCATGGGCTGAAAGAATTCTTATTTTAAGAAGTCCCTTTTCTCATCATATCCAACATATCTGACCCACGTTCCATATTAAATATGGAATTTGAAGGGCTATAAAGAATTTAATGTAAATTCTTATAATTTTACTTTTAAGAAAGAATTTTAATTTTCCTATTTTTAGTATCTTGGACTATTTGGCTATGAGGTGGTAGCTCTGTGTGTGTGTGCATGCCTGTGTGGGATCCCCTATTTTCCATGTCCACTAGTTCTGAGATGCTCTCAGTCAAATTATTTAGAAAGGGAAGATTTTTTTTTTTAGCTCCATTTACTGGAGCTCTAAACCAGGACAGATTCAATGTTCCTTTTAACTTGATGATGAGACAAATATGGAAAACAAAATCACAAACTCCAAGCCCCTTCATTTTCTTTGATCGCTAATCTAGATATAGAGATTTTGTTCAATTGTGCGTGTAGACGGCACACTGTGGCAGCAGTGACAATATTGTAATATCACTAGTAGGAAACTGCCAAGAGGTTTCATAGTCCCTCATGGCATTTGCAGATGCCTTAAAGTGTCTTTTTACTCCTTGTTGCCTTAAGATTATGTTAGCCATGAGAGCCACAGTTAGAATCCACAAACATAGCAGTAAAGAAGCCCAAATATTATTAATTGGATATATTTTATGAACAATTTATACTTACATTCTAGTACTGGCTTTCTGTGTAATTTTATGCATTTTATTTTAGACTGCTAAAGCCATTTTTCTAAGAAGATGTTCGCAGGCTTTGTGAGACTCTTACAGGGGTGGTTGCCACAGTGTGGTTAGGAAGTCTATCGTGGAGATGAGGTCTGGTCACATGACAGCCCACCTTTCCATGGCTGGGAGGAAGAAGGGGACGTGCTGAGCGAAGAGGCAGAAACAAAACCCCATTAGCAATGGACCAGAGGGCCTTAGGACAGAGAGAAACTGGTGAGATCGGCCAAATATATGGAAAGTGGAGGTAGAGGGTTGGAGGGTAGAAGAGGGACTTCTACTCAACCAGTGTGGCTCGAAGGATAGATGGGATACAGTTGGGAAGTGGTACCATTAGAGCTGTGCAACAGAAAGCGGATTTGAAGGAAGCAGTTTTTAACACAACCTTCCTTCAAAGTTCTACATGGAAACGGAATTATGAAAGATAATGATAGCAGGATAGAGTTGTTAAGATAGCTTCCCCAACTTGTTGTATAAAATATATGTACTTTATTAACACATTAACAAGAGTAATGATGTAGGTTCCTTTCTTTGTGTCTCTGTTTATTAATGTCCATATAATATTGCTTATCTGGATTAGATGAAGTTGGAAGACTCACTTCATAATCATTACAAGACTACCCAAGGCAGTCTGGCACTGGGATAAGGAGAGGGACACGGATTTGTGAATAACATTCAGATAACAGGTTAGCTTTTACACCTGTCACTGCTGACTCCCAACAAAGGTGTCCAAATTGTTCAACAGGCAAAAGAAGCCAGAAGAGTCATCTCAACACATAGTGCCGGTATAACTTGGGTACCCATCTGTAACGAATTAAATTGTGCCAGTCTCTAAATTGATCACCTCATGGAAGAACTTGCATAGTCAAGTTCTTAGAAAAAGAAATTATAAGAATATATTCATGGTGTCCAGTTAGGGAGCAGTTTCTTAAATATGACAGTAAAAGCGCAAGGAACAACAATTTTTCCTTTATTAAACTTAGACTTTATTAAACTTAAAGCTTTTCCTTTGTAGCTGATAATATGACTCAGCAGGTAAAGGTGCTTGCTGCTGAGGCTGAGGACTGGAGTTTGATCCTTAAGGCTCACACGGAGGAGGGAGGGAGCTGAGGCCTGCAAGCTGACCTCCATTTGCTTGCTGTGGTACGCACCCATCATCCCCCACACACATACGAATAATTAAATGTAAAACAGCATTTATTTGCTAATGATGCCTCAAAGAATATGAACTGGCAACTGTGCAACAGAAGATGACATTTGAAAACCACGAGTCTGCTAAGAGATGAGCCTTCATTCTGTAGAAAAATCTTCTGGCACTTCAGCATTTCAAAGGACCAAGAACCCAGATAAAGAGAAATATAACTGAACAGATATTTCTGCAAAGAAGATATGAAAGTGACCAATAAACAGATAGATGCCCTGGATCATGAGCATTAGGAAAAAACAAGTAAGAAATCACAATTAACACTTCATACCCTGAGCGCAGTTATATGAAAATGACAGGCATTAGTGGGTACCAGAGAGGATGTAGAGACACTGCAACCACAATACTTGTCTGAATGGGAGTGTAAAATGGTGCAGTCACTCTGAGAAGACAGTATGAGAAGGCCTCAGAAGGTTTAACACAGCATTGCTATGTGACCCAGGAATTCCTTCGAAGGTATCACTTGCCCAAGTGATGTGAAAACATTTGTACAGAGAAACTCATGTTCGGATGTCCATGGCAATGACAATGTTATTCATGGCAGTAAGAAATAGGAAACATCCCAAATGCCCATCACCTTGGGATCCACTGAGCAGAATGTGGCACAGCCAGACAGTAGGACAATGAGAAGAAACCATGGTGACACATGCTATACGAGGGTTATACCTCCAGAACATTATACTGCTGGTCATCACTGAAAGAAGAGCATCCCGTACATGATTCCAAGTATAGACAAAGGCTCCCTTGGCTTTGGTCTTGGAGAAGTTATAGAGAAAGACAGGCAGATAGATTTAGGGCTATGTGTCCAGGTCTTAGGACAGTAAGACCTGATGAGAGAATAAATGAAGACAGAGGAAGCAAAAGATCTTAGCAGTTGGACGGAGCTATTTCTTGCACACTCCTCCCAGGTTCAGGCATCTACCACCACACAAGAAAGGCAGTCACTGGAGGTTTCTAGCTGTGTTATATAGACTCTTCCTGCCTGATTCTCCATGGGCGAATTTACAAGATCAAACCGAGATGATAAGCATGGCGTTTGCTGGAGTGTGACTTTGCCAGAAGACAAAGGAAAGTGTCTGAGATTCAGGAAGCATGGTGTCTCTGTTTTTTTCCTCAGTTCTAGACATGTTTTCTATTTTAAGGGCTCTCGAAGTGCAGTAACTACTTTAATCCCACATGATTCTATATAGGTCAAAAATCATCTTTCTTCCTCATAAGCATTTCCGTTGAACGTCGGGTGTCTGCTTTTGAGTTTAAAGCTGCCTTTTAACAGTATCTCCTCTTTTAAATCTGGATCAGAAAATGAATGTTCCGGAGAGGCTAAAATCACCTGGGTAACCATGCCAAGGCACACTCAGACATTTAAAGACTGCACTGTTTCCAATATAGGAAACTCGCTGTGTAAAACTCAGCCCAAGCTGAGAACACTTAGTTTTCTCTACTCTGGCTTACCTGATGAGAAGTGTGAACAGATATTTGGAGAGGAGGAAGTTTCATGAGATTTCTTTTCCATCAGAATCCTCCTGGAACCTGATGGCTGGGATGGCTTGTGAAATGTATGCCCACCTTCAAAGACAATGCTGGCTTCACTGAAGGTAACAAATTACCGTGTGCAGCATCCTTGTTCTCTTTCAGAAAATGTGTAGGCACTGTGCATAGCCAGGGGAGCTGGAGACAGAGCATACTGCAGGCTCAGATAAGAAAAAGTAAAGCAGCCCGGGCAACGGAAAGCTCTTGTGCTCCCATGGTGAAAGCGACAGAGAAAGTAAGAGAGCAAAATTCCTTTGAAGAGGGGCTGGTACCAGGACAGAATGCAGTATTGAATCTGTATCCTTAACCTTTGCAGATTCAACACGAGGGAGCAACAGAAATCAGGAAGATATGCACAATCTTCACATAAGACCACACCGGACCATGTAATCAACTAAAAGCGATATATAGCCCAATGAAGAGGAACACCGATTTTTAAAGAAACTTTTTATTAATTTTTTGTAAGTTTCACATCATGTACCCAAAGCCTACTCATCTCCTTGTCCCTTTGTATCTGCCCCACTTCTCTTGCAACCCTACTCAAAGGAAAATTAAAAATAAAATAAAATAAAATAAAATAAAATAAAATAAAATAAAATAAAATAAAATAAAATAAACAAGCTATAAAAAGCCATCTTGTTGTGGAAGCTGTAGTGTGTCACAATGTGCCCACAGTATACCCTTTGGTCTACACATCTTTACTGGTAAATGGTCATTGCAATAAGTCTGTGGTCTGATTCAAGGCCTCTGGTTTTTGCTACACTACTGATACCAGATCAGTGCCAGGATTCCTCTAGGACATTGTGCTGTTGCCCTGTGTCATGGAGATCCTGCAGCCCTGGATCTGCAGGACAGGACATTCCAGAAGTTCACAGATGAGGTAGATGTTGGGGCGGGTCAACTGAAAAGCCCTAAATCTGGCTCTGGGCCGCAGCTGAGATGGTCAGCTTGGCAGCTTTCCCACCCCCATGTCACCAAAGCCAGTTCTACAGTGCTGCTCTCTGCAGGGCTGCTCTCTGCAGTTTGCATCCTGCAAAGGGCAGGGCCAGTTTTCCTGCTGCTCATGACCTTGGGGCCAGCTTTTCCACCTGCCACAAGTGGCAGGTTTGGCGGGAGGGGGGGAGGAAGGCATGTCTCTCTCACACCAGCACATGGTAGTTGAGTGGAATGACCAGCTCTCCCACGCTCCTACCCTCAGGCCAGCTCATGCCACATCTAGCTACCAGGGCCAGCTCTACTGTGCTACGCAGGCAAGCTAGCACCAATTTTTCAGACTGCCTTCGGATCCCAAATTCTTTGTTTGTGTTCTCTGTGTCATAAGGCAGTTCATATAAAAACTGTGAGCTACCGTACATTATTAGCTTTTTAATTAATAATTAGTTAGCTATTAGTATTTGTAGAGAGTCAGTCCTGGCAGGGCTGGGACTAAATCTTGTATTTTATAATGAATATGATTACATAGGGTTGCTTTGAGGATGAAATGAATTTGTGTGTATTGCTCATAATTTCTATACATAGCATGATATTCTATGTGTTCAATAAATATTAATGACTATCATTTGTTGAGTTCCAATTACATTTAGAGAATGTACCAGATGCTAGAGAGATGGTAGTGCATAAGATAGAAAATGTTGTGCTGGGCATAATGGCACATATCTTCAAGCATTTAGGAAGCAGAGGTGGGCAGATCTCGATGAGTCTGAGACCATCCTGATCTACATGTGAATGTCAGGTCAGCCAGGATTACATAGTAAGATGCTTGAAGAGAGAGAGAGAGAGAGAGAGAGAGAGAGAGAGAGAGAGAGAGAGAGAGAGAGAGAACAAAAACAGAAAAGGTTGCTGTGGTTGATTGGAATTGTATATGCCATGGTGATGGTGGGTGTGGTCCAGAGTCAAGTGATACCATTCTGGAGCCATCTCAGTATCTACTTCCTCTGCAATGATAGAAAGTTGATTGACTTATAAAAAAGACGTTAAGTCTGACTGCAAACCAATAAACGTAAAAGAACAATCCTAAAATGTGGGCAGCAACATGGCTGCCTAAATGAATCATTCTTACTAAGAGCAGAGGATAGAGTGAGATAAGCCTGCCAGCCATCAGCTCTCACTGGCTCTCCCCCAGGAGGTGCTGGATGTGACAAGGGCTTTGCTCCTGGCTTGTGGGCACCTGTCTTATGAGACAGAAGGAAGCAGCGGGCAGGGGGCTTCCAAAGGGAAGTGCAGCTGTGACACACTAGGGTTTTTCTGTCTCCTCAAAGTCCTTTGAACCTTTCCTGGGAACAGGGATGTAGTGTCAACATAACATGCTTAGCATTTTGTTGAGAGAGAGGGTGGTACTCCAGCGGTCAAGGCTTGTCTGGAAATCAGGAAAGACCTAAGGTGTCTGATGAGTTGAGGTATTGATCTATCACATTCCTTGATGGAGTTTGAAGGGACAGTTTCCTCAGTGTGATCAATTCTTGTTAATTGAGAAGGACTTTCCCCTAGGGACTTTCAGGACATTATATAAATTTTTTTCCTGTAATTATTTTAGACTTCCTAAATATGCTTTTTTAAATTATTATTTTTTATTGTCGTGTGTGATGTTTATCTGAGAGTGCCATGATGTGTATGTGGAGGGTAGAAGACAACTTCTGGGAGTGAATACTTTTCTTCTACCCTGGATTTTGGAACTCAAACTTAGGCTGTTGGAGTTGTATGGCAAGAGCTTTTACCTATTGAGCCATCTAGCTGGCCTGACTTCCTGGATATTCTTCTTATGGTGTGATGACTTTCCTTGGGGTACCCTTTCCCCTTCCACCCTACTAGATTGAGGGGTATGCAAAGGACACACTGTCATTAATATACACTTTGGGACTCTGTTCTCTGCAACCTGTGGTCTTTACAAAATTAATCCTGAGATGATGAATCAATTACCCTTGATTCTTTGCCTACACTTTAAGGACCTAGAATCTGTCTTTGAAGGGGAGTTAAAACATAAACGAAACAAAAACATGTAAATTAACCTTGCTTCAAGCATGTGTAGAACACACATGAATTCTGAAGTAGCCTAATGTATATATTGAACTTTTCCAGTTGTTTCTTTAGCTACTAAACATTTAACTTTCCAGAGCTTTAATTTATCCCATTATACACGAGAGGCAGACACTAACCTTAAATTCAGCAGTAAGGAGGCTGAGTGGACTCAAGTCTTTATATACAACCTTGGATATGTCCTCATACCTTCCGGAACTCAGTTTTGTACTCAGAAAACATGGGGATACTAATGCCCATTTACTGAGTTTTAATGAGACTCATATGGTACATGCTGGAGGCACATAACAATATGTAGAATGGTTATAGTGTAGTCCTCAAATTTTCACACTTCACTTCCCATAAGGAGAGCAGGTGGCTGGACACCAAGAACTCAATGCTGGTAGGCTGGGTTGAGTTATTGGTATGATCTGTTACAAGTAATTTTTTTGTCCCTTTCTACTGCCTTGTTCTTTTGTAGAGTTACCATTTACTATGGTCTGGCTCAAGAGATCTATTTAAATTACAAATTGAGTGTGTGGCCATGTTATTCCACCGATTTAAAAGCCATTAATTACTCCTAATTGCACACTGAAGAGTCTTAACCCCTCACTGGCTTATGTGTCCAACCTGCTTTGCCATCCTGGGCCTTACAAACCATGGCCCTGAATGATTCTCTGCTTTCCCACTTCCTGTCCCATCATTTCCCACCTGGACACCAACCCCAGAATACCAGGCATCCAGGCCAGTGCTTCCATGCAGCCATCCATGCTGCCCGCTGTATCTGAAGGCTTTCTAGCATCCTTTCACCGTGGTCACTCAGCTGCACTGCTGGGTCCTCAACCCTCCCTGACATCTAGGTCCAGATAAATGGACATGAACAGAGCTCTCTGGCCTCATCTTTGTTACATCCTTGCTGCAGTTCAAGTCATCTGTTCACTAGAGTGAGAACTATTTGAAAGCAGATACAATACCTTGATGTGTCTGTCTCCCAGGTACAGAATAGGGTGCTTGATGCTTAGTGAGTCTTTAAGAAAAAAAAATGTAGAAGGTACTCAGAAATGAAAACAGAAGATTGGATGATGTGATTTTATTGCAAAAGTGACTTAGAGAACAGAAAATCTAAACATGGGACAATGAAGGAAACTGGGAACAGTAAGAGTAGAATATTGGGTGCTAGCAGCTTAGGAAGATGGTGGTATCATCAAAATCATAGAGTTGGGGTATCCAGAGAGAAGTTGGACCCAAACAGGGTCAAAGTGCAGAGGACTGGAACGTCCATTGTCACATACCTGAAGCAGAAAAACAAGGCTAAAAATGCCATGGTTTCCCCTGGTGCTCTACCCTGTATCCATCTGCCTGCTGGGGTCATGGAGGGGCTCCCACTGAATGTAGTTGCTTATGACAGTTTGCTTGACTGTGGCAAGCATAGTCGATGATGCTGACTTGTAGACCATTACCCTCATGGATGTCACAGTGTGTCCACTGCCAGCGAATGTGGGTATTCTTTGTACCAGATGGACTCACAGGTGCCAGGATGGCACTGCGGGAGTATAGAAAGAGCTAGTCACTGCAGATACATTACCCAAGCTTTCGTAATGAAGATAACTGTGCCACTTCAGAAGCTCGGAACGGCTGAGAACAGAAGAACATTGCTGGAAGATTGATTGTGTAAGCGTGGCTGATGGCAATGGCCACAACTATTGAAAAATCGGAGGAAGGTTCCAGACACCTCGGGTGAAAAAGACTTTCATTTCAAGCATTTAGGTATTTTACCTTAAAGGATTCTTTCACAAAATTAAATTATTTGAATAGTGCCTTAACTGTAAATTTAAATGTCTTTCAAGAGAGATCATTACCCATGTCATACTACAAGGATAAAGATGACACAAGAATAAAATATTAAGCAGATACTGCAACTCCTGAGGAGTTCATTCTGTGCATTGACATAGTGCCACTTCAGCGATTCTCAAGTATGCTGGCTTTAGACCGTAATTGCTTTTTACACATCTAGAATATCCCTACATGTTTGTAAACACAGAGAACAGACACGAACGAATTTCATGTTTGCTTTTAGCACCAAGCAAAGTGCCCTCTTTATGTTATTTTGAGCTTTACAAGTTACATAATAATTACTTTAAGGGTTACCTTTTTAAAAGTGATTCAATCGTGAACAATACCCGGCTGCATTCAGAATCTGCATGTGTGTTTTAAACTTGGGGGAGCTATGTGTGGTGGCACCGGCCCTTATTTCAGCATGAGGGGGCAAAGGAAGGAGGGTCACACATTTGAGGCTATCCTGGGCTACATGGTGAGACTCTTATCTTCAACGACAGCAACGAAAAGGTGCATCTAAAAGTATGGAAGTAACAAGTCTTGTTTACACTGGCGAGGACTTACTCATGTGGGTGTTGAGAACGGGATTTCTTCTTATTGTTAACATCCATATTCGGCATGTAAAAATATGTAGATTCGAGAGCTCTTAATTTGCCTTCAGTATGCCACTTATGAGCACTTAAAAGGCATGTCCTGACCTCGGCATGCATCCATTATCATTCTCTCTCCTGCTCTATCCCAACTGCTCACAGTAGCACCCCAATAGCCCCCGACCCAGAGAGAGCTCTTACTAAGTACTTGTCAGCTCACTCGCTGAACTCTGTGCACAACTCTGGCATGAAACCCGGGACAGATGAAGTCCACAATCCCACAGGCAAACCCCTTCCGTGGAGAGCCTATCTGATCTCCTTCCATGCCATTCCACTTGGCCAACTTTTGAACAGCCAGCCACACAGTGGTTCTCAACCTATGGGTCGTGACCCCTTTGGGGTTGGTCAAACGACCCATTCACAGGGGCCGCATATCAGGTATTCTGCCTATCGGATATTTAAATTGCCGTTTACGACTGCAGCAGAATTACAGTTATGAAGTAGCCATGAAATAATTGTACGATTGTGTTCATCACAACACATGAGCACCTGTATAACGGGGCGGTAGCTTTAGGAAGGTTGAGGACCACTGCTCGGATGTGTACAGGTACTCAAGGAAGAGGGAGCCCGTTTTTTTTTTTGCGAGCTGTTTTTCAGCGTTGCTGAAAGGTTACCACTATCAATTATGACACGTAGCTAAGGAGAAGGAAGTCCTGTCTATAGGGCCATATATTCTAAGATGTCTAATTTGTTTGCTGTAATAAGGCCAGGCTCTGTTATTGATGAACCAATCACCCATGTCTGGTATACTAGAGGATGCCACCTAGGTCTCTCTCTCTCTGTATAATGGTGTTGCCCACAGAGATGGGTGCTGGGCCGTATATTATTAAACTCCATAAACATGTTGAACATTAATTGCTACTGCTGTGCAAGGAAACAGTTTTTTTCTTCTTAGTGATCGAGTTAAGTAATTTATACAGGATAACTCAAGCCTTGTCTCTCTGCAGCTGGTAAAACGCTGCTAAATCAATCCATATGGCTGGCCTCCGCACGAGAATCAATTGTATGTCCTGCATGGGTGAATGATGTGGGTCATCTGAGCCTTGCTTGAGTTCTTTCTTGCTGTAAATGGACTAGCCCTGAAGGTTCTGTCTCCATGTACCTCAGGAGGATAGGAGTAGAAATAATTACAGGGTCAATTTAAATACAAAATAAATGCTTATCTCGATTAATTCAAGTGAATTGAACTTTCCGCAGGTCTTCCTGCCTGCGTGTGTTCTGCCTCTAGGATCTGAATAATGGCCTTAATGCTCCATTTCACTTTTGTGCCACAAACAGCTTAGGTCAGAGAAAACACAGCTTCTAATAAAGGCAGGAGGTGAAGCCTGGGGCCAGGCCAGACATGTGGGGCTAGAACTCTTAGTTAGTTCTCTGGAGAGCAAGCATGCAGGAGCTGTGTGGCCTTCTATTCTTTTCCTGGTACGGCTTCAGAACTTGCCTTAACTCTTATTTCCGTCACAGGTTTCCAACAAATTTATTACTTTAAAGATTGTCATTAAGGGCAATTTTAGAAGACTGTGGGTTGGAAAAACAGCTGCTCCCCCATTCTTTCTGTGTCCCCCGCTTTGTTCTGTCTGTTTATAATCTGTGTGGGACTAATAACATAACAATATTATTTTTTTAAAGTTTTTTTTTTAAGATGGCTTTTTTTCTGAGATAGAGTTTGGTGGTATTTATTTATTTATTTATTTATTTATTTGCCCTGGGTGTCCTGAAATTCACTATATAGACTGGCTAGCCTTGAATTCAGAGATTTACCTGTCTTTGCCTCCCAAGTGCTGGGATTAAAGGTGTAAGGCATCCGTCATCACCACCTGGCCATTTTCTTCATTTAAAAGGTTCATATCTATTTTCCAAACAAAAAGATACATCTTAACAGTAGCCTCAGAGATTAGCGTCCTTCTTGCTTCACAAGTGATATCTATGTACAGTTGTAGTTTAAGATAGAATTTGATTTGCATAGATTTATCAAAATCTGAAGCTTAACTGGGTAATATCTTGAATTTTCTTTAGTGAACAGTAGGAAAAATGGATGGTATTAGCATGTCGTACTAAGACCACATACATTTGTCTTCTAGTTCTTCATTTTCCATAGGCAAGAATGGATTGGGACATCAGGATGGCTCAAGTTTTCACTGTGCCTTGAAGAGAATACTTGGTTTTGGATGACTTCTCTATCCAAAACCTTGTTCTGATATCATTACTCTGTCCTTTAATAGAAGAGGTGGATCAGAAGAGATGGATCAGAAAGGTGCATGCCTCCCATTGTTTGAGTTGATCTGTGGTACAGACAATTATAGGATGCATAGTGTATAGAGGTGGTCATATGACCAAGGTACCATTTACCAGATCCCTTTGACGGGACAACTGGCCAATGAATGGTCTAGAAACTGGTGAATGAGAATTTTCTCATACCATTTTTAAACATACCCTCATTCCTCACTGTGCTTTCCTAAAGACTCTCTTGTCTGTCTTCTCTCATGGAGTCCATGCTGTCTAAAGGCCACAGAGGGAAGCAGCAGGCTGTGTGGGGAGAGGAAGTGAAAGGAGGCTGAATAGACTATCCGAGGACCCTTATACCTTTGCTCACAGAGTCAGCCCCTTCCATGGATATTTCTACTATGAGCACCTAGGACATAACTCCTGGCTTTGAGTAGATTTTTTTCATCACTCGAAACTAGACAGGTTCTGCCGAATAACCACTCAGGATATCAAGCACTGTCTTATTTGACTCTGGAGTGCCCTAAATGCTCAGTTTCTTGAGAGATTCAGGGCTTTGGAAAAGATAGAACAACACTGGGGTATAACCTGCTGGAAGGAGAAGGATGGGGGGTACCCTTACCCAGAATCCTCAGAGCCTATTCATCTTTTCATCTTAAATAACACCACCATCTTTCCAGGTTTTTAAGATACAGCTTTTCTTTCTCCCGGTTCTTTCTTTTTTTCTTCTTCTTCTTCTTTCTCAGGCAGCTTTTAACAGTTGCTTCTTTAATTTCTTGTTCGCATCATTTTTCCCCTTTGTACCCATCTTTTTAGATGTCTATGCATGAATGGCATTTCTCACTAAGCCATGCTGACTGCCGCCTTTCATCGTGGTCGCTGGGCTGAGGACAAGCAGCAGTATGTCTCCCCCAACTCTCGAGGAACACAGAGAGACACTCAGCCATGCTCATTTGATGGTGAGGTGACAGAATCTTTGATCCACTCCTTTATTCCCTGACTTCTACAGACTTAGGAGTGTGTTTTGGAGAAGATTCTCTTTGAAGAAAGCCTAAGGCCTGGCATTAGCTTTTAAAATAAAAAAAAAATTACTTTTGAGAATTCCACATATGATACTGTGTTCTCATCATTTCTCCCCACCTCTCATACCTCCAATTCTTCCCAAGTCCCCCACACTCTTTAAATTCATGGTCTTTTATTCTTTATTGTTTCACACACACATATATGCATAATATATACATATATTTAAATTATATGTGTACATATATATTTTTAAAATACTGCCTGCTGATTTCCCTTAGTGATCTTCATATGTATTTAGGGTTGACAGTTTGGAATTAGATCACCTACGAGGGGTGGTGTGCCTGGAGCAGACCCACCATCAGCCTCTCAGCAGTTATTAATTGCCTGTAGCTCCTCATCCGGCTGTGCGGTCTTATGACATTTCTCGAACCCACGATGTGGTGTTAATGGATATTGTAGTTTTTCAGATTTTGTTTAGGCAACCATACTGTTGAAATGTTACAGGTGAAGCTCCCCTGTCAAATAAGAAGACGCTATCTTGCAGCAGAATGACTGTGTTCTCTGGCTCTTCCAATCTTTCCAATCCTCTTATGCAGTGTTTCCCAACTCTTAGATATAAAGGTTGCATTGTAGACCTATCAGTTGGTGTTGGGCACCCTATGACCCACATTTTCACCTGTTGTGGCTCTCTGTAATGGTCTCCGTCTGTTACAAAAAAAAGTTCGTTTGTTTTTAATGAGAAGTGAGAGCTCTACCTATCTGTGGATATAATGATACATATTTAGAATGCAGTTATACTGGTTAAAGATACATATTTAGAATGTAGTTACACTGGTTAAGGATACATATTTATAATATAGTTATACTTATTTTAGAAAGTGTCAATAGTAGGTTCTTCTCTCAAGTTGTGGCTTTAATGACCAAGGAGTAGGATAGGTTAGGTTTACTGTGTCAGACATAAATTCTTTCCTATTGAGCAGGCCTTGAGTCCAATTAGACAGTTGTTGATTACCCCCAGGATTTGAATGCCACTATTGAATTTTTCAGAGTATTTGTGGTCCTGCTCATTGTTGTGGTCTGTAGGCATTACAGCTGTGTAAGTAAGATTATTGATTTTTTTTTCTCCATTGTATAACACTTTTGGTTACTATGAGAGGTAGTGTTTGGGGAAAAACTTCCAGGTCAGTCCAGCTTGATTTCTCCAGAACCCCTGTCCAAAGTGTATAGTGTCTTGAGCAGCACAGTCTTACCTTCAATTCTGGTAGGCAACTAAAAGCCATGGCAATACATTATATTTTTAGGGTTGTCTCTTGGAGTCCTCTGAAAAAATATTAAAAGAACTTTCAATTGCCTGACATTAGGGGTTTTGTTATATAATTATACATAGACACATAACACACAACACAAACACCCCCCACACACACCTATGCATACATGCATACATAGCATGTGCACACATGTACACTAACAAGCATGAGTATATGTGCATACAAGTGTGTGTGTGTGTGTGTGTGTGTGTGTGTGTATGTGTGTATAGTTGTAAGTTAAGATAAAATAGTATAATTTCCTATGGCTTCCCCAAACATCCTTAGGGTCTATTTATTCCTCCTTCATTTTTCTCCCTTTGTGTTGTCATTCCTCCCACCTCCCCAGGGAGGTCTTCCTGTCCAGTTTTTAAATTTCCCCCTTCATAGTGCCTGTAACTTTGCACTATGGCCTTGGAAATGTGTGTTACAGCTGTGGGGACTCAAGTGTCAAGGAGAGTATGTGTAGGCTTAGATTTTTCACACTTCGGCTCCCCTTTCTAGCCTACCATCCAAAGGTAGGGGAGAAAAGATGGTAAATAGGACAAGGGGATGTGGACCTGTTTAGAAGAAGTTCTTTGGGGGGAGATTCCAATCTCTATTGTCAGGATAGCAGCAGTCCAGTTCAGTAGTGTCAGGATACCAACAGTCCAGTTCAAAGAGTGTCACCAAACGGAAATCAGCGTGGTGGCACAATCCAGGAGGAACAGCCAAGTCTTTGCCCTATTGGTATGAGTCAGTGGGAGCAAGTAGAACCAGCTGAAATACTAGGAGAAATTCTCTGCTGTGCCTCTTTCAAAGAAGTAAAGATCAGCAAAGACATGAGACCAACAAAGTATTGCATGGCTAGCTATGGAGGCGCTCCTTCACTGTCTGTTGGGTCCTGCTTATAGTTTCTCCAAACAGCACGTGTTCTCTCATAGGTCTTGCTTCAACAAAACATCACGAGTCTGCATCACATGACATGACCAGAAACTTCTACTTCAAAGGTGGCTTCTGTTGACCCTGTTACCTCTACCATTATCCTTCAAATGTCTCAAGCTTCTGTTTGGTAACGTGTTGGTCCTTTTGTGGAGGATGTAACACTTTTTGATAACTACCAAGAAACAAGGTAGCTGGGAAAGTCTTTTGAGGTGATTTGAGTCTTGAAGTCTCTAGTTTCATGATAACATTTACAGGGGATGAAGATGGTCGAGAGGACTAAGTCCTGCCCTTCAAAGCTGGAGAGCCTGGGCTGGGAGGTTCAGCTTTGCTCCTTGGGGGACTTTAGCTCTGGACATGATCCTTTATGTTTTCCAACCCTCAGGCCAAAGTTTATAAAATGAAAGGCATGCCAGTACTTGCTTCATAGGCTCACTGTGTGAATCACAATAGAAATGAGATGATAAATATGAGAATGCTTGTAGATGGAAGAGAGAAGTTCAAATACAAGGCACCACTCTCCAAATGCTATGCTTGGGAAACAGTACCTTCTGAGAGTGTAACATGAAATAGAAGTCAGCTCTGCCTGGTGGGAGATGATTTGAGCTCCCTGCCCCCTGTTTTCAAAAAAGAATTTAGGAACTAGGAGTTGGAGGAGGTAGAAGATGATGTTCATAATTGTCCATAATTTTTATACTTTTAAAAATATGAAACATTTATGTCCATACTATTGGGATGCATAACATTTGTGGCTGAGCCAGCCTGTGCATTTATTGTGAATAATTGTAAGCAGAGAAGGTAATTGTTATTCTCCATAAAAATTGTTAATAAGCACTTACTGGTGTGACTCATTTAGAATTGTTGGTTGAGGTTGTGTGGTTTCAAGAAACTGTGTGGGCGTGGGAACAGTTCTGGTGGCCGTTGCAACTATGCCTGATGCTTTTTCTGGCTTGTTACTAGGGCATCAGTTTTTCTCTTTGGGGAAGGCAGGTCCTAATACCAAACACCACACACACATACACACACACACACACACACACACACACACACTTCCCACACAAATTGTCAGGTTATCCGGGCACTGTGGTTTCTTTGGTATTAATTAGGGTTATTAGGAATCATTTCAGAATTTGCATACTTTGTGGGTTGACATTGGCTGCACCATGAAGACTGTCACTCTCCTTGGCCAAGAGGTTAATCACATTGGTTTCTCAGCTATGCAGAGTTATCCCTCTCTAGCCACACTGGGACAGTGAGGCTAAGAAAAGGTTTAGATACAAAGTTTCATAGAGAACTGTGAACTGCTAGTCCTGTTGACCCATCAGAGAGCTTCCTGGATATTATGGGCATGTGATGAAACACCCAGGGTGATCCACAAAGATTCTTGGACTTTTGTCGTGGATGAGTGGGTACAGTAACACCAGAACAGCTAATTAAAAACTGGAAGACTTCTAAAAGCAAAAATAGCATCTTTCTTACACACTTTGCTTTCCAGAGAAGCCCCAAAGGCAGGTTATAAGGAGAAGTCTGAATTCACTTCAGAAATGTGTTCCTGCTTTATTTGCATATGCAAAGGATGCATCTAACTAGTCCGGGTAGCCTGGACTTTTATTACAAGGAAAAGAATGCAGAAGGATTTTAACAAGCCAATTACAGAAAAATCATAGACGTATTTGGCAAAAAATAAGTAGATAAATAGCAGGAAGGGCAACAGTGAATAACTAAAGTCCACAGCACAAGACTTTCTTAAGCACTTCAGTGAGAAAGAAAAATAGTGAAACCTCTGCCTAATCCTCTAGCTGAGTCTGGTTAAGAAGGAATAAATAAGCGAATCCCATGGATAGCAAATTATTCTTTTGCAAATTATTTTGTTTTCTAAGTATCTAATCCTCATTAATGCCACCCTGGCTTAACACACAGCCTTACCAGCTCCTTAGGGGAGAAGGGAAAGGAGGTAATTGAGAGAGAATCTAGAGAGAAGGGAAATGGAAGGGTAAGGGGTAAGGGAAGTGAAAGCCTGTTGGGAAGGAGGGGGAGGAGAGAGCCTAACAGGGAGGACGGTCCCAGGAAGGACAAGAGTCCAGGGGGAGTCTATTTCCCAGCTCAAGGTTAATTATGAACTCTGCTGTTTGGTGATTGGGTTTGGTTGTGAATTTAATGTCTAACTGGGGTTAGCATGCTAAGGCCTATCTGTCCTATATCCTCATGGCATGCCTCTTCAGGGATAACCTTCAATCTGATGGGGAGAGTTAAGCTACCTTGCCAGGTAAGACCTGTTGAGTCTCACTCATCTTTAAGGGGTTCCTTACAACATTTTCTATGTATAAGAAACGAAAGAGCAGATTAAAGGCCTGAAATCTAGAGACAAAGCAGTTTCAATGGTGAATGTCTTACCATGTCTAGAACACTAGACACAGAGCATAAAGATTGCAGTCTGTTTACAGATCCATCTATTATGGAGTAAAGGAGACCAAGGGAGAGATATGTATTCAAGATGCTTTAAAGGGGTAGCAGGCTCAGAAAGGCATGCTGCTCTTACAACAGTTTGGAATGAAGGATGTGATACCTCTGTTTCTACCTGACTTCCCCAGGTAAGGCTGCCTGGGCCTTCTGACTCAGCAAAGTGGTCCCCACAGGACACTGTTGAGCAGTTGCACAGTGCTGTGTAGGAGGGGTATGCGACCCTGCACTCTGCAGGATAATTCCCTTTACTAACCACTGAGCCATCCTATGGTCTAGGATGGGAGACAAGTGAGTTAGCCCTTATGAACTACTTAGCCCTTATGAACTCCTCCCTAGGAGGAGACACGATAAAGAACAGTTTTCTAAGGGATTTGGGGGAAATGAATTGAGCCAAATTCGACATGAGCCTAAGAAATGGAGGTGTGGCTAAAAGCTGGGGTTTAGGCAGTTTTTACCATCTCTTGAGAGGTAGAGATAGGAGGATCAGGAACTCAAAGATTCCTTGCCTATCTGGCCAGGTGAGGGCCAGGCTAGGGTATATAAAATCTTGTTTCAATAAAACCACAAAAAATCCGATGGATACTAGATAAAATAAAAGTCTGGGTTTGAGGGTCTTTTCAGTGGTTCAAGAAGAGTCCCAAAGTAGTGATTGAACTCATGTTTTCTGCCTGCCTGAGATGGGAAGCTCCTAAAAGTTGTACCACCAAGACTCTGGAGGGATATGGTCCTTGAGCAGATAGAAAAAAAAAAAACCCTAATCCAGGGCTAGAAATGGAGCCTGGAGCAGAGCCATGGGCTCTTGAGGACCCATGCTATCCAGACTGTGGCTCAGGCTGAAAGGCAGACTCCATGGAAACCCAGTTCCTCTTTGATCTTTCTTCCTCTTTGGGTTCCCCAGATCCTCCTCTCCAGCAATAAAGCTCATGGAGTGGTTTAAGGGACACACAGTGGCTGGTTAGACAACAGCGGACATTCTTTTAATTGGTTGAGAAGAGGCGCAAACCACCATTCATATTCAGAACATCCTGAGAATCAGAGATGATGAAGATATGTTATAGTCACGGTCATGAGATTTCCTTGGCAGATTTCATTTTAAGGCCAGAGATCCTTATACAATCTCAATCTTTTGGGCATTAACACTGGCCACTCAGTCCCACTGATGAAAGGGGATTAGCCTCTTGAGGACTCCTGCATACTGCATTTTTGTTCCTTCCTCTCTCTTGGTAGACCCTATGGAAGACATAGTCTCTTCCACTCTGGTCTTGTTCTATGGAATCTTATACAGCTTCCTAAAATTATTAGTTTTGTTTCTTTGGACCACAGATTCTAGACCCATCGTAGCTCTGACTATAGATTAACTTTTTACCATTATTCTGCATGGTGCTAGTTCTAGCTATTGAGTCTATGTTGCTTGCTCTGCAGTATGCACTGGTTCCTAGGGATGAGGCTGCTTGTCACTTGTTTACTTGTATTCTTGGCTTTCTCTTATATGCTCAGTTTCGTTTTGGAAGGAACGTTAAAGTCATCCATTGCCCTCCAAAACAAATTCCCAGGCTTCTTCTGGGGATCCCACGTGTGCATGTGACTTTATATGAAGCTGAAGGTCCAAAGCATGAGAAAAACACATCCTAGCAGTCTTAAGGACTTTCCACAATAGGTGAAGAACTTGGAGGGCAGGATAGAACATATGCTTTTATTTGGTTTCAACCTGGGCATAGGTTTCTTTCCCTTTCCTAATGGTACTTTGGAAAAGTACCATTTAGGAAAAGTACTTTTCCTAAAAGTACTCCTAATGGTTCTTTGCTTCGAATTTGGCCTTGAGGTTGTCTTGGCCTCATTTCTTTTTAACCAGGTGAAGCCCTTCTCTATTTATTCCTTTTCAGGAAGTTGGCTCCAGAGGTGGCCCAGACACATTCCAAGGGCCCTTTCATTTTCAAGTTTATAGTTCTCTGCAGTCTGAGAGGTTTGAGGTTAAAAAAAAGGGGGGGTTGTCAGGGTGGGGGCACTGAAGATGGTTTAATTGATGGATTACAGAGGCTGCTGCAGGTACTTTCAACAAAGGAGCATTTTATAGAGGGAATAGAGTGCTTATAAAAATCCCTTGAGCAAAAACTACCAGGCTTGATTCTTAGGAATTCTTCCTATTTTTAGCTAGCATTTCACCTAACCTGTGATTCAGAATTCAGGATGCTTGGAATCAGGAAGCCACTACCCCTGCCATTACCCTATGCTGCCCACAGAAGTGGAGGAGGGCTTAGAAGCTGGCTGAAGGAAAGCCTCATGCTTTCTGAGACCTGTTGCCAGGAGTAAGTGGCAAGAGGAACAGTAAAGCTACTCTTGAATTCGAACCCTTAGGGCATGCAGCTATGCTTCAGGATATATATATATATATATATATATATATATATATATACATACACACACACATATACACACATGTGTATACACATATATACACATATATGTGTATATGTATATATACGTGTATATATGTGCATATATATGTATACAAATACACACACACACACACACACACACACACGTGTGTGTGTGTGTGTGTGTGTGTGTGTGTGTGTATATTGAGTGGACCAAGTGAGGTCTAGCAAAGGGACCTGACTCTCCTCTGCCCACAGATCATTCTTAGTGGAGTCTGGTCTTGGGACTATGACTAAATTCTAAGTTGGTGTCTTGCAGCAGTTTAGGAGCCTATGGACACCCAGGAAAGCACATCTCATTGTGTTGAGGCTACTTGGAATCACAGCCAAATGTAACTCACTCACTACCAACTTTACTTGTAGCTTTAATCAGAGACACGGATATTTTGTACATTAAAACAAACTATCACCGCCACCCACATCTTCTGAGTGTGAATATATGTACTATGAGATTTACTGTGAAGGTGAGATGGGGCATGATGAGCAATTTCAGGATTTTCTTCTAGTGCCGGCTCACTTCTCTCTTCTTTAGAAACTCTTTTGAAAGAGAGATGCAGCCCCCTCCTACTCCCAAAGCCTTTCTTTTCTTAGATACTGTCCTAATGTATTTTGGTTGAATGACATATGAAAATTACTGTAATTGCCACTCAAATGCTACTTGTTCTGGGAAATCTTTTCTTCCACTCCATTGTAATTAATTGCTGCTTTCTCTGTGCTCCCAATGCTTCATATTTACTGCTGGATTAGAGAACAAATCACCATGTTTTATGATAAACTCTGGATATGCCTGTCTCCTCTGTATCACAGGGCTCCCTCCTTGGCAGACACTGACTCTAATTTATCCTTGAGTGCTTAGAAAAATGCCCTTCATAGGGAATGAAGAGATGAATGGATGAGAGGATGCGCTCACCAGCTCTTGTTTCCTCTCTGGGTAATATAACATGGGACTTCCTGCCCACTGCATGTAGCAGGACCATATGACAATGTACAGAAAATGTACAATAGTAGCTCATGATGCTTATAGGCTGAAGCTGTTTACTTGGATGGCTTCAGGCGTCCCACTTTGAAATGGCAGAGCAATAGAGTCAATGAGAATGACTTGAAAGGCTGTTCTAAACGTAGAAAACAGGTACTATACCTTTGGTAGACTTTTCTATTGAGGCTTTGGGGTATATTACCCCATAATAGCCTGTGTTTATTAATACCGGAGATCAAGAATTCACAAAATTTCACACTCAGCTCCTCGGATAGCATGATTTATTTGTACCTTCTATTTGCTTCTTTGCTGTAAGCTAACATAGACATTGAGACCCCCCTCCATAGGAGGGTGTATAATGAGTTATTTAAATTCCCAGGAGCCATGAAAATAAGTGGGCATAAACCATCACAAAATTCAGTTGTTCCCTTACATGATTCCCAAAGGACAAAGGCCATTTGGAAAACAATGGCTATTCTAGCGGATAAGAAGACATAGTTTAGCCAGAAGTCACTGTACCTTTGATACTGTAAGGGAATTTACAACCTGACCAGTTCACCTTCTTCACCTTCGCACATGGTAATTTTTCCTTAATTGGGCTCCAGGGAGTCCAGAGAGATACCAGTTTGACTCAAAGAGTTTTTACACTTTGTATATAAATTTTACTTTATTTAGGTATGTTGAGATTCTAATGCATTTACTACAGGGGTGCATTTACCATTTATTTAAATACTGTCACACACACACACACACACACACACACACACACACACACACACACACCATTTGCAGTTTATTTCTAGGAATGTCAAAAAAAAAAAAATTCAGAAGCCAGTAGATATTTCCAAGCAGATCTGTATCGGCAAAACTGCTGTGAAACCTTTGTTGTATTCTGCAGGATGGAATTTTTATTCTAGGTAACACTTAGGTTTCTCCTCTCTGTACAACCATTTTCACTTCTCAACTATGCAGAGATCAGAGAGGACCTCTAGAAACGATCTGGCATCACATTAATCAATCTCTAAGTATCTAATAAAAGATAATTGGTCGCCGGGCAGTGGTGGCGCATGCCTTTAATCCCAGCACTTGGGAGGCAGAGGCAGGCGGATTTCTGAGTTCGAGGCCAGCCTGGTCTACAGAGAGTTCCAGGACAGCCAGAGCTACACAGAGAAACTCTGTCTCAAAAAAACCAAAAACAAACAAACAAACAAAAGATCATTGGTAATAATTGTCTATTACACATTGAAAGAACTTTGTTTAAAAATACTTTATATAATTTTATTTTAGTTGGCCCTCACAATGACTCTTTTAGGTAGGTTTTATTCCTCTGCCCACTTTTGTTTTTAAGCAGAAGTGTGGGGGTTGGATAGTTATGGCTCCCATAGATTTATATGTTTGAATACTTGGCTCATAGGAAGTGGTACTATTAGGAAGATGGGTAGCTGTGGCCTTGTGGAGGAGGTATGGGGCTAGGCTTTGAGGTTTACTAGTGCTCAAGAACTGCACAGTCTGAAAAGACAGTCTCCTCTTAGCCGCCTTTTCATCAAGAGGTAGAACTCTCAGCTCCTTCAGCCCCATGTCTGTTTGGACACTACCATGTGATAATGGACCAAACATTTAGAACTGTAAGCCAACCCCAAGTAAATGCTTTCCTTTATAAGAGTTGTTGTGGTCATGGTATCTCTTCACAGCAATGAAAACCTAAGACAGGAGATAAATGAAGCTCAGAGAGGACACAGTGATTTGCACAAAGCCACAGAGTAGAAAGGGGTAGAGTTTGAGGCTAATGACCTGATGTCATAGCTAGGAGATACTTTGAGGTGGTACTTAAGAACAGAGCTGGGGGCAAGATAGAATTTAGGGTCAAGAGTATAGAACCAGCAAAAAAGTAGGAGTTGAACAAATGATTGCCTTTATCTACTTCAAGGCGGTGCACGGCCATCACCACTCAGCTTCATTCCCTCAGCATCTACAAAGAAAGACGTGTTCAGGAGCCGTTCCATGTGTGCCCAATGGATAATGAGAGCATCTGAGAACAAAAGAAACACAAGCTTCCAAATAGGTTTTGTTATATACACATGGTCTGGTTATAGTCACTTGCTAGACAGGAAAACCATTCCTTCTATATTAAAATGGTAGAATGAAATATGGCCCTTCTCTAGGGTACAGTCAAACAACCAGAGGCTTGCACCTGAAAGCAAACATGTCTTACATCTCATATGCCTCTTCTTTTGGGATGCCAGAGAGCCAAGATGCTGGCTTAGTTCAGGATAGAAAATCATTGTTCTTGTCAATATGTAACATATCACAGCTCTCAAATTAGCTCCTTTAACAATCAAGCTGGAAAACACCCCCCTCGTTACCTGCCCTCCTGCACACTGCATTCTGATAGAGTTATTCATTTCAATTAATGGGAAAGCAGAGGAGGTGAGCTGCCCATCCATTTTGCCAGGGATTTGGGAATAGGATCAAAGTTGGTTTTACTTCAATAGAGTCCCTAGTGAGCTGTTAATTACTTGAGTTTCAAATCTGATGGCATTTGAAATAGAATATTGAATTACACCTGTGTTTGGGGGTCAGTTTATCTTCTGATATGAAGGTAGATTTGTGGCAGGAAGGAACAGGAGGAAATGAAGTTAGTTTTCTTCCTGTGTTTGATGGGGGGGAAAGTCTTTGTTGCTGAACTATTCCTCAGGGTTTCACATACTGAGCTAAACCAAGGGGGAAAATTATGTTTCAGGAACTTCAAGCAAGAGCAGACCTTCAATTATCCCTCAAGCAGATTCAAATATGTAATCTTAGATTTGTTAATATGAAAAATGACTTGCGTGTTCACAGTGGTGGAAGTTTGAGCCTGGATGGTGATCAGAAAACCAATTTGGTAGAGAAGAAAGTACAATCGATGATTCTGACTTAAGTTCTTCATTTTTCTTTAACAAAAAGATTTAGAATTTTATGCAAGTGAACATAATGTCTGTTTAGGAATTTACACTCATAGGAGGGGAAATAACTTATTTGGAAATATTTCACTTGCTCACTTATTTTTGAAACCCACCCACTTTCCTCCTGTTCATTGAGCTGGCCAAACTTTTCTTCGTCCCAGGGATTTTGATCTCTGCTCACCTGTTACTTCCTGGCTCTCACTGTCCCATCCTTTCAGGCCCCGCTCCCATCATACTACCCCAGAAGCTGTCCCTCCTTCTTATTACCTCTGTGGCTCCACCTAGTTATCCCTTCAAATCTTGTACACAGTATATGTATGCATATGTGCTTGTCTGTTTCATTTCTTGGTCTTTTTTGCCAATGAGCATAGTCAAAGACTGGGTGATTATACTCCTGCACTGCCAGCCCTTAGCACTGCACCTTCTGACCATCTCATAGCTTTAGTGTGTGATTAAGCCCATGGATGACCAAACCTGGCTGGACTGTCCCTTTGGTTTCCTTCCCTCCCACTTCCCTCCCTCACTCCCTCTTTCCTTCCTTCCCTCTCTCCCTCCTTCCTTTCTTTCTTTTTGAAACAGGGTCTCACTGTGTAGTTATGAAGTCTAGGCTAGCTTCTGTCTGCTTCCCAAGTGCCGGGTTTCAGGACACCTCCCACTCCACTATATCAAATTTTCTCTTTCTACAGAGCACTGCTCAAGCAATTTGGAAGATGTAATTTCAGATTCATTTCCCATATTCCCATACTCTCCTGACATTGACACTGTGTGTACAATCCTGCCATTCTGGCTGGAGAACATTTGAGTGCACCATGGTTTTGCCAGCAGAACTGTCAGGACAATAAGGCTGTCATAGCTTCATTTTTTTAGTTGATATGGTTATTTCAACATCATTTGTGGTCTCTTCTTTTGTCACCCCCTTATATTCTGCTTATTTTGTCTTTATTTCTGCCTCATAAAAACTGCTGACAATTTTCTGATGGGTTAGCTAGGAAATGAACACAAGCTACCTTTTCTTTTGTCAAATTCACAATGGCCATTACTGGTAGAACTGACAGCAACAAAATGAAACTGACAGTGACTAAGATGACCCATGATGGGATGTGTTATTGGCTATAAAATGGATGACCAAATTAAATCTTCTTGACAAAATTCAGACGTGAAAAATTTGAGCTGAGAAAAATGTGCACTCGGTGGAAATAAAAGAAACCCAAGGTGGTGGAAGCTATATCTTTAAATCTGATATGACTGAAAAACTTAATTTAAAAATATTTTTATCAAATTTCTGAGGCAAAGTATGGATGTTGATGAAATGATGTCAGCAAAATGAAAATAATGACAAGATAAACGTGTTTCTTCTATCATTTGATCAAGAAAAGGAAAAATTGTGAGAAACTCAGCTGATGAGTCTCTCAAAGTACAGAAAAGCCAATTCCTAACCATGAAGAGTCAATTGTTGTCCCTCTCCCATAATGAAAGTAAAGGTCTGAGCTTAGTGAGAATTTCTGGTCCAGAGAAGACTGGGAAATCCTACAAGGCATCACTGCGAGTTGGAGTTTGAAGATGGGACATTGGGGAAACATCTTAATAGTTTTTAGAAGAAAGTATGGACCAATCAGAAACCATTATAAGGCCATTATAAGGATTCCTTTTGATATGTATCTCCCTGATTCTGTGACTTTTGAATTTTTCTTGTGGAATGAAGTCCTGCTGTTTGGAAAACAGAACAATAAGATCTTGTTGAAGAGCCTCTATTTATTTCAGTATCAAAACTTGTGTCTGTATTCAAATTCCTTACAAATTATTGCATGCCTCACACTTGAGTTTGGAAGCTGCAGGACTTAGGTTTTCTAGCAATTATGTTTTTGTATATGGAATGCTTTGAATAAAATGGTCTATGTGGTCACTGTTGATAATAATTGAGTTAACTTCAGAGTAATGGAAATTTTCTTTTAAAGGGCGAGAATGCAAAGCCCAAAGAGGGAGAAATGAGACTCTAAGATAGCAAAACTGGAGAAAAAAAAGTATTATAGATTGATATAGGGGATTACACAGGAGGTAGGGATTGCTTGGGCTATCAATCTTAGTGAAAAACAAAATGGAACCCTTTGTGGATCAGGAGTTCTCCAGGAGCATCTTAGTGGACCGGAAGTGGCTCTAAGATAGGACAAGGTCAGCTAGAGTGGGAACAAGATGGTAAGCACCAACGGTAGATACACAGTCTCCTTCTGAGGACTGGGGAGTTGGTTCTGCCTTCCCTGCCCGATGGAGTGGAGTGGAGGCATCAAGTGAGAAGCAGTAACTCTAAGAGACACAGGAGGAAAGAAGGAAGGGTGTCCTAGTAAGAAAGAGACCGAATGAAAGAGAACCTGGAAGAAAACTTTATGTGGTTTCTAAGCCATTGCCTTCCTTGTAATCCTGGGAAATGCTAACAGATCAGTGAGTGTAAACCATGCTAACTTCTGAGAAAGTAGTAATAATCCACTCATAGTCGTGGGTGAGGTTAATGGACTTTTCAGACCTGAATATTAGGAACTCTAGGTTACTATTGGCTATCTCTTGGGCTAATGTTAAAGGCAGATGGATGGTATAGCAGTTTTTGCTAATCAAAGTTTATGGTAAGAATATTTGTCTTATATTTCAATTAGAGAACAGGAGGATGGAATATATACCAGCAGTCTATATACCATGAAGCATACTACCTGGGGACATCATGAAGCTTTTACACACACATGATCTCACACCAGGAAGGCAATGGATATTCCCCTCTTGGTTTAGCTTTGAAAATACTTATGAATTTCATTTAAATATTGTAAGGTGATGATGTTAGACAAGGGAAAAGCTTTTATTGTTCTTTACTTAGGATTATTCTAGAGATTACCAGAGAGGCCATGTGAATTTTTTAGCCTTAGTGTTCCAAATCTGAGGATTCAACCAACCTTAAATTAGAAGTGTTAAAACCAAAATCATTTGTATGGGACACGGGCAGATTTTTTTTTTTTTTTTTTTGTGGTCATTGTTCTGTTACTAACATGCTGTAAGACTACTTACCCAGCACTTACACTAAAGTATGTATTTTAAGTATCCCACAGATGATTTAATGATGATAGGTAGAAGTGCATATTTATGCAAATTCTATTATGTTCTATGCAAGAGACTTGATATAATAGGTTGGTCCTAGAACCATTCTCTATAGATTCTGAGGGCAGCTGTATGGATACATACATGTTCATGCACATACACTTGTTTTGTTCTCCTTTTCTATGGTTCTGTTAAATTTCTATAGAGTTGGGTAACAAATTTAAGTGCTCATTTTTAAGTCTTTACGAAATGATGTGTGTTTATTTTTACTTTTATTTTTGACACCAAAGTTGAGTAGAGTATATCGTTCTTTTAATATAACCATTCAGACTTTAAGGATCTAGCCATAATTCTTATTTATTTGGTAGAAAATGCCTTTATTCAGACAAATTATCTAGACAGCATAGTTTTGAAAATTTAAATTCTCAATTGGTAGCTTTTTACTTTTTTTTTTTTTTTTTGTGCCTTGGAATTAATGGTTCATTTGGAAGAAAACATTTTAAAATGACCTTAAACAAGATACTTTAGCACTATGTACTCTTACAATAATTACTGCCTTCACAGAGGTCTGAATTATCAAAGGGGTTTTGCATACCATTTGGAAAGTGCACTGCAGAAAAGTCAGCCTACTGTAAGATTCCTAAAGATGAGACTCTAAGCTGTTTATATCGATCTGATGACATTGTCTTATCTGCACTGAGGTTTAAAAAATCTCCATATCTACATTGTTTAAGGCTTTCTTTGCATATGAAAAATAGTGTTGACAAGTAAATCTAATATGGATACGATTATAGCCCATGAATATGCATGCTGTCTATGCTCCCTCCTATGGATTTCCTGTTGACTTCTGCAGCACTTCACTCTCTGGGAAATTTCAGCACGGAGGGAAAGAAAGTTTTACCGCCAATTTGAGCCTCAAACGCAAGATGAACAGACGTCTGTTGCATTAAAAAAGGACATAGGCATGCATTAAATCCCTTATGTCTTACTTTTTAATGATGCAATTGTGAATTATGTTCTTGTTGCATTTGTAATTAGAGGCTGCGGCAGATGGTGAAGACTTATTTTAAAGCGACGTGTCTATTAAAATAAGCCACACTGCCAAGTGATTGTTCACTGTAACGGCATCTTTACACCCCTGAAACACTCCGATGCTTTGTTGATGTGTGGTTGATTACCACAGCTGATTACATATGTGCACATATTTGCTCGGAAATGTATCAAGGATATTGGATATGTGCAATACTTTGTTTTAAAGTGTGTGTTATCACTATTATAGATAATGAAGCTCTCAATGAATTATTCAGTCACACCATCTACAAATGGGAATGCACCCAGCTCCCTTTTCAATAAAATTAGGCATGAATCTTTCTAAACTGTTGAGCCTCGTTCTCCCCGCACAGTGGGAGAAGCACCGAGTGGAGTTGCTGAGGATTGAAAGTCTCTTCTCTTGTCCACATCTACAAGGAGGGAAGAGTTTGAGGATGAACTCAGCTCATGGGTCATGGTGGTGTGTCTACCTGAAAGTGAGACTGAAGACAGCTAGGCACCGAGAGCTTGGAAAATGGAAAAGATACGGTGTGCGGGAGGATAGGTTCAGCGGAGGTAACAAACAGCTCCCAAGTCTCACTGATTCAGATTCATATGGATTCGTGGACTCTTTGTCAACATGTCTGTTGTGGATCATAAAATGTGTCTGTTAATTCACATGGAAAGAAATGCAGGAGCTAGAAGCGACATCACAATATACTTCTACAGCCACCTCCCCAATGGGAAGATGTGTAGCCTTCTTCTGTAAGAGTCACATGACACACTCATGTTTCATTGGCTAGAGGAACTCATGTGATGAAGCCTGACATTAAAGGAGCAAATAGGTGTGATCCTACTCTGTGTTTGGGAAAAAAATGTAATCCTGTTGTAATGTGCTGTGAGCCCGTATTCCTCTGTGACAGTTTCTGTATTATTTTCTATGGCTGATCTATCTCTAACATCCTCGCCGAGAGAGATCAACAGATGGCTCTCATATGTTCAACAGTGCATTAAATACCTATAGGGAAAGGTACATGTTATTTGAGGGGGCCGAGGAGTCCAGTTTTGTACTTTCTAATTCGTTTGCTTTTAAGATAACACTGCAACAATATGGATCTTATCATCAAGTCTGGGAGTATTAGAGTCAGCAGTGTTACATGAATTTGTTTATCTGGAGCCTTTTTACAATGTCAGTGTGGCTATCCATGGAATCACAGTAACATGGAGATAACACACTAAGAAACCTGCTTGGATCTCTCCATTGGTACCTATCTTAGTTTTGATTTGTTTTTGTTTTTGTTTTTCCTATCGCTATGACAGAATAGCATAGAACTGGTTAATTTATAAAGAAAAGAAATTTATTTCTTAAAATTATGGAGGTTAAAAAAGGCCAAAGTCAAGAGCCTTCCATGAGTCAAGGTTGTTCGTCTTCCTGGTGACAATGCAGGAATGCAGAGATATAGAGCAGTACTTGGTGAGATGGTAAGACAGAGCAAGCATGCCAGAGAAAGCGAACTTCTGCAACAAAGCCACGCCCTCAATAACCTATTAACCCATCTCTCCATTAATCTACTAATCCATGGAGAGCTCAATCTGTTCCTTAGGTGATTCATGACATAATCACTTCCAAAGGCCCTACCTCCAAATGGTATTAACACATGACTTTGGGGGTTGAATTTCCAGAAAATGAATTCTGAAGAGCAAACATTCAAACTGTAGTAATGCCTAACAATGGACTTAGTCATCCTCTGACTTTGGGACTGTGTACTCAGACGCTAGCAGGATGGTGTACCTAGAGATGGCGTGGTAGCTCCTATGCTTGCGCCTTTTGTTCACACATCTCTTTAACTCAGCCATTTCTAACCTGTGTCTTTTCTAACATATGTGAGATTTTCCCCTTATTTTTATATTAAATCTTTGAGAAGTTTATACAGTGCATTTTGATGATATTCACGTCTTCTCTTGCTCCTCCTAGATCTATCCCCTGCCCCATTCCCTACCCAGCCAACTTTGTGTCCTTTTATTTTTTAAGCTCATGAAGTAGAGTTTGTATTTCCCATATATTCTTGGATGTATGGGCCTTATGGGAGGATAGTTACTCATCAAGAGCTGTACCCTTAATGAGAATTGACTCTACCTCTCCCAGAATCTATTATCCATTGCTAATAGCTCCTTGGCTAGCTGTAGGATGTTGTCTCCATCTTGCCTCTTCATGATGGAATTGTATATGGCCTAAGCCTGAGCAGGTCTTGTGACTGTTATAGAACTATGATGAGTTTGTATGTGCAACTTCTATGCTGTATCCCAAAAGTATACTTTCATTTTAGTCACAGATGCTTATAGCTCTTATACTCTTTCTCCCCATGATCACTGAGCCATGGAAAAGGGAGATATGATACAGATGTTCATTTATTGCTGAACATTCTGTTATCTCTTATTCACTGCATCTTGATCAGTTGTGGGTTTTCCGTGTTAATCACTCTCTACTGTAAAAAATACGCCTCTCTCTGATGAGGATGTACCAATGCACCAATTTATGGATATAAGGATAAATCATTAGGAGTCAATCTAACACTATATCCATTTAATAGAATAGTAATAGTCAGCTCTACCCTACAGTTTATGACCTGTCTAGCCATAAGTTCTTGGCCATGATAATGCTGTTATACAGGAGTTTCAACTTAGAGAATAGACCTTAAATCCAATCAAAAAGTGATTGGTTACTCCCATACCATTTGTCCCATGATTGCATCAGTGGGTGTGTCTTGCTCATAGGGTTTACAGAGGAGATGATGCAGAGATGATACCTTCTCTTACTAGCTAGCACCTTTCAATGCAACAAAAGCTTCTAGGTAAATACCAATTTGATTTCTCCATGTTCTATGACTCAAACCTATGATATTTTGCTTTGAACTTTTAGATATGTATACTTGGTTTGGAATATCATGGGGGTCAGAAAATTATAAGGGGTTGTGGGGTTGGATTTCAGAGGAGCGAGTATAGAATGCAGTGCTACTAAAGGTTCAAAGAGAATAATAGCATAGGGCACTTTTCATGAGAAGATAGATGAGCAAGGTAGATAAGGGAATATGGAGAAGAATAACACTAAACACATTAAAATCATATGGAAACTTACTACGGTAGAAGCTTTCTAAAATATATATGTATCCATATATAAAGGGATTAAAAGTGGTTGCTCTATAGCAGGGTAACAGTGCTTCTACTAGACAGGCTTTTTTTTTGTGTGTGTGATTTTTCAAGACAGGGTTTCTCTGTGTTGCCCTGCCTGTCCTGGAACTCACTCTGTAGACCAGGATGGCCTCGAACTCAGAAATCCGCCTGCCTCTGCCTCCCAAGTGCTGGGATTAAAGGCATGTGCCCCCACTGCCCGGCAGACAGGCATTTTGAGCTAACAAATAAAACATACAATGCTAGGAATGGCTTAACTCCTCTGGAGTTCTTAGCAAGTGAGGTCCCATGGGTAGCAAAACATTACAGGCTATTACAAAAATTAGTGATTTTTGCTGACTTGTTCTAGAAGATTATCAACTCAGGGGCAGAGTGAGACACACGAACCTTATAGGAGTATATATAAGTGGGTCAGCATTTGCGATTGACATCAGTTGGAAGGACAATCTTTATATCACTGAGTCTTTTAAACTTGTCAGATCTGATGCTAAGTCTATGTAGGCAGTGTGACACCTGAATTTGAAGCTTGGGTATGAAGTATCTAGTTTGGGTATGAAGTATCAGAGAACTGGTGCTTCTAGAGAACCATGACCAGTAGATCTGGTGGTGGTTATGATCTGGGAGCTATGGAGGACTTCTGCAGCCATGTTCTCTCCTAGTTCCTCTCCTCACATCTTCTCCTTATTCCAGAATGGTAAACATTTATTTAGTTTAGTTTTGTTTTTTCTTGTTGAGATATTGTCTCATTATTTTTTTCCCACTGGCCTCAGGTTCCTGAGATCAAGTGATCCCTTCTCTTCAGTATTCTGAGTAATTGGGACTATAGGTGTGGATTATCATGATTTTGATTGCAGTGGGGACCAAATAGACATTTTGTGATAGTCAAAAATATATGTTACACAATTGGATGTGTAAGGAAGTGATCTGAGCCAGGGGCCACAATTTCACAGAGGAATTTTCTATTATTATACATAAAACACTTAGCCTAGGAATATGGTAGGCACCACATATGCATATGCTGTTCCTTTTATTACTTTTTTTCTTTTATTTTGTTAGACTACCAAAACAATAACAGTAATAACACCCAATAGTACAAAAATATTTTTTAGGTGCTAAATACTGTCTTAGGTTTATAGATTATCTTATTTGGTCCTTAAATTCCTGAAATGTGGCTACCACTCTGTTTCCCATTTTACAGATGTGGATATTTAACCCCAGAAAGTTTAATGTGTACATCTAAAGTTCTAACTATTAAGAAGCACAGCCAAGATTAGAGGTATCCATACAGCCTGACCACTTTATCATCATAGTAATTCTTCCTTACACTGGCAAGGTTTCTATGGTCTTTAAAACATTGTTTACAATCACACCATTTATCCACCACCACAACAAGGTAGAAGATATCTTCATTTTTAAGAACGAAATTGAGTCATTGATCTAGTTGAGGCTTTTATTATACACATGCATCTTATGTTCTGGTCTATCCTCTTTTTATGATACAGCTCATTTTTTCTCTTCTTTTATTTTTTTACCCCTCTGAGTTTTTTCCTCCCTACCTCTCCATCCCTAAATTTGGATTTGTTGCAAGTGAATAAAATAGTAAATAATTTCTTGGGATAAAACAAAACAAAAAAACAAAACAAAAATTCAAAGTAAAAAATATATCTTTGTAACTTACTTACTCCCAAATAAATGAATGCAAAAGCTACTGAACATAAATTTAGTAACCTTTATTTATTACCCCATGTGCCAAATGTGCTTGAGGCAATTAAAATATGTATCACACAGAGAGACAGACAGAGACAGAGGTAGAGATAGAGACAGAGACAAGGAGACACAGAGCAAGAAAGAGAGAGCAAGCAAGCAAGAAAAAACAAGAGCAAAAAACATCTAAACTGTATAAACTCCATCAGATAAGGCATCTCTTTTCTGGTTTTTGTTTGTTTTCTAAAACATCCCCATTTATCTCCTGTGGTGGTCTGAATATGCTTGAAGTGGTACTATTAGGAGGCGTGGCCTTGCTGAAGTAGGTGTGGCCTTGTTGGGGGAAGTTCATCATTATAGGGGAGGGCTTTGAGAGTCTATGTTCAAGTTTCACCAGTGTGGAAGAAACTCTTCTCCTGGCTGCCTGTATAACTGTCTTCTCCTGGCTGCCTTTCGATGAAGCTGTAAAACTCTCAGCTCCTGCAGCACCATGTCTTCTTGTAGGATGATGCTTCCCCACATGATGGTACTGAAATGAACCTCTGAAACTGTAAAGCAGCCTCAATTAAATGCTTTCCTTCATGTTTCTCCACAGCAATGAAACTTTAAGACATCACCCATTTAAAAGTATAAGACAAGGAAGATGAGGCTTCAGGGAAATTGGGCTGGGGGCAGAGACCCAGAGACCACAGGAAAGTATGCAGAGAAAGGGGGTTTGACCTGCTTGACCATGGTTCACTGAAGGGAATGGTAGCTTTCTTTTACCTATGAAGGCCAAATGCTAGCACAAGCTGGAGGTCATCCAATACAACCACTAGAAATGACTTCACCACATTCAGCAAATGTAGGAAGGTTGTCTTGAGAGGAAGGTGAGCAGCTGTCTTGTTGCTGGAAGTGACGCCATGAAAGGGAAAGGTCTGGCATTTTAGCATTTGCCACCAACATTTAAGGCAGGACTAAGTGGCAGGTGTTTTGCATCCAGGGTTAGGAAATGTATGTGGGAGACAGGGGATCACAGGTAAACAAGTAAGAGCCCGAATACATTAATGTCATAGGTCTTCCAAGTTCCGTCCTTACTCAAATACTAATGTTATTATTTTATAATAGATGGAATGGCTTAAATGTTGAGAAAAAATTTTAAATTTTGTATACTAGGCCTCAGTGTTCAGCTGATTTTGAAGATATGCTTTATTTGAACTGATCATGTTTGTTAAAAAAAAAAAGATTTTTTCAATGCTTACATAATCATTTACATTCAAGTAGTTTCTTGTTCATGGGACACCCAGAGGATACAAGTAGATAGCTCTCCAGAAGCTTGAGAGTTCTTTAGGGGGAGGGATGGGTCCATAGGCAGGTTCTTTTAGAATGTTAGTGTTTGTGACAATAATGAATCTGCCTTTGTTTTTGGTGGAAATGCATAACTTCACAAATTAAAACACACCCACATTTTCTTGAGATGAACAGTCCAATTATTAACCCAGATGAGAAGATCCAGGTTGGTGGGGCTTTTGTGAGATTTTAGCTTGCCTGTACTCTTCAAGCGAGCTGACATTGTGCTTTCTCTAGACAGTCTAAGGGGCTTCTTAGGTGACAGGGAGAAGTAGACAGGCTAGAACTGAGTGTCCACATCGAGTCTGGGACTTCCTCTTAATTCTGGCTTTGCCAGTAACATCATGCCAACTTGTGAATGATGCTGATTCTCTCCGATTTTGATAACTCATCTGGAAAATGTAGAATTTGGTGAGCTGGTCTCCAAGGTCCTTTCTTGCTTTAAAACTCTATGAGGCTAGGAATATGGTTTGCCATCAGTGAAGAGTTACCAAGTCGACCTTGGAAATTGCTTCATGCCAATTAATCTCTTTCTGCCCTTTAGTGGAAAGGGAGCAGAAAAGGATTTCATATTCTAAGTCATAAATGTGTTGCCTTGAAACTGTTGCCCTATTTCCCTGGTAAGAGCCAAACACTCTAAATCCATTTGTGTCTGCAGCAAGTAAATGCTCATGCATGTATGTGCAGGCACATACACGTAGACATACAGACACTCACATACACAAATACACACAGACACACAGACACACAGACACACAGACACACACACATACACACACACACACACACACACACACACACACACACACACTCCACCAGTACTTGCTGAAAGTTAATTCTTGAGTTTGAGGTTGCTGGGTAAATCACCTGTTACTACAGAAGGGCTGGGGTGCATGCGTTTGAGCACAGATTTTGTACTTGTGTGATGCTTTTCAAAACAGTCCTGCTGGGAAGTCACTTTGATCAGCACAAAAAGGGATCATTTTTGGCTGTTATTACATTGCAAAGCCCTGGTGTCACTCTGACGTCTGTGGGAATGAAAGGTGCTGGCTGGGCAGAGTCTGTCTGAACTGTCCTTCCTGTCATTGCCCCCTATAACTCCCCTTCCCAGTGACCTTGATCTTACTTCTCCATTCACAGAAGCTCAGAACATCGTGATGCCTATCCCCTCAGCTGGCTCTGGTCCACCCTGACAGCAGCAAATCTCTATGGGGTTTGGATCAGTTTGATAGGGTGTCAGGGATTCATTCCAGAGGTGTACATGCTTTCCTATGCTTCCTTCCGTGACAGAGGAGTCATCAGGTCAGACACACAAAATAGACACACCCGTGAGCTCATCCCAACTCGTCTCAGGATCCTGCTGCCACTGACCAGCCTTACGCGCTAAGTGACCATGGAAAAGAATGACAAGAGTTACCCTGGATTTCTTTGCTCTGTCACAATTACATGCTTTTGATTTTTACCAACCTAATGTTTCCAAAGTCTCTAATTGAACTAGAAGAATTCCTATGCAAAAGGTTGATAGATGACTTGAGTTAAAAACAAACAGGACTTAAATCAATCTCTCTCTCTCTCTCTCTCTCTCTCTCTCTCTCTCTCTCTCTCTCTCTCTCTCTCCCCTCCCTCCAACCTTCTTTCTAATTGAGGTAGGGTCTCATGCAGCTCAGGCTGGCCTGGAACTCTTTTTTTTTTTTGTTTTTTTTTTTTTTTGTTTTTCGAGACAGGGTTTCTCTATGTAGCCCTGGCTGTCCTGGAACTCACTCTGTAGACCAGGCTGGCCTCGAACTCAGAAATCCGCCTGCCTCTGCCTCCCAAGTGCTGGGATTAAAGGCGTGCGCCACCACCGCCCGGCCTGGCCTGGAACTCTTAATAAGGATGATCCTAAATATTTGATCTTAAGAAAAATATAATTTGATATATAATATAATTTGAAAGTATATATACATATAATTTGAAAATGTATCACTTTTCTATTTTACTTTTCTCCTTCTGGACTCTCTCAAGTTCCCTTCCCTCCAACCCCTTCCATGTGCTCCACAGTCTCAAATTGATAGCTTCTTTTTATTTGGTTATTATTGTTACATAAGTATATAAATATAATCTTCCAAGCCCATTTTGGTTGTTTGTATTTGATTTCAGAGCCCACCACTTTGTTTTGGATTATCAGTTAGGAGACTCATCCCTAGGAGAGGCTGTTCTGCCTCTCCGTGCAGTCATTAGTTGCCTGTGGTTCTCTGTATAGGGCTAGGACTCTGCGAGGTTCCCCCTCTTTTGAGTAAGTCTGTTGATATTGCCATTTATAGGAAAAATTATTTGGGAGCAGACTTACTGGTTGGTTACTCTTTCAACCTTTTCTGCCCTCTTTTGGAATAGTTCCTGAAGCATCTCTCTGGGAGCTGTGATGTCTTTGGAAGCTGTGATGTACAGGTATCCATCAGATCCGGGCTCCTGAACCAGTGATCTCTGTATTGTGTCTGCTTGTGGGTTTTATGTCAGTTTCCATTAGCAGCATAGAGACACTTCCTCCATGTGGGATGGCAGCTACGCTTCTCTGTGGATATAAGGATAAGATTTAGAATGTAGTTAGGAATTATGCCGCCCTAGCAAAATGGTAGCAGTAGCTTCTCTTCTAAGATACATGACCACATTAGCGCTGGGAAGCTGCCTGGATTTTAAGTAGCAGTCGTGATTTCCCTCCTGTTTAGTGGGACTTAAGTCTAATTAGACTGCTGTTGGTTAGCAAAAATCATGTCAGTGCCACCTATGGTCCCTTTATGGATATCTTGTCATGTCGATCATGGATGCAGTTCATGGATGTTGCAGCTGGGTAGGACTGCTTAATTGCTCTGGCATTGTGATAGTATTTTTCTGTACCTTTTCCTAAGTGTGTGGTGTCTTTAGCAATAGGGGCTCTAACCTTAACCTTTGAGAGGTAGCCACTGGCAACACAGTAGTCGATACTGTTTTGGGAGTCACTTGATCTACCCTGACCCATCATTTGAAAAGAGGTTTCTTGTGCCTGGTATTGGGGTTTCTATTAGTCTATATGGTTCTTATGAGAAGCACAGTCAGCCTAAGTGGATGAACCTTCATATGTATATGTATGCGTATTTGTATATGTATATGTATATGTATATGCATGTGTGCATATATATATATTCATGTGTGAATGCTTATATGAATTGTATATAATTTTAGATAAGTATAAAATATTATGATTCCTTGAGGTTTTCTCAAATAGCCTTGGTATTGTTTGTCCCTCTTCCTTCATTCCCTTCTGTATTAACCTTAGCCCTCACCTCAGTTAGAGGCCCCCTCCTCACTCTCAGGCACTCCCCTACAACCCCCTATTCATAGTCCCTTTATACTCCCCTGGTTTCTATGGTTACCCCACATTGAATATTTACCCTGGAGATTTAGCGCTAGAAGCTGCAGATGAGAAAGAATATTTAGTGTTTGTCTTTTTACATCTGGGTTACTCAGTATATTATTTTCTAGTTCTATCTGCTTACCTAAAAGTTTCACGATTTCATTTTTCTTGACAGCCAAATAGTATTCCATTGTGTGCATGAGTCACATTTTCATTACCCATTCGTCTGCGGAGGGACATTTAGGTTGTTCCCATTTCCTGGTGACCGTGACTAAGATGACAATGAAGATTGCTCATCCTTTGTTTGTGGAGGAGGATGACTAGTCCTCTGGGTCAGGAATGGGATAGCTGGGTCATGTTGTAGATTTATTTTTAGTTTCCTGAGAATTCTCCATACTGACTTCAAGAGTGGCTGCATTGATTCACATTCCCACCAACAGTGAGCGAGGGCTCCTCTTTTCCTACAACATCAGTGGCATGTGTGAGCGACTATTGGTCCATGCTTTATTAGAAAGAAGACTTAAGAAACAAATGAATAGAAAGAAAAGAAGTATTGTGTGATATCAATGTGACTTACACCAGACCTGAACCAAGAACCCACCACAAAGCCCAAATCGTCCATGGTACTCACCGCTTACATGTGGATTATTGGCCAGAATTAGAGGAAGCTCCTGCCTAGTGCTAATTGGATTAGCTCCTTTCTGACTGTCCTTGATCTACCCACTACACACAAGCCTGTCATTTGTAGGTTTAATCTTGATGTAAACAGAAGCAGGGCTTAGTGCTCTGGGCTTAGGAAGCTGAGATCACAAAAAACAGATGGGCCCTACCTTAAGGGGATGTGGAGGTTGTATCTGCCACCCATATGAGAAACATGAAACCATAATAATGATTCTACAGAACAACCCGGGCGGTGGTGGCACACGCCTGTAATCCCAGCACTTGGGAGACAGAGGCAGGTGGATTTCTGAGTTTGAGGCCAGCCTGGTCTACAGAGTGAGTTCCAGGACAGCCAGGGCTACACAGAGAAACCCTGTCTCGAAAAACCAAAAAAAAAAAAAAAAAAAAAAAAAAAAAACAAAAACAAAAAACCAAAAACAAAAAAACCCAAAAAACAAAAACAAAAAACAAAAAACAAAACAAAACAAAACAAAAAACAAAAAACAAAAAACACAGAACAACCCAACCTAGCTGAGAAGAGGAGGAGGAATGGGTTACAACTCAATGGAGTTGTTACTAAGGGTCTTAAATAGTAGAAATTTCTGGAACATTTTTTTTTTACTTGAGAGAGGCTTTAGGAGAAGAAAGATTGCATTTCAGAGCCATGAGGACACATCTAGAGAGATGGAGTTGACTTCAAGCAAGGGCAACATTTTGGAAGAATATAGTCGAGAATGCAAGCTTGCTTTCTGAAGGAGGGAGAACACTTAACAACACCAAAGGCAGAGGAAAATGAGGAAACTCCGAACCATATACCTGAGTACTGAAAGATAAGACAAGTCAAAGACTCGTTAAACTTTCTTCCTGTCTGAAAACATGGAAGAGGACTGTGGAGGATGGGCAAAGACTCTTTAGCTCTTAGGAAAGTCAATATGCCCGCTGAAATTAGTGTTTTCCGTTTGCTTGCTCATAGAAGTCAGGTTTACTTTCCGATGCTAAAATCTCAACTTTCTTTTTTCCCCCCTTAGCTAAATCTTGCCAGCTAGAGAAGTCAGTTCTCACAAGGTGGGATTTGGTGTTAGTTCAGAAGCCTTGGTAGTTGTAGATTCTCTTCCTGCCCTCTGATTTCTGTGAGGATTGTCACACATCAAGAACCAAATTAGCCTGTGGTCTACTGCCAGTTCCCAGGGGCTCATCTACCTGCACAGACTTGCTCACAGAGACTTCCCTGGTAGCCAGTCATCCCATTTCAATACCTGAAGTCTGACATCTGATCCTCCTCTCCAAATCCACTCACTTATACTGACACAGGGACTGTGATTCTAGTCTTTCTGAGTAAACAGTTCTCGACAATAGAGGTGGGGCCAGATTAAACAACAAAAACCCGGGATTAAGTTGTTTGTCTGGCACCTGCTTTCCAGAGGTGAGCTCACTGGCTACCCTGGAATACAAGGTAGGTGGGGCCAACCAGCCTGTGGGGTTTGTTGCAACTGGGAATCCACCTCGTTTGCATGCCGGTCACAATGAGATGGAGCCCTTTTAAAATTAATTATTAATTAGTATTAATCTGCACATTAATAGAATGTGTAGATAAGCCAGCTGCTAAACTGCATTTCTACGGATAGATGATTTGTATTCTTAATTAGACCTGATTGCTTGAGAAGCAAGGGTAACATCAACATATATTCTTGTTGTTGCTAGAGCAAGCGGCAAGGCAGATCTGATCTTCAACTTTACGGTTAGTTTTAAAGTTTGAGCTATGAATGTGAATTACCTTTCTGTCTGAGTCCTCTGGTGTAGGTTATTGTTATGCTAATTCAGGTGTATGTCTTCCCGGACCTTATAAGTATATGAATCTTGTGTTCTTTTGAGCAAATTGGCTAGCTAATCCTTTAATCAGTTGTTGAGAGATGGCTGAAAGCACAGAGGCAGACAGGACCTCTAAGCTCAGCAGTCTCAAGGTCATAATCTTTATTCATTTAGTGTTTCTCCTTTGTTTTCCTCCCATCTATTAAATAGGGAAGGAAGCCTAATCCTTCAGCAAGGATAAGCACTTTATGGAAATAGAAAGGAGGGAACCTGGGATGAGAAAGGTCCTGAGGATACCCAGATAGATGCTGCTGCTCAGGAGAGCTGACCTTGACCCAGCCTGCTCTTGTCCTCACCCACTGGGTCCTCTCTGATAGGTAGGCACCCATCTTTAGCAAGTTGACTGTTTTTTTAGTTAAGTTTTCCTAAGTTTTATTTATTTATTTATTTATTTATTTATTTATTTATTTATTTGTGCGTGTGTATTCTGGAGGACACTTTTATCAGTGTGTTCCTGAAAATCAGTAGTAGAGACTCTTTCAGCTGCCCAGGGAATAAATCTGGCAGAATTCAAACTCACTACTGACTGTCCATCCATATCTCTTTCTGACTGTCGCAGCAGGAAGATGTTGATGTTCATGTGAACGGTTAATGGTGCTGGTGGAAGTCTACCACTTTTCCTCGTGTGGGGAGAGCCAGGCTTGGACTCCACGCTCTTTGGGTTGATGATGTAACTGTGGCCAGGCCTCACCTGGACACCTGTCTATAAAGGTGTGTTCTGAATTGATTGATAGGGCCATGGACCATGCTCATCCTTCCACGAGGCTAGCTGAGCAAATGCCTACCGTTTTCTAGTTCTCTTTTCTCCAAGGCCTTATCTCATATGGTGAGGAAGGACCTTCAGAGAGCTGCCTGTCCATCCTGAGATCCATACAGGAACAGTACCAAGCAGGTGTGGTTTCTAGTGTCTACCCGGACATGCAGAAATAGTGATGGGAAGGAATTGAGAGCCTCATGTGGAAAGATGATTTATTTTTTAAAAAAATAAATCACATCTGGAGTAAGATTCAGACCCTAGTCTGAGTCAGAAATGACTATGGAAACTACAGAAATATGACGTTTAACTCTTCCTAAGACTCTTTCTAAAAAAAAGTGCTATCTAAAATCCACATCAAATCTAGAGAACCTTACCTGGCCTGGTCTCACACTGGCCCAACTATTTAACCATGTCAAGTAGACTGAGATATTTATTGAGTTGTTATTGGGCTTCTTCACAAAAGAAGACTTCTCAGGGGAGAAAAAAATCCCTGTACTGAAAAAGAGAGTAGGATTTCTTCAGGAACACAGAGTCTATAGTGATGGTGATAACTGTGGTTCCAACTCAGGAGGGCTCCAGCTTTACTATTGTGTAATGAATGGCATTGCATACTATCTGCAGACTCCCACAAGTAGAGCAAGGATGTCCTGCTACCAGCATAAGCCAGAGCAGGGAATCCCAGGCAGCTGCTGGCCAGAGGTACTGCTTCAGAGATGGCCAAAATAATGGAGATGGCCAATGGGAGGAGATCTTAGGGGTGACTGGAAAGCTAGACTTTCTTCTGTTCATTCTGATAGGTAGTTGCCAGCCTAAAGTCACAGCCAAAACTCATGAAGAGCACACATCTAAGAATCAAGCCAAGGAAGAGGAATATACATGGAACAGAGAAGGCTGTACCTCCGAAGACATGATTGAACCTCTGGGTACAGCTGTTCCTGATGCCAAGTATACCTACAACATTTAGTTACATGAACAACGTGTTATCGGGGAGGTGGTTATTATTCATGAAAAGTCTTTTGTCCCCCAAATGAACATAGACATGGTCTACATTGCTGTTCTATTTTTGCCAGTCTTTCTGAGAAATCCATATAAAGCAAGGAATTTCTTCAGTCATTCCCATACACACTGTTAGGCCATCACAATAGGCGACAGTTGTTTCTCTTCCCTCCCTGCTATGCCTCTTTTCTTTCAGTATTAAACACACCTGTTCTCTGCTACACGTGAGCTTGAAGAGTAAGAACAGAACTTTTGAGTGTTCATGTGTATGCACATGTGTGTGTGTGCATGTGTGTGTGTGTGCCTGTGTGTGCATGTGCATGAGTGCGTGTGTGCATGTACCTGATGTGTGTGTGTGTGTGTGTGTGTGTGTGTGTGTGTGTATGTGTGTGTGTGTTTGCAGGTATAGGCTCAAACTAATTCCAGAAATGTAAAGCAAGCTTCAAGATTTAAGTAAGACATTCATTTCTTTTTCTGTACTGGGGATTCAGGGCTTTGTGCATGCTGGGTAAGTGCTTTCCCACTGTGCTATGTCCCAAGCCCTCAAGTGAGAAATCCTTTAGACAGCCTATACATCAAGTGAGGGTTACCCACTCTTCTGCAACGAGACAGGGCCTTGACTTTGAAAAGTTAGTATGCTAACAAATCATCTGAGAGTCTTGTCGAAATGTAGATTCTATTTCAGAGATCTTTGGTGGGGTCAGACAGTCTCTTTTCTTATTAGCCCCTTGACAATTTGAGCAGCAAATATGAAAGTGTGTGTGTGTGTGTGTGTGTGTGTGTGTGTGTGTGTGTGATATTAGATCTACCCAGGAAGATGTCAAGTCAGAGCACGTAGAAACATTCTGCTAAATCCCTGACTTGTTAGATGATGAAGATGTATTTTTCAGGAGCAAATCTCAAACTCTATCTTTATTCCAATAGAGATTAACTTAGTAAAAGAAAAAAAAATGTTAAGGGCACACAGCACCATGCCTTTCTTGGTCAGTCAAGCCAGGAGTACTTATGAGCCTTGCTATGATGTGAAAAAGGAATGGGGGACCAGTGCAGCGGGAGTAACCTGAAACTTGGTACAGGATGAGAGCCAGTTGTTTAGGAGAGCTACCAGGATGCTTCCCTCACCCTCAACAGTTTTGTGTTGGTACTGAGAAACATGATAGGAGGAGCCAGTTGTACCTTCGTGTGATGGTACTTTATTCTCTCTTACCCACCAATTAGGGAATCAGACTGATCCACCAATCAGGGAAGAGCACTGAGCCAGGGGGTAACTCTAGAGCAGGGCAGCGGGATCCCTTCAGAGCCAAGTTCTTGTTGCTAGATTCCTTTCCTTTCCTTTCCTTTCCTTTCCTTTCCTTTCCTTTCCTTTCCTTTCCTTTCCTTTCCTTTCCTTTCCTTTCCTTTCCCTTCTTCCCTTCCCTCCCTTCCCTTCCCCCCTCCCTTCCCTTCCCCTCCCCCTCCCTTCCCTCCCCTCCCCTCCTCTCCCTTCCCCTCCCCTCCCCTCTCCTCTCCTCTCCTTTCCTTTCTTTTTCCTTCCTTTCTCCCCCTTCTCTCTTTCCTTCCTTTCTCCCCTTCTCTCTTTCCTTCCTTCCTTCCTTCCTTCCTTCCTTCCTTCCTTCTTTCTTTCTTTCTTTCTTTCTTTCTTTCTTTCTTTCTTTCTTCCTCTCTCTCTCTCTCTCTCTCTCTCTCTCTCTCTCTCGTTTTTGTTTGTTTATGTTTTTGAAACAGGGTTTATCTGTGTGGCCCTGGCTGCCCTACTAGAACTAGTACTATAGACCAGACTGATCTATAGATAATACATCTTACTGCCTTTGCCTCCTGAGTGCTTAGACTAAAGGCATGTACTACCACTGTCTGACCTTGCTAGAATTATTTAAAAGGAAGTTACTAAGCAGAAAGGATGCTAAAAAATACCATAAACCTGTTATCATAGTTAGGGTGATTATTGCTGTGATGAAACACCACAGTCAGAAGCAAATTAGAGAGGAAACAATTTGGTAGGTTTATACTTCTGCATCATTGTTCATCATTAAAAGATGTCAGGACAGCAACTCAAACTAGGCAGAAACCTGGGGGCAGGAGGGGTGCTGCTTACTGGCTTGCTCCTTCTGGCTTGCTAAGTCTTTTTATTATAGAACCCAGGATCACCAGGGATGGTTCCATACACAACTGGCTAGGCCCTTCCTTATCAACCACTAAGGAAATGCTCTACAGGCTTGCTTACATCCCTATCTTGTGGAGGCATTTTCTTAAATGGGGTCCTCGCCTCTCAAATGACTCTAGCCCAGTGGTTTGCAACTTGGGGGTTGAAACCCCTTTGGCAAATCTCTATCTCCAAAGATATTTATACACAATTCATAAGAGTAGTTTCGCTACTCTTATGAAGTAGCAGCAAAAGGATGGTTGGGGGTCACCACAACATGAGGAATTTTAGTAAAGGGTCTCAGCATTAGGAAGGTTGAGAGCCACTGGTCTAGCCTGTGTCAAGGTGACATAAAAATAGCCAGCACATCTACTTTTTAAAAAAATTGTATATCTGGGTCCCAGGACTAGGCTCTGACTGTCTAGACTAAACACATTACATTGTGAAGAGGAAGACCACAGCGTTAGTGGTATTTGACTTGCCCCAAATACATTGTGGGTACATTGTGATGCAAAGTCTTCCTAAGAGGAGCCCTTTATGCTGAGAGAGAGAGAGAAAGAGAGAGAGAGAGAGAGAGAGAGAGAGAGAGAGAGAGAGAGAGAGCACGAAACAGAGTGGTTGAGACTTCTGTGGCAAGACTACATTTGACCTCTTTACATCATCATGTACTAATGGACTTAAAGCTTTTTATTTTTTCTTTATGCCTATTTTCCTCATTCATAGGAGAGGTGTTGACTACCACAAAGGCCTGCTGTGGTGAGGAAATGTGTATGTAGCCAGAAAACCCATTAGACCATTGTTCCACAGCAAGCACCCAGCAAATAGGAGTGGCCTAGTTGGTTTATGACCAAATACCATAGGCTACATTGCCTATAAAGAATATAAAGAATAGACATTTATTTTTCATAGTTCTAGAGGCAGGGGAGGCTATTGATCAAGGTGCTGTAAGAGTCCCCACTGGTGACAGCTCATTCCCAGCTTCACAGATGATGTATGCTCCCCATGTCCTCTCATGGTGCAAGTGGCAGGGGGTTTCCTAGGTGTCTTTCTTAAGGGAGTTAATCCTATTCATGTGGCTCCATTTTTATGACCTAGTCATCTCCCCTATGGTCCCACTTCTAAATCTCATTAACTTGAGGGTTAGGGTTTCAATAACTGAATTTACAAGACGGTCCCCCAAATTCAGAGCACAGCAGTGTCTATTGTCCTTATTATCATGGAACTTATTATTATGATGTGGTTTTGAGGTTTCTGATAATGAACGCTCCACTGCTTTCCAGCTCTAAGCCTGAACCTCCTACCTGCCATCACCGCACCCTCTGTCGCATAAGTTAATCATGACCCTTCCCCTAAACATAATTTTCCCCCAGCCCTTCGAAGCAAAAGAGATTACATTTGACAGTGTGGCTTAAAACATCAATATCCTTGAAAAAGTAATCATGGCGGTTTACTACCACACTACAGCATAAATGTCAACATTAAGTTCTTCACCAGAACAGGTTTGCAAAGGAAGAAAAGTCAGAAGGTTTTTGGAATTCTGGGTGGTTGGGGGAAGAAGGCCAAAGGTGCAGCACCATTTTGTCCAAGTCAACACCATCACTGGCGTCCACATTTGTGGTCCTTACTCTGTCTCTTCCTCCTCAAATGCATTATCTATCACAGGGATGTGAGGTAACCTTGTTCAATTTTGGATCCCTCCAGCCTGCAAAACTCAGTTGTTCTCTATTTAAAACCTGCTAAAAAATATCTGAAGTTGCTTAAGCATTGTTTACATTTTAGACATCTTGCTAAGTATTTTGGAACTGAATTATTGTTAACCTTAGGAGATATGTTTGATTATATTTTACTTGTTTACAGTAAAGAGTGCTGGGGTTGACAGAGCTCTGGAGATTGGACTAGCATCTCATAACTGGTACTAGAAAAGGTTTTAACTTAGAAACTGGACTTAGAAGGATTCACTTGCAAACACTTTATAGCCTAGCTCAACTGAAATCTTTTTATTTTCAGATAATATTAAATAGAAGTAGCAGGAGATGCAGATTCCCAAAATCTCCCAGTCCTTAATCCACAGGCAATGAACAGCTTTCTTCCCTGAAATTTCCCTCTCAGGTCTCACTCAGCAGAGTCTCGGCCTCTTGGGCAAATGTGTATTTCTCAGTTCTCCACGGGTTTCTTGGCCCACAGTCCGTGGCTGAGCCCTGATAAGCACACAAAGTACTGTGATTCAGTCAAGTGGCCTATGGCAGAAAGCCAGGCTCTCCTGAGCCAGCTTTTGATAGGCTCCATGTCACAGAAACTCCATCAAGCACAGAAACTTATGAGGAGCTATTCTCTTTTGGAAACCTCCGGAACTGAAGAGGAACACAGGATCACAAATCAGAATGCCACTGTGACATATGAATGCTGATGGTGACTTCTTTACAACTGCATTTTGCTGTAAAGATGAAGCCTGGACATATACCCACCAAGATCTCTGTCTCTGTGTCTCTGTCTCTGACTCTCTCATTATCTTCTTTGAAAGACAATCTCATGTAGACCAGGATAATCCCCAAACACCCTATGAAGCTTAGAATGACCTTGAACTTCCAATCCTGCCTCTACCTCTTGAGCGCTGGTATTATAGCAGTGTTCCACTCTATTAGGTTTATGTAGTACTGGGGATCAAACTCGGGCCTTTGTTCCTGCTAGGTAAGTGTTCTACCATCTGAGCTACATCTGCAGCCTGAAAAGCAATATTTTTAAGAAATACCATCTGGAAAATTCGATCACAATATAAACACTAAATATATATTTAAGCATCTTCTTCCTGAACTACAATTCCAGAAGCAACTCAGTCAAAGGATCAGATTTTTGCACATATACAAGTACTCTAGGAACATAGTGTATATCAAGTATACCATGATGTATAAATAGTTAAACCCTACTGCTTAACTCTCATGGAAACTATTTTCCTTAGGACTGAGATAGCATCTTAAATTAGAAATAGTGATTTATGGCATTTAACAAATTTGTCCAAATTCATATAACTAGTGAATGACTTTGGAATCAGATAAAACTCTGTATTTACTTTTGACAGTAGTTGCAATGGTTTCAGGGTGTTGCAATGGTGTCAGTCAAGGGCTTATGATCTGGAATTTTGTTCCTTAATGTAAAGATACTAAGAAATGGTGAGATCTTTAAAAAGTGGGGACCAGTAGAAGATCCTGAGATCACAGAGGGAACTGCCTTCAGAGGAGAAGATGTTGCCTTTTCTGGGACTACAATCTGCTGAAAGTGAGTCCTGGTCAGCATAGACTTGAACCCAAATTGCCTTCTGACTTTGTGTTCTGTGATACGACCTCTTCCATACACACTTCCATCATTTGGCCACTGAGAGGCAAGCTGATGCTGGAATCATACTATTTAATTGTGGGAACTGAGAGTCAAAGAAATCTCCTTTCTTCATAAAGTTAACCGGTCTCAGGTATTTCACTTAAGTGTTGAAAAACAAGCAAATACCAAAATAGTTATTTGGGCAACTTCCGTATGCTGCGTGATGTAGCTGAGTTTTGATATCTCTATAAAATGAGATGATAAGGTAAAACAGTAAAGATCATGCTCAGAGCATGGTGTCTAGCATATAACATATGCCCAATGTGTGGTACCTACACTATGACTCAGAGTTTGGATTCCTATAATCCACATAAAAAGGCAGGAATAGATACCTGTCATCCTTGCATTAGGAATGTAGATTCTTGGTACTCACAGGCCAGCTAGTCTAGCTGAATCAGTGAGCTCCTGATTCAGTGAGGGCCTTGTCTGAAAAGTATGGTGGAAAGCAATTGAGGAACACCCCCAACAATGACCTCTGGCTTCCCATATACATGCACATATGCACAAGTCTTTAGTGTTTTACAACTGTTTTATAATTGTTAACTCATGACGACTTTCCCATCTACTGACAGCAGTAAGCTGTCTTGAGTTTAGTCAATGGTTAGCATAATACTTGATAATTTGGATGTTTAATCAGTTGACATATTTAATGAGATTGATTAACTGAGTGAACAATGACAATATCATGAGACTGTGGAGTTCATTGCTCAATGATTTTCTAAATTTAAATACTGGGGAGCCTTGCTGAGTCATCTCAACAATGACTGCTCAGAATAGATAGGTAGGGGCTACTCTAAGAAGGATCCATGGGCAGGAAGGGTTGAGTGATTCTATGTGTAGATAGATGACTCTTCATTAATCCTTTGTACATGTGTGTGTATAGGTCTTTGTGTGGATGTCAGAGGACAACCATGAGTGTTGTTCCTTGGGAGCGCTCCATGTTGTTTTTTGAGATGGGGGCTCTTACTGGTCAGGATCCTCTTGATCAGATAGAACTGGTTGGCCAATGATCCAAAGAGTCTTACTTATCTCCACTGGACCAGCGTTGGGCAACAAATGCATACTGCCATGAGAATTGTAACTTATTTCCTTCCTTCCTTCCTTCCTTCCTTCCTTCCTTCCTTCCTTCCTTCCTTCCTTCCTTCTCCCTCCTCCTCCTCCTCCTCCTTCTTCTTCTTCTCTCTCTCTCTCTCTCTCTCTCTCTCTCTCTCTCTCTCTCATGCATTCTGGGACTCAAACTCAGATCCTCATGCTCATATGGCAAAGTACTTTACTGACTGAGCTGTCTTTTCACCCCTGTAAGTGACTCATTTATATGTGTGGGGATATGTGTGGGGAGGCCAGAGGTCATGTTGGGTGTGTTCTCCATTGCTTTCTACCATACTTTTCAGACAAGGCCCTCACTGATCCTGGAGCTCACTGATTCAGCTAGACTAGCTGGCCTGTGAGCATCAAGGATCTGTCTTCCTAGTGCATGTTATAGGTGTCTATGCCTGCCTTCTTATGTGGGTTTTAGAAATCCAAGCTCTGGATCTCAAGCTGGAGCACCAAGTACTTTCGAGACTGAGCCGTTCCTCCAGCTCTATAGGTGACTTTTCGAAGCTACTGATTTTCAGGGAATCAGGAACTTTCTTGAACATTCCTAAATCTTCCTCAAGCTGTCTTGATTTTATGGCATTAGAAAAGGCTTCCTTTGCCTTAATTAATGTTTAGGGTAGTATAATTGCAATTTCAAAACAAACACAGAATTAACAAAGAGGAAAAAATAAGCAAACTCCCAGATGTGCATTTTTTGCTTGCTTCCCAACACTGAGTAAGAACATATGATGTAGGGTGCCTGTGATCTGGGTCAATAGAGGTTTGCCAAATCATCTCGGGATCTCTGCTTTTCAGGATGCAGAAGGGGAAAAAACCACTGAGAGGAGCTAATGGAAAGTTTTTATGGGCCAGATTTTAATAGTAGTGTTCATTACTTCTGACTGTGTTTCTGTATTCCATAGTTAGAGTTCAGTTATAGTCATACCAGACCACAAGGGGTTCTGGGAAATGTAGTACCTGGCTAGGATATCACTTTATATATTTGTCTTGGAGCTTGCTATGAGACTAGTTGGCTTCATAGCCCCTCCCCCCTCCTGCCTCAGTCTCCAAAGTGCTGGGATTACAGTCTTGCACCACCACACCCAAGTTTGTAGGCTCCCATTTTTCTCATGATGACTGTGTGTTAAATCAAGATGAACAGAAATACATTGTGACCCATGAGCTATCTTTATTGTTATTTGAAAGTAGACAGTTCCTTGAAAGAAAGGGTAGGTCCTTATAAACTATGATGTTCTTGATAAAGGAAGGAGATCTTTAACCAGCATGTGCTTTTAATTGTGTGTGTGTGTGTGTGTGTGTGTGTGTGTGTGGTTTTCTTGTGGAAGAACTTGCAAGAATTACTTCTTTTATGCCATCATGTGGATCCTGGGGATTGAACTCAGGTCTTCAGGCTTGGTGACAAGCATCTTTATTCACTGAGTCATATCACTGGCCCCATCATGGCATTTTCATACATACTTAGCTCTTGATTCTCCTACCCACTTCTCCTTGTCTCCTCCCCATCCCCAGTAGTTCCCACTTTCCTTTTGTGTCCCATCTATTCTACCCTGCCCCCATCTCTTCAGAGCCTCCTTTCCCCCTCTCTTCCAAGCTTTATGAACCGTACCGACACACATACATGAAATTCTAAATCTAGGATCTGCATCTGGGAAAGAAATTCAGTTTTTAATCTCAGAAAATATTGGAGTAAAAGGTTAAGATCCTGCAGAGCTGAGTGGGACAGTGCGTGGGAAAGGTCTTAGACCTGTCTTTTGCTGACTCTTGACTGGAAGAAGTAAGGATTTGAGAAAGAGGACAGAGAAAATGCAAAACAGACAAAAAGTCTCTGAAGTCTTACTTTGCCAAGCGTAAGAGATGTCTATTCTTCAGAGGAGCAAAATGACCCTTGTGGGGAGCTCTGTGACAGAGCACTGCCAAGCCATCTGCGGACTGCACTCAGGTGGCAAGGGCTAGGGCGAGCGTGAGGACAGGTCACCCCTTCCTGCTCTCACTACAGCAGGAAGAAGAAAGGCAGGCTCATTATGTCTCTAGGTGGATTTTATAGTTCTGGATTTGCGCCTAAAAGTTGCATGTGGTTTTCAAATAGTCATTTTATCACACCCCACGATTGCTTCCATTATGTGTGGCTAACATCGAGTCTTTTCAGATTTAGTAGGGATATAAAAGGTTTGAATCAGCCCAATATCAGATGTGTCTGGGATTCCGTTTCTTGCCTGCACAGTGTAAATAAGCACTGATGAAAAATATTTCAGTTCCAAATTCTGCCACCCCAAATCCTACAAATATGCACATTAAAGCCCCATAATTCCCCCAAAGCCCTTTTACTTGTAAATAACACTATCTTGTTTTCCATCTCGGATTTCTTCTCCCGCAATTACACAATATTTGGTTTCCCCTTTTTAGGCAATTTAAATTAAAACTTATTTCATTTCATAATTACAAACATTCATTCTGAGTAAAGGCTAATCTATCGGGAATTCGGTTCCAGTGATCTTGTGATAGCATAACCATCCATCTCCTGGCTAATGTCTTAGCTCTACTCCAGCTAAACATTCGCATTTGGAAAGTTTTATCCTCTTCCTTAAAATAATAATGCTTTATTAAGAGCACTGAGTGACTTGATTTTTTTTTAAATAATGACTTAAATCAAAGACTTCAAGATATAAAGAATTTAAAGGGTGAGCCATTCCACCCTCTTAGTTTGGGGTTATTTTATAACTCCCATGAGTTCGAGAGTGGAATGTTGCTTGGAAAAGGTTCATTATTAAGTTAGTTTTCAACTGTTTCCTGGAAAAGGAGAAAGAAAATATTCTTTGTCTGGGTATCTTAATAGGTGATAATTTTGAAATATTAGATAAAGTATGTGTTATTGCTACTTTGAGTATGGGCAGGGTGAAAATGAACACAGCTGACTGATCATTTAGGGATAGAAAGTTAACACCTACAGACACACAGCATTTATTAAGTAAAAATATATGTTAGAAAAATATGCCAAAGGGAGTGTTTGTAGGGCAATCAGTGTCTATCCATCACAGCATAACAACGTCACAAACAAAACATTTTAAAACACTGGTTTATTCTAATGGCTCCAAGTTCTGGGGCTACTGACCTGGGCTGGGTGGTTTCTGTTTGCTGAGGCCCCCCGTCTGACAATAGTTACCTTGGCAGCTAGAACTGTAGATAGCTTAAGAATTTACTGTTCATGCATCCCCACAAAGACTGAGCTACATAAGGGCTGATGGCCACTTCACTCAGTGCTAAGCTGGCTTTGTCTTCTGCATGACGCAGGGTTCTCATGGTCTGAGAAAGCCCCAACAGTGGCCACTATTTTCATGGTGGTTAGTTTTCTCGCAGGGAGAGAGCTCTAAGAGACTTAATTCAACCTCTCACAAGGGCTTCTAACCTGGCTTTGAAAGACCTCAGGGTTCACTTCTGCTTTGTTGTACTGGGTGTTAAGTGCATCAAGGGGGCAGACAACTCTGGTCTGATGGGAGATACCAACAGTTCTGAACAGAGAATGTACAGTTCATCAGAGGACCATCGACAGGTCAAATATCTACTGAGTTCCTAAGGAAGAGAGAAGCATTCTCATATGGAGGTAACTCATACTATTAGAGTTACTGCTCTGTTTGCCTGGGATCTTCTATCACTCTGATAACACTTGGAGTTAGACTCAGGCTAGGACAGAAGGACATAGATATTATGAGCTCTCTGTGCTGTATTTTGGGCTATCCACTTTAGGCATTTACTGCCTTTGTTGGAAAGACAGTACTTGTCATGGTCAAATCTTTGATGATATCACTCATGAGGATGAATTACTTTACTGTCTCAGTCTATCACAAATAACATAATTGAGGGCCTTTGCTCATGGGGAGAAACACTCAGGTCTCATTGTTCTCTTACAGTTCATTATTCGTATTATATGTGTAAGTCTTATGAATTTATTAATCAGTGCGTATTTTCAAAAGTATAAAAGCTTAGCCTTCTAATGCTTTATATATTGTTTTATTTTACAAATAAATTTAAAAGTTATGGATTTAACAAATTATATTTTTCCAAATATGTAAATAAGAGTTGCTAGTGAAAGCTAAGATTCCTAAATATTTAATTAAAACTGCAAGCTTAACTTATCACATCCTTGTAAATGTTTAACGCACCCTACAAAGCAGAGAATGCTTATATGTGAGTACACATACACCAGTAATAAACACTCTGACACCATAGTCTGGTGCAAAAAGGGGATACTGTCTCTTTTTTCATCTATTCACTATCTCCATTCTCATTCTGTTTTGTACGTGGGAGATTAATTGATGGACTTATCCATCTAGATAAGTGACCTTCCCAACTCACCGAGGAGGGTATGGGTGGGTGAGTGTCTTAGGGTTCTATTGCTGTGAAGAGACACCATGACCAAGGCAACTCTTACAAAGGCAAACATTTAATTAGAGGCTAGCTTACACTTTCAGAGGTTCCGTCCATTATCATCATGGTGGGAAGCAGGGCAGCAGACAGGCAGACATGATGCTGGAGAAAGAGCCAAGATCTCAGATCTCAGAGCAGGAGAAGACTGGCCTCCTCAGATAGCTAGGAGGAAGCTCTCTTTGCCCAACTCCACACACTTCCTCCAACAAGGCCACACCTCCTAATAGTGCCACTCCCTGGCCTAAACACATTCAAACCACTATAATGAGCATTCTTTACTCCTCCCGCCCCAATTAGAGGTCCTCATTTCTGTTGTTATAATCTCTGAATGTGTCTGAATTTCAGCAGACATTGAATCTACAACTTATCTTGGATTTCTCATCATTCAGAATAGTGAGGAGTAAGTTTCTCTTGGTTGTAAATAGCCTACTGTGTGTCATTTTTCTGTAGATGGAAAGGGCACCTATCCTGTTTTATTTCCCTTCATAGCACTTTCAGCAGATGGTACTCACATCTCGGTATTTGCTTGTGTGTTTCTATATCTGTGTGAGAATGTAAGCCCCGTGCAGACAGATGTGTTTTGTTCAGTGCTTTATTCTCTGTTTCTAGAGGAGAAATTGGTAACACAGGAATTCTTCACCAAATGTTGTAGAATGAACATTTGTTAAATTCTGCACTGGTATAGCTGCCAGTCTATTAGGCTTGGGCACCTTTTTTTTTTTTTTTTTAAGGGGCAGGGGGTAGAAATTGTGAGTTAGGCATCCAGTTGAGCAGGCTGGGATCTAAGCCAGGTATTGTGCAGGACCTGGTGAATTGTTTGAATAATTGGTTTTGATCAGAGCAATAGTTTTTACTCTTCTTGACCAAGCATTCCTTCTGAATTGCCCTGATTTATATCTTATCTTTATGGGACCTGGCACAAATCTATGTTAAAGCAGCTTGCTGTGAACTGGGCAGTCCCCTTTGCCAATCACAACTAAGGCTTTGGGTCAGTTTGTTACACTGAAATAGCAAGTTTCTTCCTCATGGGCCGTCAATATGTGCACAGTAATATAAACCTTACACCACAGGGCTGAAAGGATTGGGCAGTTAGAACACAAAAGGTGAACGGGCCAGTGGCCCACACACATTCGGCCGAATATATTTTTACAAGCAGTGCTAGTGTGCAGGAACAATTCTTTCTATGTCCAAGTGATAGGGTATGGTACCAGGCACTTTGAGATAGTTCATCAACAGCTTATCTATAGCATTTTGTGCTCCTAGAACAGAGTGACCACCTCTCCAGCAAGGTGGGGAAACAGATTGGCTGCCAGAGTAGATTGACTGAAACTCAATTATCTTTCTGCATAGATCTTTGGTAGGTAGATGATTTGAGCTAAGTTCGTGGGTGACTAATATTTATTGATTACCGTGTATATGTCCCAACTTTTGCCTTCTTATTTACTCCAATAAGTAACTTGAATTTGCTCTTAAAAGATGTAGCTCAGAAGAGTGAAGAAATTGTCTGAAAGCTACACAGGTAGCAAGTATCAGAAGCAAGGGCGTGGCTGTCTCCAAACTGATGTGCCTTCTTCACACACCTTGTTTCAAGAAGCAGGCTGCACGTCTGTTAAAGAAGACAGCACATTCCTCAAATGTTCTCATGGCCGTATCAGGACAGCTATCTGTTTTTTTTTTAATTAGATATTTTCTTTATTTACATTTCAGATGTTATCCCTTTTCTTGGTTTCTTCTCCAAAAACACCCTATCCCATCCCCCCCTCCCTCTGCTCACCAACCCATCCACTCCCGCTTCCCTGCAGGACACTTATCTTTACAGTCTCATTTAAGTAACCATATTCTTTATCCTCTCCTTGATTCTTTTTGTAAAATTAAATTTATTTATTTATTCACTTTACAACCCAATATCAGACCTTCTTCTCCTCCCTGTACCCTCTTATATAAGTTCTCCCCCCACCATTTCCCTTAGAAGGAACACTCCTTCTAGGAATCAGCTCCCCCATCCAACCCCCTCACCTCCCCTACCTACCTCTCTCCTTAATTCTTATTGAGTAAAATTTCCAATCTGACCAGACACCTGGTGGCAAATATAATAGACACAAATGGTATTTATTTGTTGAATCAACTGTAAAAATTTATATAGATATTATATATTATAATTGCAATTATAATTACTAAATATTATATATGATTCATTTGCTCATATATAATTATATTAATTCCAAGAAGACAGGGTAACAGAGATAGAAACAGAAGTATACAATGGGTATTATAAAGTTACTTTTACTTATGGTTATAATTTGTCCTTCAAAACCCTCTTTCAACGTTTAAGGATTTTTGTTTCTTAAACCAATACTGTGAACTAGAACTTCTTTGTATGTTTTGATTTGCTAGTGTTATTTTCTTTTTATCTTTTCATTTGACTAATAGCTCTGTGGTGTCATGTTTGTGGCTCATTTTAATTATCTTACATTTTATTTATTTGTAGGAGATATGTTTAAACACAATAGGAATATTGACCTTAACCATTACATGTGTTAGTAATGTTTTTAACATATTCAGCCATCATCTTTCAACCTGCATGACAAAAATTCATTTTCCTAGAAAAATTACTTTGTGAATATCATATCAAAAGAGAATATAATCTGTTGTGAATATTGGTCCAATCTTCTGGAAAATAATACCTAATTTAGTAAATGAGAGGGCAACCCCAGAAGGCTCAGTAATATATTTTTTCATTAAGCAAAAGTACAAGTCTATATTACAGACAACAAAGCGGGTCTAATAGAAATTCCACCCAAATTAGATTAAAATGAAAGGTTTAGGGTGAAATATCAGAATACATACACATTTGAGATATGATACAGAAGAGGGAAGTAGAGTATATAGAAAAATTGGCCCTTTGTGTCTCAACAAAGTCACATGCCAGGCAAAGCCCCTTTTCTGCTACCAAACCAACCTATGGGACAATCTTTTTTTTTTTAAACTTATTTCTGACAATGTCATATCTATAGATAATATTATTTGATCAAAGCCTTCCTTATAATACTTTCTCATCTATCTTTCCTCTCCCACTGAATTCACTCTCCTTCTAAAATCTCTCTCCTATGTCCATGTCTCTTCTCGTTGTTTTGTGATTCACTGCCTTCTGTTAGGATTGCCTGTATGAGCATGGCTTGGTGGGTTACTTACTTAAAGCCAATGCACCAGTGGCTATGCCACTGAACGCTATGGCTCTACTTCCTGCGGCATCCATTAACTGCCTATAGCTCCCTGGGGGGAGGTGAGGCCTTATGAGCTCCTCCCCCATCCATGATGGAATATTGATGGGACCAGTCTCGTGGCGGTAGCCTCTGCTGCTGTAAGAGCTGAAGGATGGGAAGAGGTGCTATAAGGCAATGTGTTCTTTACAAGTGTACAGATCTCTCTATCCTTCTCTTCGATTCCCATTGGCCCAGGAAAGGAAAGTACTAAGTAATTTGATTGGCATAACCACTGTAGATCAGTTAAAAGAGATTTTTTTCTATTTAGACTTACATTGTGCTTTTGACTCCTCACCTTCACTTTGCTGCTCTATAAAATGGGAATAAAATGTCTACATTGCCACTGTTAAGATTAACGTGAGCTAAGATGTTTGAAAAGCCCACCCAGTGTGATAAATCATAAGTTGTTTGCTATGACAGTCCATTCATAATGTGGTTTTCAAAGAATAAATCCATTAATCAACTCAGTTACCTTCTGAGGAAATGAGGCATGGGGAGGAAAGGAGACACAGGTTCTGTTTTAACAGGCCTTGAAATCTCATGATTATAATTAGCATTTGCGTAACGCCATAGGGTGTGCAGGGCATTCTTACCTTATATTATCTATCCATTCAGCAGTCAACCATGGAACTGTCCTGGTGATAAATCAGACGTAACCCCCAACTTCATAGAGAGAGGCAAGCAAGGCACTGGCTGAAATATTTGTAAGTTTTACTTCTTGCCAGGGAGAAAGGTAGCCTGGGATAGGATGGAGGAAGGTAGGGTAGAGTATGGTTTCTATTGGGCTCCAGGATGGCTGTGCCCTATATCAACAGCTTTAAAGGCTGAATAGAAATGATTTTGGGAAGTCAGTAACCCTACTGTACATTGATTTTAGCTGCCATAGACTTATCCATGTCAAACACTTAGAGGTCTGGATTCAGTGTTGGTCTCCTCGGGATACCATTATCAAGTATGGCAGATCTGAGGCTGTTGAACAATGATTTATATTCTCCACCATTCTGGAGACTACAAGTCTGAGATGGAGATGTTAGCATGGTTGTTGTTTATTTCTGAGGGCATCTTCTTCTTTCCATGTCTTTCCATGGTCTTTGCTCTGTGTGTACCTTTGCTCATATGGCCTCCTCCTATTAGGACTTCAGTCATATTGGGTCAGGGCCCATTTTAACTGTGTCCTGTTAGTTTAATTGCCCCTTTAAAGAGTCTCTTTCAAATATAGTCATATTCTGGGGTACTGCTGGTTAGGATTTGAGGGTTTGGCACAATTCATCCCCAAACAATCCTAAAAAGAAATCTGGTTTGGGGGACTTGGGCATGATAATGAAAGTTGGGGCCTAGTTAACTTATTTCTGGCATCTGTTGAAGTATTACATTTTGACTACAGGGGAAAAGAGGTGATTTTTGTCTTATAATTAGTGTTGAGTATAATGACTTTAATGTCTACTTAAAGGGCTGTTCAGTATTGTATAGTCTAAGCCTTTCTTAGTTCACCAGGCTACCTCTTAATAGGCATGTGACTTATTCTGCCTTTCCTTAAGAGAAATAGTTTACCTTCTCTTCACCTAGGCAAACTTGGGGAGAATGCAAGAAAAACAAGCATGAGCTACTGTTGATATTCTTCCTTTGCAACTATATGTGCCTTTCCATGTTCTTACTACTAGCTAAGGGAAGACACCCCTTTTCAGTTATATTTTGTACCCATGATAGCTAGAAGGTAATACCTCCTCTACTGAAGCAATAGTGGAGTGTCCAGGAGGAATTAGCACCTCTTTTCCTGGACACAGCTCATGAGCAGAAAGATAAGACAGTGGTCAGTGAGAGAAGGCACTCTACGATCTCTGGAGTCATGTCTTCAGTTACTCACAGGTTTAGAAGTTTGCCTTTCTCTTTCCATTTCTGGGAGAGAGTGTTTCTCTCTCTCTCTCTCTCTCTCTCTCTCTCTCTCTCTCTCTCTCTCTCTCTCTCTCTCTCATTTTAGGCTGGTCTCTAACTGTGATATGACTGAAGATGCTCTTGATCTTCTGATCCTCCTGTCTCCACATCCTGGGTGCTAGAGTTACAGGTGCGCACCTGAATCATGCCCGGTTTACCTGTTCCTGGAGAGTGAACCCCGGGCTTTGTGTGTGCCAGGCTAGCAGTCTTCCAACTAAGCAACATTCCCAGCCTGATAGAAATTTAATAATAAGTGGAATTCAGTTGACCTTTGACATTGGCATGTCCCTGCAGATTTTTGGATGAACTGGTTGTTAAGACTTTGATGCTAACAAGTCCCACATGTATCTACCAACCCTGCTTAAAAAGTTGTGTACCTCCTGTGAGTTATCATTGCAACGAGAAAAGACTCTTGGCATCAGCTGCAATCACATTCTGTAGTGATGAAGTCTTTTTAGACACTGGGATCTGACCACAGCCTGTGGTGTTAGGCTGATTCAAAGATGAACAAGGCCTTGCTGATCTTTCAGACATCATCCTCCAAGTATACTTCAAGTTTCTCTCTTTGACTTTTCCTAAATAAGACAAATGGAAAGAGACTACAATATTGCCTGGACCATGGTTAATTGTGTAGTTCTCTAGGCTGTGGTTTCCACTACTGAAATGAGGATGAATATCTCTTGTGGTTTGGCAGCTCTGTGAGCACTTCAGATCTAATCCCCCTGTCTCTGCCTCCTGCCTACTTCCTTCCTACACCTTCCTTCACCCTGCTTTTTTTTCCAAGCTCTATATCTTGATCTTTCCTGGGTTAATCATTTACATTATTAAGAGGTACAGCATCTTCATGTAAATTTAGCATACTGTTTTGGGTTTTCCTTTCAGCCCTGTCTACAACGATGGAGAGAAAGTTCTGTGTCTTCTTAGAGAGTTTTCAAGTACATGATGACATTGCTGAGGTATTAGAGGACTAAATTAAGTGGATGTGTGTTGAACTCTAAGCACAGGGATGGTAAGCTAGTTCAGGGAATAAGGTGACTCCTTACACAAGTCTGGTGACCTAAGTTCAGTTCTAGGATTTGGTGGTGAAGGAGGGAACCCTCTAGTGAAAGTTGTTCTCTGACTTCCATGGCACATGTGCATGTGTGCACACCCACACACAGGCACCAATAATATTAAATAAAGATAATTCTCAGCATATTTCTAGCATGTGTAAGTACTCAGTGACATGACTAATCTTAATATATATTACATAACATAATATACATGACTATTGATATATGTAGATTATATAGTTTATAATTTATAACATATAATTTATAATCTATAATATATAATCTATTAAACATAATATATAATACCAAAATATAAAATGTAACAACTAACATATAATACATTATATCTTATATAATTATATGTATTATATGAAATGTGTATAATATAAATAAAATATAAATATGTAAATATATAAACTACATAAAATTATATAATCATATACCGTATTGTATACAAAAGTATTATATATAATATATAACATGTAATAGTATAATACATAATATAATAATATATAATATATACTAAAACCTTCCAAATAATGCCTGGTTCAGAGAAATAACTCAGTGATTGTTATTAATATTTTTCTATTGTCATCCAAACCCTTTATAACGCAACTATCTTCCAACTAGCCCTGTACCTTTAAAGGAGCATACTGACCCACCTCCAAGATGCAGTCAACAAAGATGAGCCTTTGACCCATGATCCTAATTTCAGCATTCATATGACTTACTCATCTCTACGGTCTCCCTTGCTCCTCTACAGATTGCTTTGTTGCATACTTTATGGTTCCTGGTTTCTCAGGTTGGTTCTTATATCCTCGGGTCTGTGCTAATCCCTAACACACATGGCTCATGGAAACCCTGTTCCTTCTGTATCAATGTGGCCACTCTGCTGACCTCTTACTCCATCCCTGACTTCCTTGGACTTCTACCTGTTTCCTGGCTGCACTGGGCTTCTAAAAGTGGCTTTGGACAAAATCCTGCCATGATCTGGATTTGGTCATGAAAAAGTCCTTATCTTAACAAGTTGCTTTTTTATTTATTCTCTCAAAATTTTCATTTAATTCCTTCTTGGGTGCTAACCTTATTTAACCCCTTAGGTGAAGGACCTTCCCTCCTGCCAGCTTACTTGAATAATGGATTATACAATCAATTCACGTTGTCTCCACATCGAGAAGGCTGCTAACTGCTACTTGCTCTTGTAGTGTTAGCAATTGTGTCCACTCTGACTCTAACTTTCTGGCAGCTATTTTTATAAAGATTGCTTTCCAGTGCCTGGTCTAGTGATTAGGAGGGGCATTAGCCCAATGGGTAGAGATCAGCTAGACACCTTTGGCAAAAGTAACTTGGGTCCATGCCAGAATGTCTAGAGAAGAGAGACTGTAACTGTTGCCAAGACCGAGTCCCAGTGCTGGCCCGTGAATTCTGCTGGTTAAGGAGTTTAGGCAGTCCTAATTTTAATAAAAGTTTGATTGCACAGTTAGCTTGCTACTTACACTGATGCCTTCCCTTCCTTCTCCTCCCCACTCTTTTATTCCCTTATTTTTTCTTCAGGAATCATTATCTTAGTATGTAGCCCAGGCTATAGTCAAAATTCTTCCCTTCCTAAGTGCTAGGGTTACAGGTAAGCTTGGATTATGTTCAGTGATACATACACCATTTCTTTTTTTTTCTTAAAGTGTTTATTTAATTTATTTCATGTGTGTGAGTATTTGCATGCTTATATGTCTGTGCACCACAAGTGTGCCTGGTGCCCACTGGTTTGAATTCTATCATCTCTTATGGCCTGATATCAAGTGTTTTTTGGCATATACATTTTAACTTCTTATCGAAATAAACTCAGTAAATAAGCAGGAGTCCTTAGCTTTCTGGAATGGATACACCACTTATGTTGGGGCTTCCCATTGACAATGAATACAACTGTAGTCACGCTGTGTGGATCTCTTGAGATCTGAATAGTTCTTTTATTTTTATTTATTTGTTTATTTTTTATTTCACACAGAGAAGTGGACAGATAGCTTATAAAACACACACACACACACACACACACACACAGACACAGACACGCACACACACACTTTAGTAAAAACAACCCTGCATTATCTGGCAAAAGGCAGACTTTTAGCTGCCTCAATGCTTTCTGAAAGCTTTCAAGCTACACAGAGAGTAATTTTGGTTTGTGTGGCTGAGACGCTGGAGAGGAGGGCTGCTTTCATTAGTCAGGGAGGAGTGATAACTCACTGTAGTACTTCTCCAGTTATTGGGCACTTTGTGTTAATAACTCCTGATGGCTCGAGTGTTTAGGTGTATGTTTCAAACTCTGTGTAAAATACCATGCCATTAAGAATTTAAACACATTCTAATTTAATTATGGCACAGGGCTGGGCCCAAGTGATCCCATGTTTTCGTTGGCCAGTCTTATTATTACAAATTTTGAATAAGGAGAGATTTATTTTCTTTACTCTTTGCTCTTTTTATTCTAGATTGTTAAAAACCCTAATCATTTAAAAAGGTACACATTTGGAAAATGGAGTGCAATTGAAGTTGTGGAAAATTCTGGTTTTCTTCAATGCTATTTTGTTCTCTACTCTGAGATGTGCCAAGGCCCTCCTGTCCGTGGTGAACTGATTACTCACTTATTTTTATTTTACTTATTTTTTTGTCCTTAAACAACTTTTCCATTCCTTGCAATGGGATATTGAGATCATACACTTTTTATACTATGATTTAAAATGGGAGAAGCCATCAAAGAGATCATTGTATGATTTCCAAGTTAGCTTAGAATATACTACATAGGAATTATGACCTGGGTGTTGGCTTTTAGGTTCTTAATCAGGCAGCTGCCAGGATAAGGACAATGGTATTAAACTGTATTTAGGTACTTATCTGTCTGTCATTATCTGTCTGTCTGTCTGTCTGTCTGTCTCTTTCTCTCTCTCTCTTTCCCTACCTACCTACCTACCTACCTAGCAACCTACCTACCTCTGTATGGACAGATATTTCAAAAGGTGATTACCACCTTGAGCTGCTCTTCTAGAGTTCTTCCTTGCAGCCCTTCCTTGCTGGCCCTTGATAAGGAGCTGTGGTTGTTTAAGTTACAGACTCACCATCCCCTCCCATAGGCTCACGTGTTTGAACACTTGGTCCCTGGTTGGTGGTCCTGTTGTGGGAGGTCATGCATGGAACTTTAGGATGTGAAGCCTCCCTGGAAGTACCTCACACAGCACTGGTCACCGCTTGCATTCATAGCTGAGGTCCACTTCAACTTCACACTCTCTGCTTCTTGTTTGAAAATTTTCAGATTGCTGTCCCTGCCACTTGCTGCCATAGCTTCTTGCCATGATGGACTCTTCTTACAGCTCCAGAACCATAAGCCCAAATAAATACTCCTGGCTATAAATGACTTTTGGCTGTAGTGTTTTATTACAGCTACAGAAAGGTAACCAACACAGAAATATAACTAGATATAGCGTAAAGTAAGACATAAAACCACAATGAGGAAGAGAGGAATTGATCTTGAGTGAACATTACATTTGTTGACTCTGAGTGTTTAACTTCTGAGGGTGAATTCAGGCATCAGTGACCTCAGGAGAGCTAGAAAAAGATGAGGTATAACATAGATGCCTGATGACCATTTTAGAACCAATCTTATACATTTTCTGCCTCATACAACTACTGGGAACACCTTGAATTCCCCTAATATAGGAGGTTCCCTTAGTGTAGATCTTGGGTCTTTGACCCCTTTGTAACTTCTGATTGATAGAAGGTGATGAAATGGTGGATCACCAGGCTAGGGTGGTTTTATCCCAATGATTATTTTTTTTTGTCCTATGAAAACTTATTTAGAAAACAAATAAGGATGCTAACATCATTTCTTCATACTGCATAAACGATTCAAAAAGTGGGGAAACAGATTGGCTGAATCTCAAGATTCAGACAGGTTTGGAGAGGTCTGCCCTCTTGGACTCATAGTCACACACATTTCTATGGGAAATCTCTCTTGGGTTGGTTATTTTGAGTGGCAAGGAATCATTTTGAGGAAACTCATAGCCAAGATACAGTCACCTTAGGAAAAATGGGGGTCCATCCCTGTAGTATTTTTCAGCTGCCCTCCTTGGCCCTGCCTCCCGCAGTAGGATTAATGCTGAGGAATGATAAGCTGTAGGCCAACGGGGGCTAGGACAAAAGACCTTTGTTCTGTAAGAGTCCTCCAAATGCAGAAAAGGTGTGAGCTGGTACCTCACCTAGAACAAGTTCACAATCAGTGGATAAAGGAACTAATGGGGAATTTGGTTTTGTAAAGTGACATGTGGATTCCTGAAACTGACCTTATATGAAGCTACAATGCTGGGTTGGGGGGAGTTAGTACATGCTATTGACCAAACAAGTTATGTCCTCAGAGGATACCAAGATCACACATTTATAGTTTAATAATAATAGTAGTGCTAAGATGGGGGATGGTGTATCTTTTTTTTTTTCCTGAGCCAGCCATTTATTACAATTTTTCATATGGGTTTAAAACCTTAATTTGTAATAAACAAATGTTGCTTCACCAAGTTGCTATAGGCTATGGAAACTTGTTGGAATAAGTACGTCTTTGGAGCCAGGCCTCGAGAGCCTATAGCCTAGACTACTTCAAGTTCTTTGCTTCCCATTTGTGTTGAGTGGACACCGTGGTGACTCTTGCTGCTGACTGAAAAGCTGCCCCAAATTTGCACGGCAGTGACCGTGGAGGAGTGAACCAGTCTTCAACTTTACCAAAGCATGCTTTCTAGAGGCCACCTTCAGAATATTACCTCCCACATCGTATACCCCCCTTGGCACAAACAGCCGCAGTCATTTCCTGAGACTTGCCAATGTAGGACACCAAAACATTTAGGAGTAAAGCAGAATACTCCAAATGCTTCCCAGATGTCTGAATGTGTGTCATAATTAGGCACCAAAACGATGGGGAGTTTTCACTCTTCAGCCAGCTGTTTCGACAACTTGCAAACACAACTTTAATATAGTAAATAAATCTTTTTTTCACCCCAATAGACAAGTTTATAAAGTATTTAATGAGCATGTATTATATGCCAGTGCGGCAGGAAGTGTTAAAGGATGCAGAGCAGTGAAGACACGTGTATGAAAAGTGTGCTGATTGACTTGGGGGGGGTGGCAAACGGCAAATATTCGCATTTCTCACACACTTCATAAATCTGTAAATATACTATAACAATTATAGCCTAGACTATGTGTCAATAATCTATCAAGGGTTTTTTTTTTTTCACGTATTAAAAGACAGAAAATGAAGTGAGGGAAATAAGCAAGTCTCGGTCCATGCTACGGAATGGTGCACCGAGTCTAAGCCTATGAGAGAGGGTGCACATGAAAAGAGGCAGTGAACTTGGTCTCAGTCAATGAGAAGGGGTGGTGCTCCGAGTCTCAGCCAATGAGAAGAGGCAGTGAACCGAGTCTCAGCCAATGAGAAGGGGTTATGCACCGAGTCTCAGCCAATGAGAAGGGGCACCGAGTCTCAGCCTATGAGAAGAGTCGGGGCACTGTTGTCTTCTCAGAAGTTCATCCTTTACCTCCAGGTTGTGGGGATGAAAACTCTCACCCTGTTGGGATGGACTTATTTTGAGGAGGTTCAGAAAGAAATAATGATTCTCAACAAGTCTTGAGGTCAAGATGGACCTCAAGGTCTGAGTTTCACGGTTTCAGGCACGGCATCTCAGTGGAAGAGGTGTAATGAGACCCAGCCAATCGATCAATCTTTATTCAGCTGTACTCGAACAAAGCACCATCCCAATAGCTAAAGCACATCTCTCTCTCTCCTTTATGATGGTTTAAGTAGGTGTTAAATAGGAAACATCCAGGGGAAATGATTTAATTTATACGTAGGATCTACAAGTGATAAGGCTTTTTAAGACTGTGCGGCTGTCCTATACTCCTTTACAGAATGAAAAATTGACAAGTGAAAGCAGGAGATGGGTAATCAATGTGGCATAGCTCATTGAAATCAAAGTGACATCTCTTAGTCTCCTGGGTTCCTGTCCTCCTTTCTATAACCCTTTCCACGTTCGTTCGGATGTCTGGAGGGGAAGGAATATGGCCTCTGGGTGCATATTTTCTTTTTGAGCCATCACCTTTTCCTGGGTATCGCTTCTTTGGCCGATTATAAATACAGCTCCTCTGCTCCCCATCATGTATCCATCCTATTTACTATGTGGCTTCATGGCTTTTCTGTTGATGGGTGTGTGTGTGTGTGGGGGATATGTTTCCAGTCCTTGAATTTAGTCTAGTCCTTGACTAGTTTGAATTAGTCAAGTCCATGACTGGCATTGACTAATTAAGAAAGGTTCATTAAACCTCAAGGGTCTTATTTCTACATCTTGGAATAAGCCACCACCTTAAGAGTAAGATATGGCATCCTCACTACATACTTATCCCTGCCTGCCATCCTGGATGACCATCAGACAGATTTCAGACCTGTGACTGAAGCTATCCTGGACCATCCCCACTTCCTCCCTGAGTAGAGTTCTAGAAGTAAAGCCCAGAAGAAGCCAGCCACATCTACCTTATATTGACTAAATGGTTCAGCTGGGGAATGACAGGTACTTCCTTTTTTTAATGCATCAATTTGGGGTGGTTTCTGACTCAAAGACAACAGAATTAGTGTGCTTCTAACTCTGAGGGTGTTTGGTCTTGATCCTGCCTTTGTTCTGGAATTCTAAACTATCTATTTGCCAAGTGTGTGTTTCTGGAAAAGTGTGGAAGTGTCTGATACATATCAATCTTGGGTTAGCCAACCAAGAATTATGCTAATCCCATGGGAAGTTTTTAGATGTACTGAGCATGTGTGTTACCCACACAGGTTTTGTTGTGCTCTAAGGCATCTCTCAGACAGAAGCACATAGGAGGACATGATGAGTAGCTATAAGGCAGCCATGAGGTGTTGTTCAGAATCTCATACTTTGGTACACTGATTCTTTGCCTAGAGCCCCCGGACTCCTACTCTCACACTGAAGATCAAGCCCATATAATGGTTCTCCCAAATGTGTTGGTATTTGGAGATCAAGCTGATGATTAGTAACAAATATAGATAAGAATATGAACATGGCGTCCTCAAGACAAAGTTGGTCCCTTTAACAAAAAAGGCACCGAGGAGCTTATTCTCTTCTTGCCTTGTTAGGACAGAGAGAAAAGGCAGCTCGGAGCAAGTCAAGAGTAGAGCCATCGGGAGAACCTGCATTATATTGGTACCGTTATCCAAGACCCCCCAGCCTCCATAATTGTGAGTATGTAAATTTCTGTTGTTTAAGCCGCCCAGCCTGTAGTATTTTGTTATGGTAGCTGACTAATACACAGATGTTTCTAGTTAGACAGATGTTTGGCACTGCTTCAGGGGGAAATAATTTGAATGATTAAGTGTATTTTTCACCCCAGATGTTTTGGCAATGGGATGATATAGCTAAAACGTACTTGTGGGGAGGCCCCAAGGCTGTCCCATAGAGTAGCTTCTGGGGAAAAGGGACTGTCTGGGAGGGTCCAGACAATGTTGCTTGTCTTTTATGTAAAGGAAGCATATGTGTTTTTTTTTTTGTTTTTTTTTTTTGTTCTTTTTTTTTTTTTTTTTTTTTTTGTAAAGGAAGTAATAGGAATCTATGTGTTGCAGTGGGCTCAGTGATTTACAGCATACACAACCTTTCTCTTCGAGTTGCCAACAGATGGCACTGGACAAGCACATGCACTGGTTTGCTCTTTTCCTCTTCCGAGTTGCAGGTAATGACTATTGAATCTGTGATTGAAACTGCCAAAATCAAAGTCAGGGCAAGGTCAATGTAGGAGGTCACAAATGAGGACCTCAGCTATTTCATTGTGCCCATCACTCAATGATAGAAGCAGGACTGAGGCATGCACACCGAGAATGGAAATCTTCTTCTCTTGAAACATGTCTTTTCATGTTTAAAAGATCCTGTTCTTTTATCTATGGCTTAGAGAGGGAGGTCTCTGCATATAGAGGAAGAATATCAGCTTTAGGGCAACAGGTAGATGTTTTCTATGGACATCAGATAGTAAATGGTCTTCCTTCCTTCCTTCCTTCCTTCCTTCCTTCCTTCCTCCCTCCTTTCCTTCCTTCCCTCCCTCCTTTCTTTCCTTCACTCCCTCCCTTCTTTCTCTTTCTTTCTTTCTTTCTTTCTTTTTCTTTCCTTCCTTCCTTCTCTTTCTTTCTTTCTTTCTTTCTTTCTTTCTTTCTTCCTTTCTTTCTTTCTTTCTTCCTTTCCTTCTTTCCAGCTGTAAATATTTCAATGACTCAACTCTACTGTTGTCATTAAAATAACCATGGGAATCCCCAGATGAATGAATGAGGCTATGTTTATAAGTTCATTATTTACCAAAGAGCCTGAATGTCAGATTTGCCTTGGGAATTGTAGCTAGCTAAGGCTATTATATGCTTTTCAGTGAATTAATACATCTATGGGACTTTGAGCAATGCCTGCAATATCGTAATCTCTTTAGCACCACTGGCCATTGGTTTTCTTTGCTTAGCATGGAACAGGGACACAAGGTTTTTACAATAAGAAAAATGTAAATTAAAGACTCAGTCCAGTGAGGATAGTAAGGGGTGAGTGGGGAGAAGCCACACATAGCTCTGCTGTTTGATAGAAAATGGCCTTAAATAGTGTGAATCCTTGGAGCTGGGGAGATGGGTCAGTGGGTAAAGTGCTTGTCACACAAGCATGAGGACTTGAGTTGACTGGAACACACAGAAAAAAGCCAGATTTGGTGGTGCATGCTTGTAATTTTAGTACTGGGGATGAAAAGCAAGAGAATCCTCTGGGGAGCACTGGCCAGCCAGTGCTGCCTAATTGGCAAAATGGAGACCAGTGTTACACACACCGAAGTGGATGGCGTTCCTGTCCTCTGACCTCCACATCCACTCATACACATACTCATTTAGGCACCACCCAGAACATGCTCACACAAGTGGGCACACACAGATTTAAAAGAGGAGAGGGGTTCTCTCTTCTAGTACCATGAAATTAACAGGGTACGTCTCACCATGAGCTAAACCATCTTCCCTTCCTTTTTTTGTTACTTTAGCTTTGCAAACTAGCAGTCAATATTCTGCATGAATAAGAGTACCCTGTACCCATAGTATTCAGCAGAATCACAAAGCCATCCTCATGTCAGTGCAAGGGTAACAGTACTAATGCCCAAGGCTAACTATCATTTTGCACGATCCAGATCTAGACTCCATGCTTCCAGTGCTCTTAAGTGATTTACAAATCTTTTCACTCAATGCTGCTTGCACTGACGTTTCCATTGCTATACGAACTTTGTGCAGGTGTGTGAAAACATTCTAACATGATGAATTGTTTCTCTAAGAGCCAAACGGTAAATGATGAAAGAATTGGACAGAAAACATGTTAACAAGGTATTTTATATTAGCTCCAAGGAGTTAGATCAATTACTGTGATGTGTTACATGTTCAGAAGTCAGGAAATTCTAAATTATGGTTCCCAGTATGAACGTAACTCAGCCCCTTTGCACATGCAATATTTTATATGACTCTGTATGGTGTTAACTTTAATGCTTTAACATCTATGCTTAATGTGGTGACTATAAATTTAAATTTCTTGACTTCAGAGGTTATAACATTTTACCATCCAGCTGCCTTGACAAACTTAGGGCATTCAAATATTTCTGGGCATAATGTTTTACAAAATAAATCTATATAGATCGCCTGGTCTTTTTAAAATCACATCACTTGCACACACATATGTGCACATGCACCTCACTATTTTCCTTTGTGGGTTTGCTTTGGTGTGTCACGACTAGAGAGGCTGAATAATTGTCACTTTTCAGTGTTATTTTTTATATCAAGTTGTATCTTGAGAAAGAAGAGTTTTCTGAATTTTGTTGTGTTATTCACAAAGGTTTGGTCACCCTAATAATGAAGTAAAAAGTATCAGGTAAGTCCAGTATTTAATGCCAGATGCATTATTCAGTATCATGACTATAAATAGAATCTCCTTAAAGTTTGAACCTAACATGTAGTCAGATTTGAGGTTTATGAATTAAAAATTTCACATGGGTAGGAGAGAATCAATTATTCATTGTAAGAGGATGGTACCGGGGGCATTTCTTCCTTTTAAATGTATGCCTTTGTGATTGGACACACATTATATTAGACAAACAAATTGCTGTAGTTCCAGAGAACTCCATCTCCATGGGCTGATCCCAATACATCTCAGAGCTACAACTTTCTCTGGTTTTAGCTAATAACCTGTGAAATGGCTGTCCGGGCCACTGCTAGTAGAAGGTGTATAAGAGTCAGGAAGGAAGCTGGGCTTTTAACTATTTTGATGTAGTAATTACTCCCATGTTTCCTGTTATTAGGTGGAGATCTCTACCCCCTTCATATACCCATGTATTGGTACAGTGAATACGGATCATACTTAATTAGCTCAGGTATGCAGGAAATGTTACTTTTATTATTTTATTTGAAATGAGTTAATGTTAGTGCCTGTGTCCCACTGTCCCAGACTGTGTTCTGTGTTGATCACAAGAACTGTGTGTTAAATATCAGGATACTGAAGAGCTGATGTTGTCATCAGGAAAATAGGGTGTACACAGTCACCAGGCATGATCCGCATTGTCTACACCAATAGCTGACAAAGCAGATGCACAACAGATGGAGATGTCTAGCTGGGCTTGGCACACACCTTTAATCTCAGCATTTGGGAGGCAGAGGCTGGTGCATCTCTGATATGAGGCCAGCCTGGTCTATATAGTGAGTTCTAGGCCAGTCAGAGAAACATAATGAGTTGAAACTGCATCAAAAAATATTTCTGGAGCTAAATGAAGGCACTTAATGAGTTTTGAGGAGGTAAATGAAAAGAAGCATCATTCTAAATTTGTCTAGGTCTCATGATATAGCCGCTAAATATATAAAGCAATATCTACCCTGAGATAAAGGAGATAGTGGCAAATTTGTCTTCAAAATTTGATATGAAGAACAAGTAGCCACAAGTATTAGAATAAGCAATTATTTTCTTGGTTGGATATTTTCTTTATTTATATTTTAAATGTTATTCCCTTTCCTGGCTTCCTCTCTGAAAACACCCTATCCCATCACCTCCCCCCAGGCTAACCAACCCACCCACTCCTGCTTCCCTGTCCTGGTAGTCCCCTGTACTGGGGTATTAAGCCTTCTCAGGACCAAGGGCCTCTCTTCCCTTTGATGTCCAAAAAGGCAATCCTCTGCTACATATGCAGCTGGAGCCATGGGTCTCTCCATGTGTACTCTTTGGTTGGTGGTTTAGTCCCTGGGAGCTCTGGGGGATCTGGTTGGTTCATATCGTTGTTCCTCCTATGGAACAGCAAGCTCCTTCAGCTTCTTGGGTCCTCTCTCTACCTCATCCATTGGGGACCTTGTGCTCAGTCCCATAGTCTCAGTCCCCTGAGAGCACCCACTTTTTATTTGTCAGGTACTGGCAGAGCCTCTCAGGAGATAGCTATATCAGGCTCCTGTCAGCAAACGCTTATTGGCATCCACATTAGTGTCTGGGTTAAGGCACTCTGATCATACTTGTTTTCTTCCTTTATTTCAAGAAACTATCCTCCAATTGTTAGCAAAGTGAAAATATATACATGCGCAACCATGAAGTGATGTGACTCATTAAGTCCATATGCACTTTGGTACCTAGCTCACTCCATGCTCAGAAGTGAAAGCCCTGCTGGGAAATCACTCTCTTCTGGAGGGCCATGCACAGAAGGCCGTGGAGCTGCCCGGCTCCCTGGCGAGGATGGCGGGAAGAGTTCCCAGAGTCTAACTTCTTGAGTTCTTTGTACATATTAGATATTAGTCCTCTATCAGATGTAGGATTGGTAAAGATCTTTTCCCAGTCTATTGGTTGTTGTTTTGTCCTACTGACAGGGCCCTTTGCCTTATAGAAGCTTTGCAATTTTATGAGGTCCCATTTGTCAATTTTTGATCTTAGAGTGAAAGCTATTGGTATTCTGTTCAGAAACTTTTCCCCTATGCCCATGTAATGTGCTCGAGGGTCTTTCCAGGTTTCTTTTCTATTAGTTTCAGTGTATCTGGTTTTATGTGGAGGTCCTTGAACCACTTGGACCTGAGCTTTGTACAAGGGGATAAGAATCGATTGATTTTCATTCTTCTACATGCTAACTGCCAGTTGAACCAGCACCATTTATTGAAAATGCTGTCTTTTTTTCCACTGTACAGTTTCAGTTCCTTTAACAAAGATCAAGTACCCATAGGTGTGTACGTTCATTTCTGTGTATTCAATACGATTCCTTTGATTTACTTGCCTGTCACTGTACCAATACCATGCAGTTTTTTTTTTAATCATAATTGCTCTGTAGTACAGCTTCAGGTCAGGGATGGTGATTCCACCAGAAGTTCTTTTATTGTTGAGAATAGTTTTCACTATCCTGGGATTTTTTTGTTATTTCAGATGAATTTGCAAATTGATCTTTCTAGCTCTATGAAGAATTGAATTGGAATTTTGATGGGGATTGCAATGAGTCTGTAGATTCTTTTGGCAAGATGGCCATTTTTACTATATTAATCCTGCCAATCCATGTGCATGGGAGATCTTTCCAACTTCTGAGATCTTCGATTTCTTTTTTCAGAGACTTGAAGTTCTTATTATACAGATCTTTCACTTGTTTTGTTAGAGTCACACCAAGGTATTTTATATTATTTGTGACTATTGTGAAGGATGTTTTTTCTCCAATTTCTTTCTCAGTCTGTTTATCCTATGAGTAGAGGAAGGCCACTGATTTTTTGAGTTAGTTTTATATCCAGCCATTTTGCTGAGGTTGCTTTTCAGGTTTAGGAGTTCTCTGGTGGAATTTTGGGGGTCACCTAAGTATACTATCATATAATCTACAAATAATGATATTTTTTGACTTCTTCCTTTCCAATTTGTATCAGTTTAATCTCTTTTTGTTGCCTAATTGCCCTGGCTAGGACTTCAAGTACTATATTGAATAGGTATGGAGAAAATGGACAGCCTTGTCTAGTCCCTGATTTCAGTGGGATTGCTTCAAAATTCTCTCCATTTAGTTTAATGTTGGCTACTGGTTTGCTCTATATTGCTTTTACTAAATTGAGGAATGGGCCTTGAATTTCCAAGTCTTTTATCATGAAAGGGTGGTGGATTTTGTCAAATGCCTTTTCAGCATCTAATGAGATGATCATGTGGTTTTGTTCTTTAAGTTTGTTTATGTAATAGATTACGTTGATGTATTTCTGTCTATGGAATCATCCCTGTATCCCTTGGATGAAGCCCAATTGATCATAATGGATGATTGTTTTGATGTGTTCTTGGATTCAGTTTGCAAGAATTTTATTGAGTATTTTTGTATCAATATTCATAAGGGAAATTGGTCTAAAGTTCTCTTTCTTTGTTGTGTCTTTGTGTGGTTTAGATTATCAGAGTAATTGTGGCTTCATAGGACAAATTGGATAGTCTTCTTTCTGTTTCTATTTTGAGGAACAGTTTGGAGAGTGTTGGTATTAGGTCTTCTTTGAAGGTCTGATAGAACTCTGCACTAAACCCATCTGGTCCTGGGCTTTTCTTGGTTAGGAGAGTATTGATGACTGCTTCTAGTTCACTAGGGCTAATGGGGCTGTTTATATCATCTATCTGATCCTGATTTAACTTTTGTACCTGGTATCTGTCTATAAAATTGTCCATTTCATCCAGATTTTCCAGTTTTGTTGAATAAAGGCTTTTATAGTAGGATCTGATGATTTTTTTTGGATTTCCTGTTGTTATGTCTCCCTTTTCATTTCTGATTTTGTTAATTTGGATACTGTTTCTGGGCCCCCCTGGTTAGTCTGGCTAAGGATTTATCCATCTTTTTCATTTTCCCAAAGAACCAGTTCCAAGTTTGATTGATTCTATGTATAGTTCTTTTTGTTTCTACTTATTGATTTCAGTCCTGAGTTTGATTATTTCCTACTGACTACTCCTTTTGGGTGTATTTGCTTCTTTTTGTTCTAGAGCTTTCAGATGTGCTGTCAAACTGCTAGTGTATTCTCTTTCTACTTTCTTTTTGCAGGGACTCAGAGCTATGACTTTTCCTCTTAGGACTGCTTTCATTGTGCCCCATAGGTTTGGGTATGTTGTGGCTTCATTTTCATTAAATTCTCAAAAGTCTTTAATTTCTTTCTTTATTTCTTCTTTAACCAAATTATTGAGTAGAGTGTTGATCAGCTTCCACGTATATGCGGGCTTTCTATTGTTTTTGATGTTATTGAAGATCAGCTTTAATCCGTGATGGTCTGATAGGATGCATGGGATTATTTCAATCTTCTTGTATCTATTGAGGCCTGTTTTGTAACCGATTATATGGTCAATTTTGGAGAAGGTTCCATTAGGTACTGAGAAGAAGGTATATTCTTTTGTTTTAGGATAGAATGTTCTATAGATATCTGTTAAATCCATTTGTTTCATAGCTTTGGTTAGTTTCACTGATTCTCTGTTTAGTTTCTGTTTCCATGATCTGTCAATTGATTAGAGTGGGGTGTTGAAGTCTCCCACTATTATTGTATGAGGTGCAATGTGTGCTTTGAGCTTCAGTAAAGTTTCTTTGATGAATGTAGCTGCCCTTGCATTTGGAGCATAAATATTCAGGATTGAGAGTTTTTGGTATATATTTCCTTTGATGAGTATGAAGTGTCCTTCCTTATCGTTTTGGATATCTTTAGGTTGAATGTCAATTTTATTCGATATTAGAATGGCTGCTCCAGCTTGTTTCTTGCGACCATTTTCTTGGAAAATTGTTTTCCAGCTTTTTACTTTAAGGTAGTGTCTGTCTTTGTCAGTGAGGTGCAGCAAAATGTTGGGTCCTATTTATGTATCTAGTCTGTTAGCCTATGTCTTTTTATTGGGGAAATGAGCCCATTGATATCAAGAGATATTAAGGAAAAGTGATTGTTGCTTCTTGGTATTATTGTTGTTAAAGGTGGAATTATGTTTATGTGGCTGTCTTCTTATTGGTTTGTTAATGGAAGATTTCTTTCTTGCTTTTTCTAGGGTGTAGTTTCCCTCCTTAATGAATTTATGGGTTTTTTCATTCATTATCCTTTGAAGGGCTGGATTTGTGGAAAGATATTGTGTAAATTTGGTTTTGTCATGCAATATCTTGGTTTCTCCATCTATGGTAATTGAGAGTTTAACTGGGTATGGTATCCTGGGCTGTCATTTGTGTTCTCTTAGGATCTGTGTGACATTTTCCCAGGATCTTCTAGCTTTCATAGTCTCTGGTGAGAAGTCTGATGTAATTCTGATAGGTCTTCTTTTATATGTTACTTGACTTTTTTCCCTTACTGCTTTTAGTATTCTTTCTTTGTTTTGTACATTTGGTGTTTTGATTATTATGTGGCAGGCAGAATTTCTTTTCTGGTCCAATTTATTTGGAATTCTGTAGGTTTCTTGTATGTCCATGGGTATCACTTTCTTTAGGTTAGGGAAGTTTTTTTTCTATAATTTTGTTGAAGATATTTACTGGCCCTTCAAGTTGGGAGTCTTTGTTCTCTTCTGTCCCTATTACCCTTAGGTTTGGTCTTCTCATTGGGTCCTGGATTTCCTGGATGTTTTGGGTTAGGAGCTTTTTGCATTTTGCATTTTCTTTGACTGTTGAGCCAATATTTTCTATGGTATCTTCTGCACCTGAGATTCTCTCTTCTATCTCTTGTATTCTGTTGTTGATGCTTGCATCTATGACTCCTGATGTCTTTCCTAGGTTTTCTATCTCCAATGTTGTTTCCTTTTGTGATTTCTTTATTGTTTCAACTTCCATTTTTAGATCCTGGATAATTTTGTTCAGTTCCTTCACCTGTTTGGTTGTGTTTTCCTGTAATTCTTTAAGGGCTTCTGCCTTTTTACCTGTGTGCTCTTATATTCTTTAAGGGAGCTATTTATGTTCTTCTCATCATCATCATGAGATGCGATTTTTAATCCAACTCTTGCTTTTCTGGAATGTTGGGGTATCCAGGACTTGCTGTGGTGGGAGAACTGGGTTCTGATGTTGCCAAGTGGCCTTGGTTTTGTTGGCAGGGTTCTTGTGCTTGCCTTTTCCCATCTGGTTATATCTGGTGTTCGTTGGTCTTGCTGTCTCTGGCTGGAGCTTGTCTGTCCTGTGGTCCTGTAAGCCTGTGTTCTGGGAGACCAACTCTCTTCTGGCAGGATCTGTGCACAGATGGCTGTGGAGCCACTAGGTTCATGGGTGTAGAAGGTAACTGTAAGGCTTCTGTCCCAGCTGCTCCACTGATCATATGCCCTGTATGCTCCTAGCCATTCTCCTCTGGACAGATATTGGAGATCTCACCTCCAAGCTCAGAAGTGAAAGCATTGCTGGGAGATCACTCTCTCCTGGGGGGCTCTGCCCAGAAGGTTGTGGAGCCGCCTGGCTCCCTGTTTTAATGGCGATCAGAAGGCTCCTGTCCTAGCTGCTCTACTCAGCAATTATTTTAATATAATGTATCAAATACAACTGTGAGAATCTCCAGATAAAATATATTTAAGGTTATAAAAGAGATTGTGCCTGATATTTTCTTGATTGTCTTTGAAGTATGTATGGGACATTTCTTTACCAACACAGACCACATGTTCTGGGATAAAGCAGATGGTGACAAATTTTAAAAGATTACAATGACATATGACACATTTTTAGCCATAGTAAAATTAAGCTAGAAGTAAGTACCAAAAGATAATGAGAAAACCCTTGAAAAATTTAAAGTGATGTAGCACATTTCTAATTAATCCATTGGTTCTGAAGAAATCATAATGAAAATACCTTTTCATTGAATGGTAAATATACAACATAAAATGCCTGGAACAAAAGTAGCTGAAGAATGAGAGGAAAGCCCACAGCTTTTAATGAATACACCTGAGAAGAGAAAAATCTGGAAAGTAAAGATGTTGTAGTACATCCCAGGAAGCTTTAAAAAATAACCACAGGGAAAATTAAAAGCAAAGGAAGTTGAAGCAAGAGCATGGAGACAAATCAAGAAATTGATTAGGTACAATGAAAACACGAAGCAGAAAGAACTAATAATCCAAAGTTTCATCCTGGAAGTCACTAATGAAACTGAGAATCCCCTGAGAAGCTCAGGAAGTCAGCAGACACAGATTACCAACATTAAGAGCGAAGGGAGGAGAGGGAACTTCAGGGACACTGTGAATGTCATAATTTAATTAAAAGTGAACGGGATAAAATAGGACAGTGTCACAAAGAGCAATGCAACAGAATGGAATCTGAAAATATGCTTTCTTAGATGTCACCTGATCCGTAATTCCCATGTCATGAAATCACAGTGGTGACAGATGGTCATTCCAGTGTATCTCTTAAGCTGGCTAGCCACCTTTGCCCTTTGGGCTGTCCACAAAGTCAAATTCAGATGGACCATTAATTTAACTCAGGCAAGTGTATGCTGCCAGGGGAGAGCGTTTAAGGATATCGCATGAGCCTTCCATAGACAAAATTGTATAAAGAGAATATAAAAACCTGAAAATGTAAGATTTCTAAGCTAAACATCAGTTAAAATTAGCATCAGTTAAAATTAATTAATTTCTAAGCAAAACATCAGTTAAAATTTAACATCAGTTAAAATTAAGAATTTTAATTGTTCAGAAATTGAAACATCAAGCCACTGAATACAAATGTTTGAAAAGCAAAGTCAATTTTTTTTTTCAAATTAAACATACAAACAACAACAAATTTAAGAGGTCCGGGAGATGAAATTGCTCAGTGGTTAGCAACACTTTCTGCAGAGGACCCAGCTGTGTCTCCTAGCACCTGTGGTAGATGGCTCATGATCGACTGTACCTCCAGTGCCAAGGGATCCAATATATTTTCTCTCCTTCATGGACACTTGCACTCAGATGCATACATCCATACAGCATCATTCCCTAGAAATACATATCTTTCACATAGAATAAATCTTTAAAAAGAAACTAAAAATCTAACTAATCCTTGTGTAAGTCTCCTTGGGATGTCATAGCAAAATGTCACAGATTAGATGGTTTAGACAACAATAATAACAACAACAGTAGCAGCAACCATTATTTCTTTTTCTTACTTCTGGAGGCTGTATGTTCAAGGTCAGGTTCTGGCAGGGTGTGATGTCTGGTAAAGATATGCCCTCTCTCTGTGCACTCACTTACTTGATAAACAATCTCTGGCTGTTTCCTCATTCACAAGGACAGAAGTTCCATATGTTCAAGATTCTACCTTTTTGACCCCATTTATCCCCATTGACCTCTTTCAAAGTCTCTAAGGTCCTATTTCCAAATACAGTCTCATTTAGAGTGCCAATAAATAAATTTGAGGTTCACAATTCAGTCTATGACAACTTTAAAAACCAATTTAAAAGAATTTTTGTCAAAAGACCAGGCAGTAGAAATAGGTCCAAGAGTTGTGGTAGGCTGTAATTTGAGTTTCAGTTGTTTCCAGAATGGTGATGCATGAGTAGCTTGGATCCAGGTCTGTAGTGTGATGGCGGTAGGGTGGAACCTTTACAGGGTGGAGCCTATTGGGGAATCGTTGTGTTATTCGTGGTAGTTTCTTGATGCGGAGAGTGGGAGCCCATTTTGCTATAAGGGGGAGTGATGGAGTTTTTGCCACATCCTTCTGTTATAAGCAATTGCTAAGTCACGGCCCAGAGCAAAAGGGCCAACTGGCCATGGATTAAGACCCCTAAAACCCTAAGCCAAAATAACACTTTTCTCTTGATAAATTGATTACCCCAGGGTTTTTGTTATAGTAACTGAAAGCAACTAACAAACTAACACTTGCACACTTGCCAGACTGTCTAAAATGTAGAACAAATAGCTCTTCATCCTCCAAATCATGGCACCATCAAGTGTTGTCAAAGTTCTGTTGCAATGGGGCTCAGCTACCACTGTCATGTACCGTATCATGGTAGCATGCAGTAGGACATGACTCTATGTAATGTTCAATTTTTTAAAAGTGACGAATAGTGATACAAACCAAAGGAAGTCTTTGGAAAGTCACAATGACCCAAGTTGGACTTTCATGTTCCTTAATATTTTTTTTAATCACGCTTAGTAGTTCTATCAATATGTTAACTGTAAAATGTTCATTGGTCTACACAGATAATACTTGTGAACTTTGGCCAGACATGTCAGAGCTCATACAAAACTTTTCAGGAATGACCTAGCTGTTGGTGGTATGTGCTTGTTTCTCGAATTGGAGGAACTGAGGCAGGAGGATCGTGAACTAAAGGCTCACTTAGGCCACTAGTGAGTTTTTCTCAACACATCAAAACAAGTTTTTAAGAACATGTGAAAGTAAATCCTTCCTGTCTTTGCTGAGCATTTGAAGGAGAGCAAAGAAGAAAAGTAAGTCTTGTGTTGTCAGAGTGTTTGTTGCAGCTCCTTACCTCCCTCAGATCTCTCTTCTTGATGAATTTCTTGAAGAAAAACACAGGAATGGGCCCCCAACATTAACATCTACAAAGACCTCTATCTTTCTGTCTAGGACTAATTAACCTGCTGTTGAGAATCCAGAACTGAACATGAAGAATTCTATCAACAGGCAGCAGCAACTCACAAGCTGAGTTCTCGATGCACTGAAGGAAAACCATAGCTATTTAGATGGCGGTTTTTACAGAGAAGAAAGTGTCAAAACGGCTTTTCACTGGCTCACTTTGAGTTCTGCTGAGTTTTGCATGATAGTGCTTCAACTTATGTGAAGATCGTTTTCTGTAGCTTGCAACCCAAATGACAACAATTATAATTTTTGAAAAGCCCAAATAGTTCGTACTAACATCGTCAGAAAACTCAACATATTCAAAACGACTAGATGATGATATCAGGAACTCTGAGGTCACGTGACACCCGTTGCCCGATCTGTGACGGGTATGTTTTGGTATTAGGCTTTGCCTTCCTTGCAGGTACAGCTTTTCTATTTAAATTAAAGAGCATCTGAACACTATATTTAAACCTACACATTATGGAGAAAGGCAACAGGAAATTGCTCTGGAGAATGGAAAATAGCTCTGTGTTTGAATCATTTAGATTCTGAAGCTACTCCCATTTGCATTTTACACATGTGTACAACCATCCCACAAAATGCTGAGCACAGACATGGCTTGCTATCTGAGCTTAATTTTGTGCTGATAGACAATTAGATGAAAGATTTTTTTCTTTCAACCATGTTTCTAGCACAGAAAACAGATGGAACTGTTGTCTTTGAAGGACATAACAGGTGAGCCATGTACAGTTCTGTCTTAGTGTTTTTATTGCTGGGAAGAGACACCATGACCAAGGCAACTCTTATAATGGACAACATTTAAATGGTGACTGGCTTACACTTTCAGAGGGTCAGTCCATTATCATCGTGGCGGGAAGCATGGTAGAGCATTCAGGCAGGCATGGTGCTGGAGGAGCTGAGAGTTCTACATCTTGTTCCTAAGGCAAACTGGAGAAGACTGTCTCCCACTTGGCTAGTAGGAGGGTCTCAAAGCCCACCCTCACAGGGACACATTTCCTCCAACAAGGCCACACCTCCTAATAGCGCCACTTCCTGAGCCACACATATTCAAACCAACACAAGCACCTCTTTATCTTACGAAGATCAGTAAATGAAAGGATCACTAGTTTTGTGATTATAAAACATGGATTTGTAGCTTCAGCTTCTTTTCTTTTTCTTCTTCCTCCACCATAAGGTACACTATCCATTTTATATGCCTGCCCTGAAGCCTTTAGTCCTGTTTCTTTTTTTTTTGTTCCTTCTTCTTTTAGGGGCGGGGGAGGAATCTTACTTCCTCTCATGCCAAATTTGAAGTTTGCATGCTCTCTGTGGCTTTCATTTAAGAAACTTACTTGAAAAGTTTGGCTTATATGTGGGCAGTAGTTTTGAGATACTGTTGATAGGATTCAAGTTATTTTAACTTGATTTTTAATTTTAAAAATATGTATTATCTAGCAGCAATGGGGGTGGGGGTAGGAAGAAGCCTTTGGTCCTGTGAAGGTTTGATGCCTTCACAGTGTAGGGGAATGCTAGGGCAGTGAGGCAGGAGTGGTGGGTGGGTGAGGGAACTCCCTCATAGAAGCAGGTGGAGGGGACACAATAGGTGGGTTTGGAGGGGAAACCAGGAAAGGGGATAACAGTAGAAATGTAAATGAATAAAATATCCAATAAAAATACATAAAAATAAAAATATATGTAAACAAATATGTAATATTTATTGGTCTATATGTATTTGTAGCCTGGGTGTCTACTACATGTATGTGGGTGCCTACAGGGGCCAGATATTTGTGATCTGCCCAATATGGTTGATATTAGGCCCTCTACACGATCATTACATGCTTTTAGCATCTGAGCCATCTCCCTAGCCCCTGCTTTTTATTCTTGATATTTATTTGGTGTGTGTGCTCTTGCTTTTTTAACTGCGAATTTGGAAGGCCTTTATTATATAGTTTTTAATACTTGATGAATATAGTTATTTATTTCTCATCTCTTGTTTTCCTACTTGTGATTTTCTTAGACTTGGACAATCTTTATTATAACTTTTAATTCTTGTCTCTTTTGAATAACACCCATCTTGAGATCTTCAGACTATTTTCTTATTACTCTTGACTTTAAGTATTTTTAAAATCAGTCTCCAGTGCCTCTTCTTGTAATAATAGAAATGCCATTTTATTTAGCATGCAATTGTTAGCAATCACAAAAAACAAAATGGAATCAAACATCTCTCTTTTGTGTCCTTGTTTTTTTTCATACAGCCTTTATTGGGACTCCACTAATATTTTGTCTTTAATGAAACAGGTAAAACCAATTCTTTTTTTTAATGGGAAAATTTGCTTTTCTAAACAGCTCTGAGATACAATTCACAGTCTGCACAATTCAGCCATTTAACATGTACAGTTCAGTGGTTGTGTACTACATTTACAGAAATAATTAGCCACGGCTACACTCAGTTCTCTAATGTTTTCTTGCTTTAAGAAGAAGTATCAAGTCACTTAGTGATTGTCCTACTTTCCCTTGTCCCTCCTAGCCCCAAGCAGTTGCAAATCTACCTTGTGTCTCCAGGTTTCCATATTCAGACTTCCCTATGGATTGTGACATATAGTATCTCCTCTTTCATGACTCTCTTCTTTCATTTAGCACAGTGTCTTCATGTTGAGGGAATACTTAGCACCAATCAGTGCTTCATTATTTGTACAACAAAGTCTTATGCACTTTTGAGTTCTCATAACGTTTTTATCCACTCCTCTGTTAATGGACATTTAAGTTGTTTTCTACTTGGGTGGTGTGAATATTGGCACTGTAAGCAGTGCAATATAAACATTTGTGTGGACACATGTTCAGTTTTCTTGCATATAAACTTGAAGGTGGAATTACTTACCTCTGTGGAATTATTTGAGCATCAGCTACAAGTTTTCCAGACTATCTTGACCCTCACTGTGAGTGTTTAAGGGTTTTAAAAAATCAAGACTTTATTCACATACACATTTGTCATTAGAAGAACAAGCCACTTTTATAACAATGTTTGATATTATAATAGATTAAATTCAAAGACTCCTTCGGTCAAGGGCTTTCCTGTATGTTAATACTTGTATTATGATTCTTATACATATATGCTCAAACTTTAGCCCTTGGCCACCCTGAACATAACGTTTCTAATCCCTCCACTTTCCAGGCCATTCAGAGGAACTGAACTTAAAGAAGTTGTCAGGAAAATAAATGACAGAGGACTAGAGAGTGGTAGGAAAATTCAATATTCAAGGCGAAATGACTTGTAGGTATGCACCACCCCAAAGGCTGAGCTTTAGGTACATATTTGTAGAAAAAAATTTAAATGTCAACCTAAAGGATAACACGTGAAGCTGCATCATGGAAGGACCAGCACTGCTTAATAGGATATGTGTGTTTGGCTGAGTATGTTAGCTGCTTACTCCTTGTTTGATTTCGCGATGGATGTCTGATGAACAAGCACTGATTTAGGAGATGCATTCTTTCCAGGGTTTGCTGTTGAGGCAGGGAAGCAACCGGATGGCTTCCTTCTTGATGCACTTTCTGTGTTCCCAGACTCAGTGCTGCAGAGAGACTTCCAGAGAAGCCCAGAGTCAGCACAGGTGACCGTGGCAGCACTCCAGAAACCACATGCACCCTCCTTCCATGTGCCTTCCTTGGGCTCTGGCATCAGCATTGCCAAGGATGAGGGTGCTTGTGGTCTGTGGGCTCAGCAATTGTGCTGGGGCTGAAACAGCTGTCAGCTGAGGGCTCAGAGCCATTCTCCTCACAAAGAGATCAGATGAGCTCATCACCAGGAGGATGTTGGAACTTTGTCTGCTTCCTGGGCAAAGAGGAGCTCTCTTCTGGGTAGGATGTAATCAGGCACCCTCTTCTGATCCATTTCCACATGGGTGCTTCTAGGAGCTTTGCCTGGTGTCTGTTGGCATCCATCAGCAGATTGACTGAGTGGAAATCTGAGGGAAAGGGCCCTGTCTTTCTCATGGGAGAGAAGAGAATTGTCTCCCACAAATAGTATCAAATGCCTACACTTTAATTTCATGGACCACATGTTGAGATCATACGGCAGTGATGAGGGCAAAAAAGGAGGCTTGGAGGAAACCTCTGAATGTGAAAGTATCTGCCGAAGTATCGCCATAGAGGTAGGGATGTTTTTGTACGCAGAGGAATAGATACAAGCAATAGGTATACATTCTGATCTTCTGCCCAAATCCCTGAGAGAATGAAAGCCTAGCTCTCGCCGTGTTGTCTCTTTTGCCTGGCTTTCATTTGTATTCAAAGTAGGAATATATACAGAATGCACACAAGGATATCTTATCTGGATTGAGAAGGAAAATTCATGAGTTTGGTAGAATATATTAGCAGAATATTTTGCTTGTTAAGTCATATAGTAAAGTGAGATTATATAAAATTCAAGTATTTGTGGTGATGGGGCAGTTGGTGACACCCCTGGAGCATAGGGTTTGTGAGAGCATCTACCCAGAGCAATGCAGAAGATGTGACAGGTCTTGACAAATCGGTTAACGTATGAAGTCTGTGCTCAAGCAGAGGAAGGCGAGGCTCCGTGGAGATGCAGAGCTCTGAATGTCCATCATAGATCTGCCCCCCACTTCCACTGTAGCACTGGGCTCATTTCTTAATCTCTGGATGTTCTAATGCATAATATGGGGTTATCACAAACATCTAATTCATATCAAAGTTCTGAGGATGAGATGGGATCACACATTGAGAGAGATAAAAGTGCTGCCAGGTTCACAGTCAGGGTTGCCTTTGCAAATGAAGGCTGGAAAGGCCGCGAGACTGATCCCTATGGAGTTGAAATAATGTGTTAACACAAGAGCTGGAGCCTACTCCATCCCTAGCTCTGCAATCAGCAACTTGGGTCATTTGGATTAAATTGGTTCCTCTCTCTGGCTCCCTAATGCCCTCTGTAGAGAAGGAGGTGATTGGACACAATGGTCTCTGAAAAGCCTAAAGTTTCAGTTTATGATGGTGCTGTAAGTTCAAATCCCTGTAGGGACAAGGCAGGCATTGCTAACAAGAAAACTAAATGTAGGAAGACTTGACTTAGCATCCAGGGCAGTGGAGAGGGGCGGAGACTGTAGAGTAAGCACTGATGCCAGAGCTGCCATGGGGGATGTGTGTGCCTCAGTATTATGCTCCAACTTTCTCTCAGAAGCTGGGAACCCATGGTTCCTATACATTTTGTGGCCTCCGAAAGCTGGTGACTAATTCTGTTTTTGTTAGTTTGTTTTAAATGCTATTTGGGCCACTGTGAGGTGAGCCAGACAAAATACATCTGTGGGCTATTGGTTTGTGGCTTCTGGTTTAGTACAGGAAAGTTATGAGCAAAATTTGAAGAATGGGGATCTTCTGGGGTAGTTTTAAGAAAAACGGCATCACTTGTCTCAGCAATGTCTCTGTCCTTGTAACTGACACCATAGTTGGTGATTAATAAAAAAAGGACTAAGTTCAGGATTTTGGAGCCCGGGAAGTCTTACAGGTATGGCATTGGGATCTGCTGAGGGTGTTCTTTCTGTGCCTTGACAGGACAGAGGACACTCACTACATGGGGGCACAGAGCTAGCGTGTATGAGAGAGAGCTCATATGGATAGAGAAGCCAGTCCCTGATTTCCCAGGACTCCTTGAATTCATAAGTAGATTTGTCTGTTCACACGGGCAGATCCCTTGTCACCCAGTCAGTCACCTCTGATAGGTCCAAATAGGTGGCTTTAGGGATTTAAGATTCTAATACATGGATTTCAGGGGACTTAGCCAAACTGTAGTACCTCCTGATCTCTGTTTTGCTTATCAAGATTTCCAGGGCCATGGTACCCACCAGATTATCTTCAGGTGGTAAGAAGACTAACTCTGGGATGCTTTCTCTGATATTTTCTGCTGCTTCGGGAATATTCTAAACTTTTTCAGAGTGTTGGGAGTGGCTTAGGATTTCTGAGAGTACTGAAAAGAATATCCTTATGTTCTCTCCATCCCCAGGCCCCATCCCCAACCTCCAGACAGGGTTTCATGAAGCTCAGGTTGGCCTTAAGCTTTTTACATAGCCAAGGATGACCTTGAACTCCTGCCATCCTGCTTTTAACCTCCTTAATGTTGGAATTAAAGACATGCATCGCCATGCTTGGTTTTATATGGTGTTGGCTTGAACATAGGGCTTTATGCATGTTACGTAAGTACTTGGCCAGCTACTTAAGTTCCTTTTTAAAGAATTTCTCTATAGTAATCATTTAAAACTGAAGATTTTCAATGAGTGGATTAGATGGCCTATCAGAATGCCAAGGTCAGAGGAAGGGGAAGATGGAGAACCCCATGTCCTAGTTTCATTCGGCTTTGATGATAAAATGCTACATCCAAAAATGTATTAGGGGGATAACAGGTTGGTTTTAGCTCACAATTCCAGGTTACGCTTTATTGTGTGGGTAAAACAAGGCAGCATGAACTAAAACAATTAGTAACATCATTGTCACAGTCGAAATCAGAGAGACCTTAATGCATGTTTGCTTGTGCTCAGCTCAGTGTCTCTAGTCTTACATAGTTTAGAATGCCTTGCCTATAGTGAGTCCTCCTACATACATTAACTTAATTAAGACAACCCCTCCCATAGACATGCCTACAGACAAAGCCAATGTAGAAAACCTAAGCAATTCGTGTCAAGTTGACAATGAAAGCTAATCATCCTATCTTTTATCATGCTGTTTTTGATATGCCATTTGCAAGAAGGAATCCGCAGGCACGAGATTTGCTCATTTTGTCCAGAATTACAGTGGTGGAGTTTGAGGCCTTGGGAAAAGATAAGAGACTTCAGTGTAGTGTGGTCCAGTGAAGAATTTGTTCAAGAACCAGGTTCTTGGTCCAGTGAGAATCTTTCCGGAATGTCAGTTTCTGCAGATGGAGATTCATTTTGTGTCAACTGACCGACTTAGAGCAGGCATCGGCAGGAATCGAGCTTAGGGAGCCATGGCCTTCAGATCATCCTGCAACTGGACCAGTTGACCACACCAATCCAATTTCTGTAACTGCTGATTTTCATTTGGCATCATAAACTCAACCTAAATAAAGCATTAGCCTCTAGAATGTGTTTAAATTGAATTTCTGGATACTTTGGCATTTGTCCAATTTTAAATAAGTTCTGATCTAACTGTATCTAATCTCTAATCAAAGAATCCTTTGGATATGGAACATTCCCGTTAATAATGATACCTTAGACATCCATTAAGTCTGGACATTAATTTTATGGAAATTCTCTAATACATCTCCATTAGGATTTTTTTTCTGGGCAAAATTAGTAATAAAAGCTTTTAATAAATGTCATAAATATCTATGTTCAATCAGACTATTACTCAAATTAAAGCCAGACCAAAATAGAAAATAGTTACCTCTGCTAACAGTCCTGACCTTCAGAAGGCATTTTGAAGAAAGAAATTATGTGTTCTGTTATTACTCAAAATGTGTTTATTACAAAGAATCATTAGCTAGAGGGAATAAATCATGAGTTATTTGACTATGATGTGAATGCTCTGGTTTTGAATCCATTTCTAGTGGCTCTTGCAAGAAAAATCCTTGGACTTTCTGCCCATGCTATAAAGAAAGAAGGATCTGTAGCCAAGCGGGTCACAATTTGAGGCCTGTATTCTGTGGCAAGTCATGAAATTCTGGCTGAGTTTTTACATTTCTGGATCGTTTCTTCACTATCTTTGAAATGAATCGCCCAGATTTACTGGGAGTCAGGTGAGAATCTAACAAGATTTAAAGGAATGTATATTTATTAATAATTAAAACACACACACACACTGTGGCACACACATGGAGATCAAAAGACAGCTTTTGAGAGTTAGTTCTGGATTTCACCTTTACCTGTGTTCTGGAAATGAAAAAAACAAAAAAATGGTGGGGGAGGGAGGGAGAGGGAAGGACAATGGAGGGAGGCAGGCTTCCAAACAAGACTGCCCCAAACAAGCTTTTCTGGGGGGAACCCACATGCTGCACATTACCAGTAGGTGGCGCTCTCTAAATGGAACCCATTGTTATCCCGGTTGGAGGAGTAAGGTATCACCTTTTCTGAGAATAGGAAACAAGGCTTTTTTCCTCATCACTGTGTTTGAAAAAAGCAACCCATACCTTTCCCTGTCTTTCTTTGGATATTCCTTTCCCAAGGTCTCTAAGAAGTTAAGTTAGGGTGACAGCCAAAAAGGAATGTTCATGCTCCCATCCCTTAGTTTCCATCCAAACCATTCGGAAACAGTAGAGTCTAATATTCATCCCACTTGACTCTCTGCAGCAGCCACAGGAGGCAACCTGGCACTTACTAAAGTTTCTCAGTGAAGCAGGAGGCCCTGGCTTCCTCGCTCTCCTGCGAGGGGGCTCTCTGCTTGGCTTTTCTACATCATCTTCATCCTTGAAAGTCCTCATTTGCTGAGTCATCCTCAAAGTGCTTTCAAGTGATTGGCTATAATTTATAATTATATTCTAACATAGTTCATCTACGGAGGTTCAAGTAATAGAGGCATTTTTAACCTGTTAGCAGTCAATGGAATCCTCTTAATACAATCTTACAAGAAAAACAATAAAGAAGATAAAATTGCCATCATTCGGATTTTAAGCATGAGTGGAAGGGCAGGGTATCTTTCTTTTCATCTTTCTCCTCTAACCTTCCCCACTGCTGTTCCTAAGAATAACAGTAACAGGCTCTCTACTCCTCCCTGTTCCAGGGACAGCCGCATCTTCTTGTGTATTGCCAGCCTTGTCCTATAGACAAAATGGTGAAGGTTGGTGTGAACGGATTTGGCCATACTGGGTGCCTGGTTACCAGGGATGCCTTCTGCTCTCCATCTGGCAAAGTGGAGATTGTTGCCATCAACGACCCCTTTATTGACCTCAACTACATGATCTACATTACATGTTCCAGTATGACTCCACCCATGGCAAATTCAATGGCACAGTCAAGGCTGAGAATGGGAAACTTGTCATCGACGGGAAGCCCATCACCATCTTCCAGGAGCCAGATCCCGCTAACATCAAATGGGGTGATGCCGGTGCTGAGTATGTCATGGAGTCCACTGGCGTCTTCACCACCATGGAGAAGGTTGGGGCCAACTTTGAAGGGTGGGGCCAAAAGGGTCATCATCTCTGCCCCTTCTGCCAATGCCCCCATGTTTTTGATGGGTGGGGGCCACGAGAAATATGACAACTCACTCAAGATTGTCAGCAATGCATCCTGCACCACCAACTGCTTAGCCCCCTCCCCAACAGCCCCCCCCCCAAGGTCATCCATAACAACTTTGGCTGTGGAAGGGCTCATGACCACTGTCCATGCCATCACTGCCACTCAGAAGACTGTGGATGGCCCCTCTGGGAAGTTGTGGTGTAATGGCTGTGGAGCTGCCCAGAACATCATCCCTGCATCCACTGGTGCTGCCAAGGCTGTGGGCAAGGTCATCCCAGAGCTGAACGGGAAGCTCACTGGCATGGCCTTCCTTGTTCCTACCCACAATGTATCTGTCGTGGATCTGATGTGCCACCTGGAGAAACCCGCCAAGTTTGACATCAAGAAGGTGGTGAAGCAGGCATCCGAGGGTCCACTGAAGGGCATCCTGGGCTACAATGAGGACCAGGTTGTCTCCTGTGACTTCAACAGCAACTCCCACTCTTCTACCTTTGATGCTGGGGCTGTCATTGCTCTCCCTGACAACTTTGTAAAGCCCATTTCCTGGTATGACAATGAATATGGCTACAGCAACAGGGTGGTGGACCTCATGGCCTACATGGCCTCCAAGGAGTAAGAAGCCCTGGACTGCCCACCCCAGCAAGAGAACAAGAGAGAGACCCTCAAGCAAGAGAGAGACCCTCGGTTGCTGAGGAGTCCCTGTCCCAACTCGGCCCCCAACACTGAGCAGCTCCCTCCGTTTCCATCCCAGACCCCCATAATAACAGGAAAGGCCTAAGGAGTCCTCCCTACTCTCTTGAATACCATCAATAAGGTTCTCTTTACCCCCTAGCTCCCAAAAGAATAACAGTAACAACCTTACAGATAATGACATCACTTCAAGAGAATAACTGACCTACTCCAAGTACCTAGTTAATTAATGGAGTGGCCAGTGAAGACCCAGGTGTACTTACCCCAGGAAGAACTTTGCATCATGAATGCTCTGATGCAAATGCCGTGAATGCTACCATGTCATCTCCGCTCAGCCTTACTAACTCCAGATAGAATCACAGGTCAACGTTATGTGTTCAAAAGAATCTACAGTTCAAAAGTTGTAGATTCGGGTGTGGAAAATGAATGTTAACGGAAACAATGGTGTGGTAGTGTCTTAGTCAGGGTTTCTATTCCTGCACAAACATCATGACCAAGAAGCAAGTTGGGGAGGAAAGGGTTTATTGAGCTTACACTTCCACACAGCTGTTCATCACCAAAGGAAGTCAGGACTGGAACTCAAGCAGATCAGGAAGCAGGAGCTGATGCAGAGGCCATGGAGGGATGTTCCATACTGGCTTGCTTACCCTGGCTTGCTCAGCCTGCTCTCTTATAGAACCCAAGAATACCAGCCCAGAGATGGTACCACCCACAAGGGGCCCTCCTCCCCTTGATCACTAATTGAGAAAATGCCCCACAGCTGGATCTCATGGAGGCACTTCCCCAACTGAAGCTCCTTTTCCTATGATAACTCCAGCCTGTGTCAAGTTGACACACAAAACTAGCCAGTACAATTGACCCCTTGTCAACTTGACACACCAACATATCACTATTAAGCTTCAACTCTTACTTTCTTATTCATCCCCAAGATCTAAATAATGTTAAAAGTCCCACAGTCTTTACATATTAAAAGTTCGATCCCTTTAAAATGTCCAATATCTTAAAATTTAAAGTCTTTTAAAAATTCAAAGTCTCTTAACTGTGGGCTCCGCTAAAATACCTACTTTCAAGAGGGAAAAATATCAGGGCACAGTCACAATCAAAAGTAAAACTCAAACTCCAATGGTTCAATGTCTGGGATCCAACTCACAATCTTCTGGGCTCCTCCAAGGGCTTGGGTCACTTCTCCAGCTCTGCCCTTTGTAGCACACACCTTGTCTTCTAGGCTCCAGCTGCCTGTACTCCACTGCTGCTGCTGTCCTTGGTGGTCATCTCATGGTACTGGCATCTCCAAAAACACTGTTATCTTCTGCTGTAACCAATAGCCTCTCATAGGCTTTCTTCATGGTGCCATGCCTCAACTCTTTTGCGTGACCCCTTCAGTCCTGGGCTGTCAATTACAACTGAGGGTACACTTTCACCAATGGCCTTCCATGGCCTCTCACAGTACCAAGCCTCAGCTGTTCTTCATGATGCCTTCATGCCTTCAAAACTAGTACCACCTGGGTGACTCTTACACAGTACCAAGTCCTGCTACAGCATGAGGTATAGCCTTGGCTATCTGGAACACACCCTCTGTGCTCTCAGAAAACACTTCCCAGAAGATTTTACCTCAGTGATGCTGGTTTCTTCTTAATCACCACTAATTTCTTAGCTCCAGCTAACCAGCATTAATAGTCCCAGTAACATAAAAGTTCTCTTTAGTGGTTCTGGTATCTTGTTAATCACAGCTGATTCTTCAGCCCCAGCTAACCAAAACCACAGAATCTTCATGGCACTGATAAGAGTCTTTAATCTTCCCTCTGAAATTTCACAAGCCAGGCCTCCATCTTCTCCACGTTCTCAACATAATCTTCCAAGCTCCTCCATAACATCTCACAGAGGTTTCAACACTGAATGGACCATCTAGCCCAAAGTTCCAAAGTCCTTCCACAGTCCTCCTCAAAACATGGTCAGGTTGTTATAGGACAGCCCAGGACTGAAGGGGTCATGCAAAAGAGTTGAGGCATGGCACCATGAAGAAAGCCTATGAGAGGCTATTGGTTACAGCGGAAGATAACAGTGTTTTGGAGATGCCAGTACCATGAGATGACCACCAAGAACAGCAGCAGCAGTGGAGTACAGGCAGCTGGAGCCTAGAAGACAAGGTGTGTGCTACAAAGGGCAGAGCTGGAGAAGTGACCCAAGCCCTTGGAGGAGCCCAGAAGATTGTGAGTTGGATCCCAGACATTGAACCATTGGAGTTTGAGTTTTACTTTTGATTGTGACTGTGCCCTGATATTTTTCCCTCTTGAAAGAAGGCATTTTAGTGGAGCCCACAGTTAAGAAACTTTGAATTTTAAGATATTGGACATTTTAAAGGGATCGAACTTTTAATATGTAAAGACTGTGGGACTTTTAACATTATTTAGATCTTGGGGATGAATAAAAAAGTAAGGGTTGAAGCTTAATAGTGATATGTTGGTGTGTCAAGTTGACAAGGGGTCAATTGTACTGGCTAGTTTTGTGTGTCAACTTGACACAGGCTGGAGTTATCATAGGAAAAGGAGCTTCAGTTGGGGAAGTGCCTTCATGAGATCCAGCTGTGGGGCATTTTCTCAACTGAAGCTCCTTTTCCTATGATAACTCCAGCCTGTGTCAAGTTGACACACAAAACTAGCCAGTACAGGTAGAGAATACATAATTGAGACTTTCACTGATAGTGCTCTTTATTTTTATCTAACCCCTCAAGTTTGATCTGCCTCAACTCCAAATTTAATCATTTTAATAGTTGTTTACTACTACTACTGCTGCTGCTGCTGCTGCTGCTGCTGCTGCTGCTGTTGCTGCTGCTGCTACTACTACTACTGCTGTCATCATCATTCAGGACCACCTTAGCATTGCTCTGACCCCTGCTTGCTTTTACCACCTCTTAAATGTAATCCATGTCATGCTGGGAACTGGAGTCCTCTCTGGTGTCTGACTCAGATTTGAAAGCCATCTGACCCACCTGTGGGCAAGCCCAATCCAGGCAGGTCCAAACTCAACCTTTTCCTTCAGTGTACAACCAACAAACCTCATGGACAAGCAAGATTGGGTTTGGTCTGTGACAAAGTGCAACACTGGATAGGTTAGAACATAAGGTTAAGCCAGTATGAAAACCAAGATCAACCCGCAATATACTGCAACTCAATACATTTTGACATTCTTTTTCTTTCTTTAAAATGTAAGCTTTATTTATTAAGCCATTCCCCTGCTGCAAAAAAAAATTCTATTTCCACAGCTTTCCCTCTTTATGAAGACTGTTGACATAAACAAGCATATAGTCAGTCAAGTTTTTCTTGTCTTATTAGTTGGGGATATCCCTGAGCATGGTGAGGCAGTACATTAGAAATGTGAGTCTCCAGGCTTTTTAGTGTCTCTTTACTATTCCCTGGTCCCAATCTCTATTTTGAACTGCATGAGCTTTATACAGTCTTTGCAGAGTGGGCTTTCTTTTTTAGCCTCTTAACAGCTCGCAGACGCCTTCCTTTCTGGTGAGTAAAAACACCCATTCCGCTCATAGCTAAGTAAAACTAAGTGCCATAGTATTCATTCTGCCCTGAAAGATGGCTCTAAGGAGTGGGCCAAGGAAAAATTAAGATAATTCAAATGGAACAGGGAAGCTCCCAGTTCTCTGCATGAGTCTTGTTATCATAGTTTTATTTTCAGTGTTGATGTGGGTTGTGGGTTGGGCTCTTGCTCTGTGACTCTGAGAGCCTCATTACTTGGATTAGTCCTTAAATCAAGGTACATTTATTTTTGAGAGGTAAGGAGCCTGAGGTCCAGCAAAAGTAGACAGGACACATAACTAATAATATGGCTAACAGTGGCCTCCAATGAGGACCATGCCACAAATAGACTTGGTCCTTGTGACCTGAGTACCTGGAGCTGGACATATTATTTTGGATTATCTGAGTGGGCTCCATAGATTCACAGAGGGAGCCTGGAGGATTAGTGAAGTAGGAGTTCTGATGACGGATGTGAAGCAAAGGGATTGCCAAGAGGAGGCAGGAGCCAACCTCCCCCATCGGAAAGGTATAGACCGATTCCCTTCTGGAATCTTCTGAGAGAGAGGCTACGTGCAGCTGCTGTAGGCAGACCCCGGAGCCCGCACAGCAGATGGCTTCCTCCCACTATTTCTAGAGAAACAAACAAACAAACAAACAAACAAACAAACAAAAAGACTTTAGCCAAAGCAGCTTGGTCAAGCGGAGTTCTGAACCCTTTGGATGAAGCTGGCTTGGAAAGGAAAAACTTTGCTACTTGCACCCATGGAAGCTGATCTATTCCTGAGAAATGCATTTGACTGTCATCGAGAGTGGGCGTGCGACTGTCAAGGCGGCTTTCTGAGATGACAAGGGGATAAGATTGGCATTCTGTGTCTTCCTGACTGATGTTAATTATTCCTTTAGTTGGAGTGAATACAACTTTTGTTCTAAAGTAGTTAATGATAGCCTTCTTATTGCCCCCTTTTAATTCCACGAGGGACATATCTGCATTAAAAAAATTCCATTACATATACATCCGTGGTTACTCTCTTATTTTTCTAAATGTAATTATCCAGCTAGGCTAAATTATGGAAAAGAAATTATAAAAATCTTTTCCTGCCAACTGAATCTGGCCAGCACATTTTGTTGGTTTGGATGTTAGGAATAGTTTCTTTTTATTCCTTCTTCTCCTCTGCTCCTGAGACCCACCCCCAACCCAATCCTTTTAAACCCAGCACACTTTTTAGTGAGATTGAGATTTCTTAAGGTGTTTTCTTGGGCAGGCTCCTATTGCCAAGAACATATCTGTATATATTCTGCAGGAATGTGGGTATTATAACTTTCATATTAATTTTGAGTTATTGTTGCACAGAAAACAAGAATACACATGGTAGCTTTTATGCATTATGAGTTATTCACAGAGTGAAATCACATTTAAAATTATAACTGGGATTTGGGAATGTGGTATTAACTAGGCTAAGTAATACATAATCTATTTTTAGTGAGAGTAAAAATAATTGTAACAATTCTGGAGAAAATTGGCTTATGCTAAAAGGGGCTTAGGTAGAGAGCTGGCAGTTAAAGCATAAAAGACTCTAAATTGTTTTGTGGTTGTTCACTTGGTCACAGAACCTGGACAGCGTGGCTCTCAAGCAGTAATGACAGGGGTGTACAGGTTTCAGCTGCTCCTGGACGGTAACTGGCAAGGTGCAGCACAGGGGAACTGAAATGTGTAAGTGCCTTCCACCCTATGTTTCAAACCTAGGGAGGTGCCCCAGAATTCTCTGCAACATCCTCAAGAGATGAGTATGAATTAAGAGGGCTTCCACTTTTTAGTTTGTGCTTACTAGTGTCAGAAGTAATCTGTGTGTCCATTATGGGAGGAATGGCTTTGGAAATTCTGTTTTATACTCAAGCAATGTGTTGTCTCTTCCCGTGACTTTGCAGTGCTTCCTAATGTTTTAATGGCCTAGGCCCTGAAGCTCATGCATTGGAAATATGATGACCATGTTTGTAGGCTGATGGCATTTGGAGACAGGACTCTATATTAGAGCTAGTTGAGGTCATGAGGTCGGACTCCATGTGATGAGGCTAGTCACTTTGTAAAAAGAGGAGTAGAGGCCAGAGATCACCCTCACCTTCCTAATGTGATACTGTTACCATGTTATCACATGGCAAGAAGACCCAGACCAGATGCGTGTGTCTGGACCCTGTACTTCTCAGCATCTGGAACAGTAGAAAATATTTGTTATGTAAAAGTCACCAAGGCATGATGTTCTTCTGTAACAGTGCAAAGTAGACCAGGGCAGAGTCTTAGAAATGACTTTGGGTAGAGACGTCAGCAGCATATTAGGAAGTATGTGGTCTAAAGGAAGAACGAGAAAAACACAGACTAGTCTCTGGCTCTTCCCAAAGAGGCTGCTGCTGAGCCTCTTACCCTAGAATCCCAGCTTCCCTCACTCTATGGTGTTGCTCTAGCCCTGTGACTTTGGTTAAGTGGTTTCATTTCTTGTATTCTAGTGGCCTGATGTTTATAATGGGCCTCACGGTAGTATTGCCATCAAAGGACTCAATGAGGCTTGAATGGTCCAGTGTATGCCATGTGCTTACACCAGTAGCCACGGAGTAAATACTCTATTAATAAGAACTATATTATTTTTTTCATGTTTGATAAAAGTTTGTTAAATGGAGACATGGTATGCTCAGATGAATTCACAGTTCCTCTTAGTGCCAACAGAAAGAAAGTAACTAGAAGACCTGAACACTGGATTTGGGGCCAGTAACCTGGGTCACCATAGGAAATGAAAAACCTTGGTAATGTTATTAAATGACAAGTCACTAGAAAAAATTAGAGATTTTGTGCATCTTGAGTTTAGCATTTAGCAAAATTTAGCTGGTTGCAATGTATGGTGAAGTATTTTTGTGACTTTCTGAGAACATAGGTAGCCATTTCTGTTCTCTGGGCACATCCCAGCTCTTTAAAGTCAAAAGACTGTCACTATGATTTTGCTCCTCAGTGACTGGTACCCAGAAAAGCATACCAACAGCAAGCAGGCAAGATGGCAAAGTCTTAGGGAAATAAAAACAAAAAACAAAAACAAAAACAAAACCATAGAAGAGAGTATCCCTAGCCATGGACAGGGTCGTATCCCAGGGGTGTTGGCCTTCTGATAACACTGGTCAGTTATGGCTTGGGTAGAAATAATTTCCTCCCCAAAGTCCCAAGAGCCACAGAGGAGCACCCCCTTCATCTACCTCAGCATGCTCTCTTTCCTTCATGCGGCTTGCTCCACGGTGACAACACAGTCTGCTCAAACAAGTTTCAGCAGTCGGTGTGCCTCTGTTGAAACTGCAGAGGGTCCTTTCATCTCTTCTTTAGCTCTTGGGGCATGGCTGGCCTTAAAACATCACAGGGGAGTTAGCTTGGTTCCATTCCAATCAAGTCACGGTACTTCAGTGTTTACTGGTCTTAGGTTGTTTTCTCTCATTCTTTCCTGCCGAAGTATTGGGTCTCAGACTTGGAGGCACAGGGCAATTAGCTGGGGAGCCCTAGAAAGTGCTGATGCCTGTGTCTAGCAACAGAGACTCTGTTGTAAATGGTCTGGAATGGGGCTTTCCATGGCAACTGTGTGTATAGAGTGTCTGAGTGTGTGTGTGTGTGTGTGTGTGTGTGTGTGTGTAGTGTCTGAGTGTGTGCATGTAGTGTGTGTGTGTGTGTGTGTGTGTGTGTGTGTGCTATGTGTGCTTCATGCGTGTGGATGCCAAAGTCCAATGCTAAGGCTCTGTTCTTTTCTTTATACCTTCAGACAAGCTTTAATTAGATTTGCTGGACGGCAAGACCCAGGGGTCTTTCTGTCTTTACCTCCCTGCATTGAGGTTGCATGCATGTGCTGTTGCACCTGGCATTTTTATTTATGTTGTAAGGACCAAATTCAGGTTGTTTGGGTTTGGGTGGGGAGGGGGGAGTTGTGTGGCAGCATTGTGCTGACTGAGCCATCTCCCAAGCTCTTCTAGCCAAGTATGTAGATCATGGATTCAATACATGGCTCATGCGGCCTTCTCAGAGGCACTCATGTCCTTAGAAACAGAATTGTAAGGGTAAAGTATGAAGTGTGTGTACTGGCTGGTTCTGTGTGCCAACTTGACACAGCTGTAGTTATCACAGAGAAAGGAGCTTCAGTTGGGGAAGTGCCTCCATGAGATGAAATCCAGCTATGGGGCATTTTCTTAATTAGTGATCAAGCATGGAGGGCCCCTTGTGGGTGGTGCCATCCCTGGGATGGTAGTCTTGGGTTCTATAAGAAAGCAAGCTCAGGGCTGGAGAGATGGCTCAGCGGTTAAGAGCACTGACTGCTCTTCCGAAGGTCCTGAGTTCAAATCCCAGCAACCACATGGTGGTTCACAACCATCCGTAATGAGATCTGACGCCCTCTACTGGTGTGCCTGAAGATAGCTACGGTGAATTTACATATAATAAATAAATAAATCTTAAAAAAAGAAGCTCAATTGAGGAATTTCCTAAATCAGAATGGCCCTAATGATAACCCTAACGGGCATGTCTATGAGACATTAAAAAAAAAAAAAGAAAAGAAAGCTGAGCAAGCCAGGGAAGCAAGCCAGTAAGAAACATCCCTCCATGGCCTCTGCATCAGCTCCTGCTTCCTGACCTTCTTGAGTTCCAGTCCTTTGGTGATGAACAGCAATGTGGAAGTGTAAGATGAATAAACCCTTTCCTCCCAAACTTGCTTCTGGGTCATGATGTTTGTGCAGGAATAGAAACCCTGACTCAGTGTTCGAGGGGGTCCTTTGCTAGAGCTTTGAATTAATCCCTCACAGCATCTTCAGGACCAGAGTCATCATCAGAGATGACCGGAGAAGCACAGGATGGCATTAATACAAGCCGTGATGCCGAGTGGGACTCCTAAGGAAGCCTAGCTGCCAATCACCAGATTTCTTCTGAACAAACGCTGCGTTCAGAAAACTATATTGCTTTTATTGTCTTCCTTTTCCTAATTTGGTAATGTTCAAATGCTACTCCATCTGCCAAAGGTCACAGCTCCGCCCAGGTACCAGTGTGACTTCCCCTTGAGGAAAGGCATCAGATGCCCTCTGCGGGGGGCCTCCCTGTCCCTCCCAATGCAAAGTTAATTACTGGAACAAACAACCATCTCTCTTCTGCCATTCTCCAGGCCATTAATGCTTCTGCAGCTTCCAAAAATTGTTGAGTGGCTTCCTTGGATACTGATGGCTGTGCAGTGTCTAATGTCTGTGTTCTCAACACATGCCACAGGAGATCCAGGGATGTGGTGCTGGGAGGAGGCATGCAGGCCCAGGGGAATGGGGGGTGGGGGTGGGGCATGACATCACAGATAGGGTCTAGTGTCCCAGAAGGTTTTTTTTTTTTTTATCTACTTTTATGTTATCCGAACTCCTACCTTGCAGAGGCTTATCAGATCAAATAACCAACTCAATATTAGAGCCTGCAAATGGTCTTGTTACTAAATGGGTTTGGCCTTGGCAAGACATTTTATTTGACAAAAATTATCAGAGAATATTTGCTGAGAAATGGACATAGAACCCGAATCCAAGAAGGCAGGCATCGTGTACTCTGAAATGCATATTCATTTCACCCAGTGAATTTTTTCTCTGAAATACTGTTTCCACATTTTTGATAGTTTTCCATTTGGAATCAATCTATTAAAATAGACTTAAGATTTATTCTATCTTTAATTGTACACCCACACGAGTGTGTTTGCAAGTGGGCTGGCAGTGCCCATAAAAGCCATAAAAGAAGGAGTCACATATCTTGGAGCTGGTGTTACATTACAGGTGGATGATACACGAGCTACTGATAAACTTCACGAGCTACTACAATGCCTGACGAAGCTTCATCATATTAAAAATCATGTTACTGATGAACAGCATAGGCTGTGCCCACGCATCAGGGCACTGTACCCCACAGGGTAGCTCCATAACTATGTGGTGTGTTTGTCTTTGTGGTGTGTGTGTGTGTGTGTGTGTGTGTGTGTGTGTGTGTGTGAGAGAGAGAGAGAGAGAGAGAGAGAGAGAGAGAGAGGTTTTTTTCCCCCCACATTAGTACCTTTGAGTCCTTAGCTTATTTCCCTAGGGCTTCTGCTTCCTGGATTGACTACTTTTCAATAGTTCCCAGTCTGGGGTCTCCTTTTTGCTGGCTTCTGAGCTAATTACTTACTCCTGGAGTCAATTATTTTCTTCAGGGGGAGAAAGAAAAATGTAGCCCCGGTGCTGTCAGCTCGGAGCTTGTCTGTCTGTATCAGCTAGACCACAATGATCTGTTGGACATAAACAGTTTCTTGGAATATCAATACCAGACCATTCTTCTCTCTGATCATGGTTTGAGCAAGATAAAAAAAAAAAAAAAAACACGGCTTCCCTGCAAATAGGTTTGAACACAGTCAGAAACAATAATTCCGTACAAATCAAAATGGTCACATAATCCAGTTCCTGGGTTCACATGAGTGACCATGGCTTGCTCAGCAGCTATATGTCACTTTAGTGACATTCTTTCTCCTGTAGATTAGAAAAAAAATAAGATGCAGAATGATAGATTCTGATAAGATCCCATTCGCAATACACCTTGCTTCTTGGAGCCTTGCTGCAAAGGATCTAAGAATTCAGATGTACCATGTCACCCTAAAACCCTCTGACGGGCATGACTGAGCCTCATTTCTACATAGTACAATTTCTAAATGTACACAGTGCATTTCTACATAGTGAGTCTGATGTTGGTAGAGTGGAATAGAGTTGTATGTCTGGTGGTCTTAAGCTGGGGAGTATCAGCTGTGGAGATCTAACCTCTGTGAAGTATTCATCTCATGACAAAGTGTGACTTGATTGACGATCCCTGAACATCTAATTCCAGGCCTCTGTATATCCCAACCTGAAACAGGTCTGTCCTGTGAGCAGATCTGGGCAATCTAAGTGAACCCTTTTCCATTTTCAGATCAAATCAAAACCATAAAGCAGCAGGGTTGCGATTTTCCCTTTAGGAGGCCACTAGAAAGCTGCTGGATAGCGTTCTCCTGGATAGCATGCTGAAGACTGGGTGGGAACCTTTTCCTGCTGCACCATGCAGTCCAAAGAAGTTCAGCTCCAAAACATAATGCACCTTTGAGCACTAAATTCAATTTACTATGCATCTCTGTGTAATTGACTTGGGTTTCCATTTTCTCCTCAGAAAACACTTTCACCTTCAAACACTGGGCTCTGGCCAATGCATGGCGAACTGTAAGTTTCTTTTCACTTTGATTTCTTAAAAAAGCTCCTGTGGGCATTTTTTTTTTTTTTTGGTGGGGCCTTTGTTTCATAGGTGTGAGAACAGTATTTGCTTGCTAAGGCTTGTCAAAGCTGCTGTCGGCTTCTCTGCTGAGGTTTTATGTTTCTGTAGTCACCAAATAGTTGCTCTAAGACAAAACAAAACAAAACAAAACAAAAACTTTTGTACTCATTCTTTTTTCCTTAATCTCTCCACTTCCAAAGATAAAAGAGAAACCTTTAGAAAGAAAACAAACAAACTAAAAAACTTGGAACAAAATAAAAAAAAATTGTTACTTGGTGTCTTCATTTTTTGAGAAAATATTCCTGGTGAGACAGGCATGTCGATTTTAATGTACATTTGAGTGAAAATTCCTTTGAAAGAATGTGACACTGGTCTGGATTTCTAGCAGCTTCTCATTGCTTTGTGAAGGACTTCTTTAGGGTTTCTCATTTGAAAACATAAAATAGTAAAGTTTCTTTTAAACAGGTCGACAATTTAGATAATTTGAACATATTGTTTCCGTATTGCGTTCGAAGGTTTTCACCTCTTTCGACAGAGGGTAGGGACATCTTCTGGTTCAATCCTTTCACTTAACATTTTAAAACAAATGTAGCCCTGTGCTTTCACATGGCTTTCATTACCAGTAATTTCAAGGAAGCCGAATGTTATGCTAATGCATCACAAAATGATTTGGGCGGGGGGGGGGAGATCTAGTTGTTTCCAGTTTGACTTTATTGTTTGGTTTGGCAGCATGGAAAGTATTTGAGTAAATATCTTTGTACACAGGCCATTTGCGTTTTCTGAAGATAGTTAGGTTAATTCTCAAAACTGGGATAATAGCGCTCTATCCAGAAACTGGGGCCATCTCCATGGCTTTTGTCACCTATGTCCACATTGTTTACCAAAGGCTGTAGGGGAGACATCATTGAGATCTCATCAAAGTGTCATTCTATCATAAAATAAGAAAATGACGCCTATGATTCATAAAGTTTGTGTGATTAATACGTAAAAGGGAAGTTATTTCAAGCCTTGCCTCTTTAAAGTTTTTATTTGTGATCCAAATTTCAGGTCTGGAAAGATAAACAGACTGCTGTTCGGTTGTTTGCCTCATCTCTACGGTTGTGTGCCATTGCGAAGTAGACTTATCCCATCTGGACAAAGGCTGCGCTCTCCCAGATTCGGGGGAAATTGAGGAGGGAGAGATATGGGTGGTGGACTTTTTGTCTGATGAAGGAGTCGGGGTGAGAGGCTTTAACTTTCCTGTGTTTCTCTGTATTCAACACCACAGTTGGAAAGCCTGCTCTCAGCCTCTTTGGGCGTCGGAATTTTGGATTCTGTAACAATTTTCTTTCTTCCCAGTTTTCCTTGGCTTTATATTGGGCACTGGGCTTTTCTTCAGAGTTGGAAATAATGTATATGCAGCAAAGGAGGTTTTCCTTTGATTTGAAAGGATGCCGAAAAGGAAAACATTTTTTCTCAGAGCATATGGGGGTAGCCTTTTGTTGGAAGGGAGGTTCCCGGCGCTGTGAGAAGCTGACTGCGGGCCCTTCCAACATATCCAGCAAGATTTTCTTTTCATTGAGGGGAACATGATGGTTCTTCCCTTTTAAAAGGACAACTATCTCTGAGATAAAAAGACTCTTTTGATAATGCTGTTTTCTAAGAGAAGAACAAACTCTGGGAACGTGGTACATATTATTTATAAATAATATTGTCTGTACCAGGAACACTGGGTATACAGCCATCTGTCCCTGGAATTCCAGTATGGGCTCTCCACATATAATCTTTCAGTGAAACAGATAAAACCCAGCTACCTTTACTTGATAGTAGCTGCAGCTTGTCCTAACCCCTAGGATATGTGGTCAGTAGAACAGGAAACTAGATCACTCCAATTAAAGATGATACCATCTGTGGTATTTCTCCTTTCCTTTCCTTTCCTTTCCTTTCCTTTCCTTTCCTTTCCTTTCCTTTCCTTTCCTTTCCTTTCCTTTCCTTTCCTTTCCTTTCCTTTCCTTTCCTTTCCTTTCCTTTCCTCTCCTCTCCTCTCCTCTCCTCTCCTCTCCTCTCCTCTCCTCTCCTCTCCTCTCCTCTCCTCTCCTCTCCTCTCCTCTCCTCTCCTCTCCTCCCCTCCCCTCCCCTCCCCTCCCCTCCCCTCCCCTCCCCTCCCCTCCCCTCCCCTCCCCTCCCCTCCCCTCTCCTCCCCTGCCCTCCTCTCCCCTCCCCTCCCCTCTCCTTTCCTTTCCTTCCATTCTCTCCCCTCCCCTCCATTCTCCTTCTGTTCCTTCCCCTCTTCTGTCCCACCAACCTCCTTTCTTTTCCTTTTCTTGACAGGACCCCAAGAAACCCAGCCAGGCCTTGAAATCTGTATGTCTCAGAGGATGGCCTTGAGCTCCTGATCCTTCTGTCTCCATCCCCTAAGATTATAGGTATGTAACACCACAGGTTTATGCAAGGCTGGGTTTGAACTGTGCATGCCAGGTGAACACCCTGCCCATTGATCTATATCCTCACGCTGGCATTTCTAACATTTTCTTTCAAAGAGCCCCTTGGAAGGGAATCTCAGTCACATCAATTTTTGTCTTCTTTTAAAGAGATGTTTTATTACCTCCTTTCCCCTAATGGCACGGAGTATAAGAAGTATCTATGGAGGGTGGGAGGAAGAGGGTGTTGTGGGTCCTTACAGGTTCCTGCGCTTACCTGATGAGTATAGCTAGAGTCAGCTGGTGTGGGATATTGCGCTCGGTCCTATTGCCAAACCCTATAGTCTAAACCTTGGCTTATGTGCATAGTTGCGGTAATCTCAGGCTTCTTGGGGTCCTTAACCTGGTCCCCATAACTCTCCCATCCCGCAGAGTTGCTAATATCTTTGATCTCAGATTGCATGCTCATATTATCCATTTGGTTCTGTATCTAAAATTTATCTCCTCGTGGTAGTTCAAGCTTTTAGTAATATGAGGAGCAATCAGTCCCCTCTCAGGGATCCATCAGGGCAGTCTCTAGACTCTCACTGCAGAGTTTCCCCTGGGTGGGAGGGAGGAGCAGAGACCAGGGATGAGCCCTTGGAATCCCCTTCCTTCCTTCCTCTTCTTGGGTCTCCTCCTTAGTGTCAAGAGAGCTTCAACTTTCCCCCTTGTACCTGACAGGAAGTGACCTCATGCCTTGACCTTTGCTTTGCCTGGGGTTCACTTTCTCTTTTCTTAGCATCATGACCAGTTTAAGGTCAAGGGAAGGGAGGCTTAGATTATTGATGAGGAAACTGTATCAGGAAAAAAATTGTCAAAATATTACCATTCTGTTCCTTCCAAGTCCATCCATTTCCCTGCAAAGTTTGTTGATTTCCCATCCCTTTAGAACTGAATACTATTCTATTTTTATATGTACTACATTTTCATTGTCTACTCAGCTGTGGGTGGATCCCTAGGCTGGTTCTGTTTCCTTGCTGTAGTGAATAGAGCAGCAATAAACATGGAGTGTGGATATCTCTATGGTGTGGGTGTGGTTCTCTGGGGATGTGCCCACAGTGAAATGCATGGTCATATGGTCGCTCTATTTTTTAACTTTTTTGAGGAACACCACAGCCCAATTTCCATGATGGCTGTATTAATCTACATGCTCACGAGCAGTGAATAAGGATTCCTCTCTCTTCATACCTTCCCCAACTTTTGTTGTCAGATTTCTTAATAATTGCCATTCTGAATGGGTGAGGTAGTATCTCAAAGTAGTGTTTGGTTATATTACACTCACGACAAGGGACACTTTTCAATACAGTTACTGACAATCTATGTGTTTTCTTTGAAATTGTCTTTCATTTTGTTAATCCGTTTCTTGGTTGACCCTTTTATTTTCTTGGTATTTAATTCCTTGGAGGTTTATTTTTTGTAAATTTAAGATGTTGGCCCCTCGTCTGAAGTGTGCTTTGTAAAGACTTGAAGTGTGGTTTGTCTTCCTCTTCTTTGGCTGTTTATATTCCTAGGTAATTTTTAAGGGCAGGAGGAAGCTGGAATAATACTTTTCCTCATTTCTTTCTCTGAGAGCACTTGTTGGAAATATATGAATGTGTAATTTTAAGTGACATCACCCAATCTCACCAAGAAAATAGTATATTCTCTTTCACATGCAGAGCCTAGCCTATGATGTATATACATAAACAAATGTAACTATTGCTATAGTACAATATTTAGAAAGGAGTATAAGAGAATGGAATCAAAAACTAAAATGCATACTAATGAGTTCACACATGCAGTTTCCTTTGAGCGAGTCAGTTGAATTGATTTCAAGGTCTAACACATTTTCCCTAACTGGACAGTATCCACATACAATTACAGGAAGACCTGGATTTCAGTTTGGGATTCTCATTGTCTGACTGTTCCTGCAGGCTGTAGTTCTTTGTAAGCACTGCTATACTTGGTATATTTTATTATTTAAACATCAAAGAATATCTAACTAATAAAATGTGAAGGTTGTTAATATGCTTAAAATAATCAAAATCTTGAAATTTCTGAAAGTTCCTGGGAATACTAATCTATTGTCCTTGAATTTCAGAGTAACATGCCAGGACTTTGAAAATACTGAGAAATATGCTCCCCCCACCCACTATTTGTTGTAATTCTAAATTGTACCATTGTTGTTGAATAAACATATACACGCATGTTTATTGTATTTATTTCTAACCATTTTATTATCATATATATAATATTATATAGTCATTTTTATAATCATATACTTTCATTATCATATAATCATTACATATATATACATAATAATCATTTTAGATTATTAATAATAATCAAATAGAAGACCTGGCCAAAGAACTGAGTTGCTTTGTTCATAATACTAAAAGGCAGTTGAACTGGGCATAGTGATGAACACCTCTAATCCCAGCAGGAGAGAGGCAGAGGCAGAGGCAGAGGCAGAGGCAGAGGCAGAGGCAGAGGCAGAGGTAGAGGCAGAGGCAGAGGCAGAGGCAGACAGATCTCTGTGAGTTCAAGGTCATCCTGGTCTACATAGGAATCCCAGACTTGCCAGGGCTAACTCGTAAGATTTTGTCTCTGAAAAGACACACATCCAAAAAGAAATAGGATATATGAATAAATAAAAATTATAGTTGAAAACTGCTCTTTTAAATAAATAGTCGATGCTCACATATGCACAAGTGCACACACATGAAATCTGTTCTTCCTAATAGCTAGCTCTTTTGCTTTTTTATGACTGGTAGATAAAATATGGGTCTGAATTTAAAACTATTATAAGGTTTCAGCCAATTGTATGCTTTCTCTGCATCTCATCAAGAAACTGATGTTTCCATTTTCTTATTTCATAGTAATTTGAAAAGCAAGCACATGACATGTGTTGACTGACTGTTGAATAATAGGATAGTTACAATGACAATTGTTGTTGCTTACATGCTACTTCCCATGTAGTGGGCAGTTAGAACCCCTGGAATTCAGTAACTTCCCCAAGTAGAGATAGACCATTCTGATAGCTGGGCTGTGCCTTGCTGAACAGTTGGCTCCAAGTGTTTACCACAGTTCTGGGCACTTGATTGACACTCAAGTATTTCTTAAGAAGTGAAAGAGTCACCTCTTTAAGGCCAGAACTCATTGCATTTAGCTTTCGCTGATTATGTTGACAGTCCTTAACCCATGTTTCCCAAGCATCTGTGTATATGCATCTATGTCCCAGTAACTCTGAGATTCTAGAGGACAAAGAGTTTATGTCATTCCTCTCCCCAAGTTTAGCACATAGTAGAGAGTCAACCACAGAGCAGAGGCATTCTGAATAGCGTTGGGGAAATGATAATGTATCTGATTCTTTGGCTGCCTCCCAGGGAATCTAGCCGGTATGGGGGTGGGGGGAATTACAGGGATCAAGGGCTGTGCTTCCTAGAAGTGATAAATTGAGAAATGAGGTTTAAGTCTGGTGTTATACTTCAAAGCAAATTGGTAAGAAAAATGGGCACCACCATATTTCTCCAGTGCCCCAGGTGGAATTTCTGTAGGCTGCCCTAGGTTAGAGTATTTCTTCTTTCCCTCACCACCTGGGTCTCATGTCAGTGTCTTTGCTTAGTATGGAGTTCCTATGCCATGCTGCTCTTAACTGCACATCCAAGTGTTCACTTTTGCAGCTTGAATCAGGACTCTTTGAGGAACATTGCTTTGGGGACCTTAATATGCTTCTTACGCACCCAGGTCAGGGAGCCTGCTCAACACCTTCCCTTCCCACCTTCTTCTCCACCCAGGGGTGGGGCTCTTGGGGTTTTATAGCAAGTCTTTGGACACTCTCCAGATTCCAGAAGCTCTCTTCTCCCCCTCTGCTCAGCCCCTGTTTCTGGCCATGTTGCTCTCCATCTTTCTTGCTTCAGAGAAGTTTCGGGAAGGTAGCCTGTGCTCTTCTGGTTTCCGGCCGTGCTATCAGGAAGGCCTCAGATCCCTCACTTTGGTCGTATAGCTGGTTGTGCTTCTTCCTCAGGCTTCCTTGCCTTCTGCCTCTATTGGCGGTTTCTAGCTTTATGAACACAAGCCCTGGCTTGTCTCAGAGGAGAGTTCGTGCAGAGTTTAGCCCTAGGAAGCATGTGTCAACTGGTGACACACGCTCTCCGCAGCTCATTCTCCCATTGAAAAAACATTATTCTTTTAACCAAAAGATTTTCATCATTATTCTCAAAAAAACAAACAAACAAACCTGTGTTTATTAGTTTATTTAATTTAGTCTGGACCTTAGGAGACCAGGAATTACTAAAAATTTGCACAAGCTGCACTGTATTGCCCACCCTTTGTTACATAGGACTTGGAACAAGAAATACACAGCCAGTTGGTTGGCCCCGATTCTTACCTTGGGCAAGTCATTTATCTCCCTGAGCCTGGCTCTTTCCTGTAAATAAAAACAGAAATGGAGATTGTAGGCCTAGCACAGACGGCTCAACTGAACGAATAGTCATGGAAGAGCTGATAAATGTTTAAACACTGCATACACACAAAGGATATTTATTATAGTACCTGCTCTGAACCGAATCGTTTTGCTCTAACCTAAGAGGCATCAAAGTGAATACTGTGTATACTTAAAACTAGCTAAAACCAGAGAAGAATGAACGTGTGTGACACCAGTACTTACCAAGCTAGTTGGGAACTCCCTCCTTATTTACACGTGGAGTGTGCACAGTCATTCACACAACTCAGATCTATCAGTGCAGCCCACGCTCTCCAGCCAGGCACGTTGACATACACACTGCCACTTCGTTTGCAGGTATTTGAAACCCCCATCTTTAACTTCTCAGCTAAGTGGGTACATTTGTTCATAATCGTGTGTTCCCTTACCTAGCAACCAAATAAGCAGATTTCAAAGTGGGCTTCTATTAGGATGTAAGTCCCGTAGGCTTCATTTCCTGCTGCCCCAACCTCACCTCTTGGCTCTGAATCACATGTGATTCTCCTGCTTCTTTGGTTCACGGTTGGGACGTTTTTCACACCAATCTCCAGTCCAGCTTCTTCTCTGAGTCCAGTGTGGGGAATCCCCACACTGTGGAATTCTTTTCTCAGGAACTGTTGTGAGAGAAGATGTGTTATCTGTGGCCTCCTGACCTCTTTCTGCCAGACAACTCCTCTCTGCCTTTCTGAGAATTACTCAGCAGCAGATGTCATTAAACAGGAACCTCTTCCTGGGTGGGAGGCCATGGAGTCCTTAATGTTTTCCCTAGCAAAAAAAATCTTCCTAGTTTTACTGTAATATAACCACATGATCAGATTGTTTCTACTGAGACTTTGGCTTTTGAATGGTATGGAATTCTGGACTACAGGAAAACCATTTCTTTGGCCCATAGTCTAGGCCCTCAAGAAGCTTGTTAGGCTGAGACACTGAAGAACACCAGACATATTTAGCTTTTTTTTTTTTTCTTATCCGTGGGTCTTATCTTTTTCTACATACTTACATCAAGTTTCTTTTCTGCTTCAACCACACACAGTGGAGGAAATCTGAACGATGCAGTCTTCTTCCATGTTGTGTGGCTGCTGCCCAGTGCTGTGCATTGAGATGTAAGTGCTTCCAGAGTGCTTGTCCTTAGCAACTACACTCGATCGGCAGACTAACAAGTCAATTAGACCATTACCCCTCTGCGGCCGGGAATCGTGTCTTATTTTTCGTGGAGTGTCCATCACTGCCAAAGACCTCAGTGAAACTCACCCGCCATGCGCATTTGCGGGCTGGCGGATTACAGATGGCTTCCACGGCATTGTACCAGTCTTAGCCTTTTAACTTTCCAGAGCCATGTGCTTCACAGTGCCGCAGAAAAGGAGTTGGATCAGTTGTTGCTTCATGTGCCTCTGGGCAAGTCATTAGATCTTCTTCTTTAATTTGCCTTTGCTTCCTGCAAGGGGAAAATGAGGTGAATAAATTGCCTTCATCAAGTGCACAGGGGCGATTCAATGCAAAATTTAATGTGCTAAGTGTGTTTGTGTCTCTAGCTTCATACAGGTATGTACTATATAAACACTACATGGGTGTAACCAGGAGCCTTTGAAAAATTGTAACAGGAATTTATTTTGAAAAAAAAAACCCTATATTCATTCTTTTTATAAACATTTGTTAAGGCATGCACATTTTAATCTCCCCCAGGGATATGTTTCAGTGAGGGAAGCTTTATCTTGGTACAAGATTAAGATCTCTGTTTCTTTTCTTTTCTCTCCATTCTCTTTCACACAACACAAAATCCTCCACTACAAAGACAGACAGACAGACACATTATCTGATTAGGTCTATTTATCTTCTCCATATATCTTTATTGGGCACCTAGTGTACATGAAGTCCATGTCAGGTTGTTAAGGACACGATATCTAAAAATAGTGTCCTTGGTCACTAGGTGAGACAGAAATGCATACATTCACGCCTGCATTCACCTACCCCAACAGACACTTAGGGAGCCAACTCTACCAGGCACCCTTCTAGGTTCTGGGGAACAAGAATAAATAAATAATACAAACAACTGTTTCATTCTCTAGGACACTTGCTACAGGGAAGCCATATGCGAGGTTCATTGAGAATGATGTCCCAGGGGAACGGTCCTGGGATTCAGTCTTGAAGGGCACACATGACGGAAAGCAATCGAAGTGGATGAGGACATAGGCAGGCTTATGTGCTGTGTGGAGCCTGGAGCTCTGTGTAATTATAGAAGTGCTGAGGCATGTGAAAACGGGACAGATTCAGGAACAGAAGTCTGAAATGGCCTGACTGATCACTTTATGAATAGAAAATAATCCCCTGGTATCCTGGGCTGGGGAGGGGATGTATCTCCTTGAAGCTTTCTGTTCAAAGACTTGACCCATGGATGAGTGTGAGACAATCGTGTCTTCCCTGTTTGTAAGAGGCACTGGATGCTAATTAGCCTGTCTCTCTGAGAGTGGTAGTTGCAGGACTGGAAATTCTTTGCATCAGAAGGAGCAGCTGCGTGGCACGGTATCCCTGTGCTTCTCTCATAGGCAGAGGGCGTTTTTTATTATTTCAAGATGCAAGCCAAGTATTATCAGAAGGCGCTGGAGCTTGGGAGTTAGCAAAAGTTTGGATGATTCAGAGTGCAGGCTGTTAAACAGCATGACATCTTGATTTAACACTCCCCTGGCTAAGAAGCCAACGCAGCAGTTTTAACGACTGTACCCATGCCTACGTGTGGGTCACTTTTGAGCCAATCGTATGTAATTTGGGATTTATTGAAATTTTTTTGGAGCGTTCATATGTAATTCCAGACTTAACAGTTGCTCTGCAAACTATCAAATATTTATGTTGTTTTTTTCAGATGTATTTATTATTTACTGTACATTCTATGAAATATTTACATCGATTTTTAAAAGAAGAGATATACATTATTTACATTGCCTTGAACTTCCTCTCAACGTAAGTCAAATGATAAGTCGAGGCTTAAAGCCTCCCAAGGATGCTGATGAAGGTTTGTCAGCAACCACACGGAGGAGGCTCTGTCCCAGAAGAAAACACCTGGCAATAGAATTACGCAATTAAAGCTGATGTTTGGGACCACCCGGCTCTCCACGGAGTTCCCACTTCCTCTAGCTCACCAGTCTCAATTGGCAGAAGGGAAATTTAAAACAGCTCCTCCCCATGTCTCTCCTTGCCCTCCCAGGGTTCCAGGTGTCTTTACAGGGCAGGCAGCACCTCCAGTGTCTCTCTGGGACCTGGAACATCCCCAAAGTGCAGAAGGAAATGCAATAGCGCTTCCTAGGTTACATCAGACTCCATTGGTCATGTTACCAATCCCAGGCCTTCCACTCTCTTCAGTATGCTAGGGGATTCTGAAGGAATCAGAGACATAGCCTGGTAATCTATGCTCTTAGACACAGGCCTGTTGGTTCTGATTATCAGTTAAATGTGGGAACTCTTGGAAGAGAACCTTACTTATGTCATTTTCGGTATCATCCACATTTGAAACATCCTTGGATGATCCTGGATTCCCTCCTATCTGGCTGTCAGTCCTCTCTTACCTGGTCTGCAGATGTCTGAGCGGGTTTTTCCCTTGCCAAGGATCCCTAGGCCTTGGAGGCTGACTTGGATCTCCCTGAGATTCACATTTGACAAGTGTGGGTATTCTGGGCCTATTATTAGACATAATTTAGCAAGACACAGTCCGTGGTTATGTAAGCATCTGAACTGTGCTGGTGCTCCCATTACTGTCAGGTGGCCTTCATTCTCTAGGAAACCCATGTTCTTTTTAGAGAAAGCAAAAAATAATTTTCTCAGACTACAGGGGGCATCAGAAATATAAGTGGAGGAACATGACAATTGTCATTTCTTTGGCAGATGTCCTCATGACTCAGATTTCATAAAATAATGTGTTTCTGTTTTCTGTTGCAACCATTTCTGTATATATATCTGACTAATAGATAAGCTTAGTGCTGAATGAGATTTATGCAGCAGGAGCAGTGACAGGAAAACCAATCTGGAAAGGGGCAGGGTAACCAGGAGGGTCTGGGGATGGGAAGAATGACATTTGCAATGCAGCTATGGCCACGGGGTACGTGGCATGCAAGGGGGGACCTGGAGCACAGAGCCTATCACGTTCTAATAAAATTATGACAGGACCATTTGGGAGAGATGGCCTTTCCCCATCCTGCGGATGAGGAACTTGAGGTTTAGAGAAAGCTCAGTCTACGATGCATTTGTACAGATGCCTTTACAGGGTAAAATGAGAGTATCGTAGGTCACAGGACCAGGAGTGTTTGATGAAGAGCAGGCAGGTGGATGCGGGGGTGTAGCGTATTTGTGGCACAAAGGAGGCACTTCCTGACTGAAGCCCGTGTGCTCTTTTAAAATTATACCAGTCTTAAAGCTAACTTTATGTCTAAGTTTCCATGTTAGACCAGCAAATCCTCCAAGCCTGTTCTGGAAATAAGCGTGTCTGGAGTTTTAAAAGAAGGCTGCTGCTTTCAATAAATAACTTTGGACTTCTGGGAAGCTGACCTTTAGCTCCGAATATGCTTTAAGACATGGCTGACCTACAGAACTATGCCAAATTTACTCCTATCGTCAGTTTAGAAGCCTCCCCGTCCCTTGCCAATCCTTGATGGGAATGAGAATGACTAAGACTGATGTATATAGAAATTTGGATTCATAGTTCTTTTTTTTTATTAGTCTTCAAGAATAGCATCACAAGGTTTATTTGTGAATGGAAAATCATTTGAGTGATAGACACATGTGGTAATGGGGAGGGGTGGAAGCCGTCATGTCCATCAAGTTTTGAAATATTTACAGAGGATGATGTCTCCTAATGTGATTCTAAATCAGAGTCTCTGCCGACTCAACACGTGTATGTGTGCTCTCCAGCCCTGAGGTACGGGGCACCTGATTTAGTGGCCACCTGAATTACTGGGCACCGGAGCTACTCAGCACCTGAGTTGCTGGAACCTGAATTTCTGGCTATTTTTTCTCATAGAGACAAGAGAAAAACTAAGGGAAGGCTCAGAATAGTTATACCAGGGAGTAATGGAACAACACCTCCCCCAAATACACACACACACACACACACACACACACACACACTCACGAGACCAGAACAAAATAAAAGAACCAAAACCATAAACCCAAGAATTCCTGGTTGACATGAGCAATAACTTGTGCAAAATTTAGATATTAGCAGTGGAAAGGTTGGCTTCCCTTTAATTGCTTGCCTAATGATAATGGTTAACATTTATTAAATTTTTCTTGTGCGTTAGGAACTTGGCTGAGCAGCTTTCTAGGCATTCTTAAAAATTGTTTTTAAAGACTTATTTATTTATTATATGTAAGTACACTGTAGCTGTCTTCAGACACACCAGAAGAGGGCATCAAATCTCCTTACAGATGGTTGTGAGCCACCATGTGGTTGCTGGGATTTGAACTCTGGATCTCTGGAAGGGCAGTCAGTGCTCTAAACCACTGAGCCATCTCTCCAGCCCCTTTGGTGTTAAACCTTAATTGATATTTGAAGACATTATATCACAAAGATTTGAAGACTTTGAAGATATTTTACATATCCAACTTAACTTTCCTCTCCTTCCCTTTCATATTTTCTATCCTCTCCTCCTTCTCTCCTCCCTCCCTTTCTTTCTCCCTTCCTTTCTTAGGGCTTATTAAAAACTCACCATAGCCTACTCAGGAGCCTCAGGGCCCAGTAAGAGACCCTGTCTTAAAACATAATGTAGACAGCAACTCCTGAGTTGCGTATTTTCTGGCTTTTATATGCATTTGCACAATGCACACATGTACACACACACACACACACACACACACACACACACACACACACAGAGAGAGAGAGAGAGAGAGAGAGAGAGAGAGAGAGAGAGAGAGAGAAGAGTTGAATTCCGGCCACAGATCCCTTGTGTCCCATAAATCCCTTTGTTTTTAACCTGTGCAAGAGGAAGCCATAAGGTCAGAGTTAGCCTCTCAGTCCTGAAGGTCAGAAGCTATAGAGTTTGTGTAGATGACGGACAGTGTCTGAAATCTTCTGACTGCTGTCTCCAACAGTCTTGTCCTTGCTCATGTGATGGCTGATGAATTGGCACTAACTTCTCTTCTTACAGGAAAAAAAAATGTCATTTTTCCCTCTTGCTAAAATGTCACCTTCCTTCTGTGTTTCCTTATAGCTGTGGAAAGCACTGCAGTTGGTTATAAAGTTATATCTGGTCTAGCACAGGGCACTTGGCAGTTACAGTGCGGGGCAAGGATGCTAGGCTGTAGTTACAGCCTCATAACCAGCAACCCGTGCCTTTCGTGACAGCAGGGCTTCATTGTTTCTGCTAACAGTGACATTTATCAAATGAGTAGCACTAAAATTGATGTCAAGGAGCCAATCCTAAAAGCAAAATGCATTCATTCTACAGAGTGGCAAACACGCCGTGATAGGAAGTAAGCATGTTGTTACTTCCTATTTCCATTTCAAGGCTATAATATCCAGCATGTCCAAGAGAAAGGGAAGCCACCGATAAGTCTAACAACACTGTATAAAGTCCTGCATTATTTTCATGAGTGTGCATAGCTCTTAGTTCCTCCCTGGGTCTCTCCCCACTGAACATTCGTGATGTAAGGTCTAGCGAATTCACAAAGCACAGCTCTTGTCCTACACTGCCTTTCACAAGATCATGCAAACTGTCTCGGAGAATCCGGAATGAGCTCAGGATAATCATCTGCAAATGTGCTAGACTGTAAAGCCTCCCCCAGTAAAAAAAAAAAAAAAAAATCTATCACCACAGCAAAGCTCTCCAGAAAAAATAAACTCAACAAACTGGAAAGGGACTTCATAAGATAGCCATGAGAATTACAAGCACCTCAGATTTTTAAGCAAGAAGAGAGTCCCAAGCCAATGATGGGCCCATGCGTGATCTTTGGTGTTTGAAGAGCACAGATTTACATCTGCAAAGACAGTATTTACTCAAACGTTGGAATGCCGCTGTTCTCTGTGTGCTGGGGATCATAAAGTGAACAGCTTCCTGTTTTATCCACGGAGAGGAGAGTGTGTACACGCTCACGTGTGCCAACATGCAGCTCCCTCCTTTTTCTTCACACAAAGCTGAGGGTGGTAAAGGTTGTGCTGTGTGCTGGTGGCAGGGCAGATGCCTGTATTGTCTTGGATGCTAAGCTGTTCCAACACCTCCGAAATGTGGTGGCTATGTGAGGGGAGGTATAGACACCGACGCCGTGCGCTCTGTGGGAGAGGCTGCCTGGCTGGCCTGCAGGTTTACAGGTTTACGTTTTAAGGCCATCAGTCTATTGCTCTGAATGAGCAGGTACAGAACTGCTGAAACCAGTCACTACCAGTGCTGCATAATTCTTGAGGAGGCCCAAAATTGTGCTGACATGACACTGGTACCATATGTTTCTTCCTGATCTGTGGCTTTTTCTATATATAGAGAGAGTTCAATGGCCACTGTACCATTTAATCAGACTGCCTCAGTAATGACTAACAAAGACTGAGTAAAATCAGGAAAATTTATATATATATATAATATATATAATATATAATATATAACATATATTATATATAACATATAAAATATATAATGTATTATATAATATATATAATATATTATATATAATACATTATATATAATATATAAGATATATAATATATTATATATAATATATAATATATATATATTATAGGGGATCAAAAATATATAAGAAAGCCCTGTCTGTGTTGCTGAATTTGCTATCTATGTTGTACATAGAAGGAGATTATGTCTATGGATTGATTCTATGACCATAGACACGCCTCTCACTAATGCAACTCTTAGAAAATACTGGGTCTTTGTTGCCTGGACACTGAGAGGGTTTAAATTATGCCTTAGCCTTTTTGTTTAATATATGAGATTTGATTCCCTGCTAAATCTCTTGAAGCCCCTTGGTTTTCCTAAGTGTAAAGCAGAGAAAATAATAAAAGCAATCTCTTGTCTTCATGAGACTAGAATGATAATAAACTTTTAAGATATGGCAGGGCAGAGTGGACCAAGGTATGCATGTCCATTGTTGTGTGCATTGATACTGTTATAAAAAGTGTACCCAAAGTGGTTATAAGGTAACAGCTGGCTTGAAAAATGCCTTAGATGATTATAAAAGAAGAGTACTACTGTAAATCCTTTTATGAGGTCGATCAATTTTAAGGAACTAACCATAAGCTGAGAATCCACCTGACAGTGTGTTTTCTCCATACTCACAAGTTCCGCAAGGGCTCTGAGCACATCTCTGAGCTCTTGGAACTGAGCACAGTGCACACCAAGACCTGACTGTGTTCTCTTACAGCAGCGTTTCTCAACCTGTGGGCCATAATCATCAGAAAACATCAATGGACTCTTCTAGATTTTTAATTTTATGTGTGTGCATGCATATGTGTACATGTATGTACATATGTGCTTGCATGTATGTGCCTATGTCTGTGAATGCCTGAGGTTGATGTCAGGAATCATTCTTGATTCTTCTTCCTCATTCCTCATTGCAGCAGGCCCTCTCAGTCAAACCCAGAGCTCACTGATGACTGGTGGGTCTCACAAGCCTGCTTGCTCTGGGGATCCTTTTTCTGCCTTTAGAGCTGAAATTACAAGTGGACCACCATGCCAGCTCATCAATTTATGTGGGTTCTAAGCTCCAGACTCTGTCCTCCTTGTATATTAAGCACTTTAACACTAGAGTCATCTCTCCAGCCTGGTTTCTTTGTCTCTTTTATTAATTTGGAATTTATTTTGGTCTCAGAAGAAAAAAAAAATCTGTTTTTCTTAATCTCCTAGCAGAATTTATTAGCTGATGTGTTGTGTACTCCTTTAATTTGTACTATTTCCTTATATGCATAAACATTCCTACATATGTAGGATGTATTTTGGGTTCATAAAATATGCATTTCAGCAGTTAAGAGCACTAGCTACTCTTAAAGAGGGTCCACAATCACCCACACGGGTCTCATAACCATCTGTAGCTCCAGACGCAGGAGATCCACAGCCCTGTCCTTCACAGGCACTGCCCATATGTGAGGCACACATACGGGCAAAGCACCCATTTACATAAAATAAATAAGTGAATTTAATAATATGCATTTGAATCTATAGAATATGCGCATGTTAGTGTTTCCTCTGCTTGAGGTTGCCTGGATCCAACTCTGAAAAAAAGGAGTCAGCACACTTATTTCAATTTTAAACCTGCCAACTCTTTTCTGTAGCATTTCCTTATTGTTCCATTCTGTAGAACTTATACTCTCCACTTAGTTCTTAACTTTACTTATGTGCTGAAGGACATTCAACGCTCCTTCACCCATCTTTTCACTAGAGATTCCCCATTTCTGTCCTGATTAGCTGAGATTTAACTGTAGTCACATTTTCCTTCCCTGGTGTCTTATCCTTGCCACACAACTGAATCTAGGAGCATGTACCAATGTATATCTTTTGCTTTTTCAGTTATGTGATACCTTGACCGGAAATATAGTTATTGTGCCTACTCCCTTTCCCTAAAAATTTTGTGGCTAAGACGACATTAGCACTGAGCATGGCCATTGGGGAGCTTGATCCCACCTCAAGATTTTTACTCTCCCCATTGATTTGATGTTCTTTTCACAATGTCCTGCTGTATCCAAAATAAGTCTGTGTCATCATCTGGAATCATCTCTTAAGGACACAATGTGGTCTTTTCATCCACATTCTTGTCTTATTTTATTTCAAGAATATTTTCTTTTGGATCTTTAGGGAAAGATTTCATTCTAGATTTTCTTGCCTGTCCAACACTGATTGTGTGTCTGTTGGATCTTTGCCTACCTTCAAGTTTGTCATTTGCTGTGCAACGCTAGTTTTAAAATCCCTGTTATTTTGTATTGTGCTTACCTTGCCTTTTCACCCTTGAGATTCTTAGATTCTCTGGTTCATTTTAGTAAGTTCTCTGGAAAGATCAACGACATTTGTAATGAGCACTCTCTTGGCTCTAGTAACCTATATTTTGGTATCTTTCTTCAAACATCATGCAAATGTGCAGAAGAGGAAAAGGAAAAATATCTGAAATATTTAGCTTTGCTCATTCCATACATTCTACAATATCTTCATTTCTGTGCAGATATGACACCATCATTTCTGTTTCACATTTCAGCAAAAGTATGTAATATCTGCTTCCAGAAAAGTAGCCAAGGGATGATAGTGTCTGATTCTTTCCTTTGTACCCAAGAGGACAGAGAGTCATTACATTTGTCATATCTACAATGGTGCATGGTCTCCACCTAAACTAGGGGTTCTTTACCTGTGGGTCTCAACTCATATAGGGGATAGAATATCAGATATCCTATACATAAGGTATCGATATTACAATTGTAACAGTAGCAAAATTAAGTTATGAAGTAGCAATAAAATCATTTTATAGTTGGGGGTCACCATAACATGAATAACTGTATTAAAGGATCATAGCATTAGGAAGATTGAGAACCACTGACCTAAATGATTAAACATGGATTGAAAAGGACCTTGTAACAGTGCAGGCTCTCTCTCTCTCTCTCTCTCTCTCTCTCTCTCTCTCTCTCTCTCTCTCTTTCTCTCCCTCTCTCCCTCTTCTGGAGACAATGGCAGGAGGCAAATTTCTATTACCATTGGTCTTGCATGTTATTTACTAGAACTTGCAAAACTTAATCCCTCTGAAAGCAGCAATATTCAGTATTTCCTATGCTTATGTGCACTCTCAATCAAAAGAAACTCCATATATATTTCTTGGAAATGGGTTTTTTTTCAGGCTTTTAGAAATTAATCTTCACAGGTATTTTTAAAGTTCACCAAAATGGCAGATTTTAGGTGTACCTTTCCATTTAATGGGTGTGAATTAAATTATTTATTAATGTTTTCTTATGAGTTGCTAAACCTATCACATTTCACTGAATGACAAGTTTTGTAGGTAATTTTATTATACATGTAACAGAAGCTGTTACTTTAGAAAACATGATGTCTTTTACCTATTGGAGCAGGATGTGTTCTATTGCTGAACTAGGTCATCTGCTTCTTTTTCAACAGCTGATATCATTGGTCCTGTGGTTGACTGGTTTAGTCAATAAGGCCACAAAAAGTAAATGGTGATATCTGAATGAATATGACATCCACAGGTGCACAGATCCCCTCTCTCCTGACTCCAGACAGGTTTCTCTGTTCCTGGATGGCTTGGTTTTTTGTTTGGTTTAATTTTGTGGCAAGGCTTTGTCCATACTTATTTTTTTCTTTTTTTATTTATTATTATTCAATAATAATAAATAAATTATTACTTTCCCCCCATACTTCTTTCTATTTCTTTCTTCCTCCCTTGCTTTCTCTAGTTTTTGTAACATTCTGGGGTTGTGTGTATTTTTGTATCAGTAAAACATCTAAAGACAAATGGTTCAAAACAACTTAGGAGTAAATCCTGTTAGCCTCCAAATACTAAACTAGATATGTATGTGTATGCATGTGTTTGTGTGTTCCCGTGTGTGTGTGTGTGTGTGTGTGTGTGTGTGTTTGTGTATTCCCATGTGTGTTCCTGTGGGGTTGTGTGCATATGCATGAGTATACAACCCTGTATAGAACAGAGGTCAAGACTAGGTATCTTTCCTTAGGAACCATTCCTATTAGTTTTTAAGGTTGTACCTCTCACCACTCACTGGGGCCTGGAACTCACTGTTTAGGCTAGGCTGACCAGGCAATGAGCTCCAAGGATCCCTGTACTGGTTGTTGTGTGTGTGTGTGTCTTTGTGGTGTGTGTGTGTGTGTGTGTGTGTGTGTATGTCTATGTCTGTGTATGTGTTTCAACTTGACACAACCTGGAGTTACCACAGAGAAAGGAGCCTCCCTTGAGGAAAGGCCTCCATGAGATCCAGCTGTGAGGATTTTCTCAATTAGTGATCAAAGGTGGGAGGGCCCATTGTGGGCAGTGCCATCTCTAGGCAGTAGTCTTGGGTTCTATAAGAAAGCAAGCTGAGCAAGCCAGGGAAAGCAGTCCAGTAAGCAGCACCTCTGTGCATCAACTCCTGCCTCTAAGTTCCTGTCCTGTGTGAGTTCCTGTCTTGACTTCCTTTGATGATGAACAGCAATATGGAAGTGTAAGCTGGACAAACCCTTTCCTCCCCAACTTGCTTCTTTGTAATGAATACAAACTCTGACTAATTTCTTCTTTTCTAGTGCTGGAATGCTTGGGCTATTACGTGAGTGCTAGGGAACCAATTCAGATCCCCATGTTAGACATGGCAAGCACTTTGCTGATTGAGCTATCCCTTTAACTCCACATGATTTTAGTTTTTTAAACTTATCAGCATCATAATCTTATTTAGTATTTTATATACATATACATATACACATACTTATACTGGTTTGTGTACTTTCATCAAATTACCAGTTCTTTTTAATCAGGGAGCCATTAATCAGATACACAAACGTCTTACAGATTCAATTCTGTATATATACGTGTCTGATATCTGGTTAAACTATTAATGTTTTTCTTGAGTTAAACTTTGAACCATGTTTCCCATGTCAAGGCAGGGCTGCTGGTGATGTCAATCTTTGAGACATTCTAAGTGGCTCTGAAGTATATGGACCAGGAATGTCATGGAGTGTGTACTAAAATTCAAAGATGGTTGAGAGTGGCCATTCTTTTCTTGTGGTTCAGCCTGGCAGCCATTATAAGTCAAACCAAATTTTTATATGCAAACAAACTGTGGGTTTGTTCATTCATGTAGATTCTCCAGATTGAGTTTACTGATTTTGGAGAAGTTATTTATTATATAGCTACAATGGAAGTCTGACTTATAAGTAGACATAAGAAACTGGTCTTATCTATTTTATTCTTTTTTTCCTTTTATCAAGTATACTTTCTAATAAGTGATTTGCATTAAATTAATAAATAAATAATTTGTTTGAAATATAAAATGTATGTAAACTAGTGTTAAAGTTGTCTTCCACTATAAAAGAACTCATGACATCCGCAGGTGACATTTATTTTTATCAAAGCATCTCCATTGCTGTGGAAAATTTTCGTCTTCAGCGGGTCTGTTTGCCCATACATGTGGTGGATTCTACAGAGAAAGTATCCCAATCCCAATCCCAATCCCAATCCCAATAGCAATAAATAACAATCATTTCAGCAAACATTTATTCCGTGTTTGCTATGAAGTATACAGTATAGAAAGTGTTTTGTGTAAACTCTCGATCATTTGATCTTAGCAACTCTATGATTCATAGACACTGCCATTATTACCCCATTTTAAAGATGAGGAAACCAAGGCATCATGTTCTCAGGTAGATTCCCCAAAGTCCCATAGCCAGTAAGTGATGCAAGTGAGACTGAAGATGAGTCAATACTCTTAAGGACCACTTTTATGCTTTCATCACAAGCCCACCCCATATTAACAGTAGCCTGCCTACATTGCTTCCCAGGAGGAGGAGGGAAACGATACAAGAATGATGGAGTCTGAAGGTCAGAGGTCAGAGGAGAAAGGACCTCTGTGATCATCTCCCTGGCTCCTCTCCTGTTATGGGAAGCGAGAGGAGTAGGCTGCTCATTTATCTGTCCAGGTTCCCCAGCCTTCGTGGGTAGGGAAACTAGATTGGCCTCTGCAAGTCTGTCTCTGCTGTAAGAGTTATAGGGACTAGGGCTCATTAAAGATTCATGTTCTATAGATAAATTTCCCTGCAGTCCTTTATTTAATTTGGCCCAGGCATCTGGGGAATTGACTAATGCCACTGTAAACACAGAAGGTTCAGGACTCTAATTATAGGAAAGAAAGAAATCATTATTGATGAATCGAAAGAACTGAGCCTCAAATTGCATAGTCATACCCCAATATTTCCAAGCGACATACTTCAACTTAATTTTTATGTTCTTTCTAAACAAAAGCATTCTTGATGAAGAGGCAGGCCCTCTGGCTTGTGGCACAAAAGATGCCAGACAAGCAACATACCCTTAGCTTCATCTCCAAACCTCTAGTATTGCCAAGATGAGGGCTTCCTCTTTTTTTTTCCTTTTCTCTTTCTCTTTTTTTCTTTCCTCCCTAAAGGCTCTTATGATGGGCATTTTTAATTAGGACACTTGTGATGCACAAATGGGATCTACATCTGACAGCTTCCGTCTCGACACATGTTTTCCCTCTCGTTCATCCATCTTGCTTGTCAGCCTCCCTCTTCCTCTCCGCCTGTGTTTGAAATGCTGTCCCACACACCCTTCCATTATACGAGGGAAATTTGACACCTGGGGAGGCAATATTTCCTCTTGCTCTAACTGTGTGGAGGGCACAGTGGCCATTTCTCAAAATAGCAGAGTCAGCAGTATTGAAGACATTAGTGCTTTGTAGAGGAAAGCAGAGGATTTTTCTTTTCTGATGAGATGCAAATTGTTCATTCTATATCTCCCATCAGTGAAAACGTCACTTTGCCTTGAATACTTATGTAGGCACCTTGATATCAATTAAGAGGTTGTGACGCATGGCATTGGCACTCCCTTAGCCCTTGCCTTTAGTTTTGTGTCGATTAGAAGCAGAAACAAGAGGTGTGGGGTGGAACTTGAAATATCCTAGGCTCTGGTTCAGATAAAGAATCTAGAACCTGGTTGCTTGCTTTGTGATGTGGTGGTATGGTAGCTGTTTATCATCATGGATAGTATCGGGTTACAGGGTGAATTTTGTGAGAGTAGTATCTTAGTCATAATTGTGGCACCAGGGTGCCTCAGGTCACAAGTGTCTCCTTGTAGTCCTCAGGTACAGACTGTTGCATGACTTCTCATGGTTGTAACATGCTAACTCTATGTTAAGAACTTCCATAGTGATAAGGGCTTTGGAATGTTTTTAACTTTCTTTCTTTCTTTCTTTCTTTCTTTCTTTCTTTCTTTCTTTCTTCCTCCTTCCTTCCTTCCTTCCTTCCTTCCTTCCTTCCTTCCTTCCTCCTTTCTCCCTCCCTCCCTCCCTCCCTCCATTCCTTCCTTCCTTCCTTCCTTCCTTCCTTCCTTTCCCATGGGGGCTATTTATTCCTTAAAAATGTATAGAGTATTTTCTAAGTAAATATTTAAATAATAACAGAATCAGATGGTTTGAATGGTGTAACTTGAGGGATATAGAAAAGTCCCATGACTGAAATAATTCTCTTCCCTAGTATAGTAGCATACTTAGAACCTACCACTATTTGGTTGCTTGGGCCATCTCTAGGGAAGATGTAAGAGAAGGTAAACTTTATCATAGAGGGGGTAGGTGGCAAAAGAATAGCAGAGATGTGGAACAAGAGATAGCAGAAGTGTGACTGACATGTGAAGGAGAAAGAGCTTCGTATGTGTTGGCGACTGAAGGCTAGCACTGAGTTATACCTACCACCCAAAGGAACTCATTTAGAGATAGAAGACCCCAGAAGAAAATGACAGCTTGCACATGAATAGATATGTTAAATTTTAGCAGGAAGAAAATAAAGAACCTTATGAAGAAGAAATGTCACAAACATCCGGTGAATTCCTCTAAAAGCACAAAGTCTTTTTCAGGAGGAATTCAAGGACTTTGGGACTCCCCACAGCTGCTGCAGGGCACCCCTACATTCAACCTCTTCTCACAATGCTACCAAGCTTTGATTTGCCTTTTCACATCCATTAGCCCCATGAGTATATGAGGGAATTTTCTAGTGGCTTTATGATATTCCCTTTATAAGTGCTTGAACACAGAAATAGATCTGAGATTAGGCTATCTTCTACTCAGCCAGAGACATTAGGTATTTGTAAGAAAGGTGTAAAACATTACTATTCCTGTGAACTTTCCGTTTGGAAAACATTATTTTTCATAACATACGTTAATTTTGTTAGACATCATTCATTCATTCATTTAAAAATTAAATGATGATTTAGGGTTTTTTTTCCCCTTGGGTTTCACTGTGGCATATTTACACATCGGTCATCATACTCGCCTCTAAGTCATTTCCTCTCCCACTGGCCTCTCCCTTGCCTCCTATCCTCTCTGGTGGGGTCCCCTTCCTTTTCCTAGTTAGTCATCTCTGCTTTCATGACATGTTATCTGCCATTCCATTTAGTGTGTTAAAGGTTTCTCAATTAAATTTCTAGTGTAGCAAATACTGATAGACACGATCCACTCCACAACCAACCATGTGCTGGTTTCAGGGCAGGGCAAAGTGCTTTGGAAAAGAAATCAAGGATTTGGACTCCTCAGTAGGTTTTAACATGTAAAAGTCCCAAAGTAAAAACATTTAAGGATGACTGGCTTGTCAGGATCCTGGGTAAGGCATATGGCATAGATAGGAGGTTTTACATTATTTTCTACATTTATTTAGTGTGTGTGTATGTGGGCATCTGCATGCCACAGCACATGCACAGCCCTTCAGGATAACGTGTTAGAACCAATTCCCCCAAGTGGGTCCTGGGAATTGAACTCAGGTTGTCACTCTTGGCCGCAAGCACCTTCACAGGTTGAGCCACCTCACAGGCTCTAACTTGGGGTGCTGAGTTATGAGGTGAGTATTGGCTTTATTTTGCAAATCCCGTTGGCACCTTGGAGGTTAATGTGGCTATGACCAATCAAATTTGTCTTGTGCTCTGGAAACCGACTCTGGGAAGAGTGTGAGGGTCAGATTTGAGGAAAGGAGAAACAAAAGACCAGGGATGCCAACTGAGTCATGTGAAGCTGAGAAAGCGGGACAGCCTGACTGGAAATGGAGGGTTGGGGGAGTCGGGGTGACAATGGGAGTACAAGATCGTGAGGGAGGTGTTTCTTCACAGAACCTCGGCCAGTGTTGAGGTGAAGCTTCAGAGGATGCCACATTTTCCCATGTAATCAATGCAGCTGTTTGATGAGTGTCAAACACAGCGAGTGAGATCCTTTTAAATGCAAAGTCTTGTGACAGGTGCCATCATTAAACACCAGTTGCAAAAGCTTAGATTCTGGCCTCTGGGTTCTTATGTGGATTGAGTGGCTTAACTCTTCATGCCTAATGTTTCTCATGTGTAGAGTGATGGCAACATTTAGTACTTACACTACAGTGTTAACGGGATGTGAATTCTCACTAATAAAACACTTGTCAAGCCATCTTGCTTAGATCAACTCTTCATTGATCTTGAGTGTCTGTGGTGATTTGAATATGCTTGGCCCAGGAGGTGGCACTATTAGGAGGTATGTCCTTGTTGGAGGAAGTATGTCCTGTGGGTGTGAGCTTTAAGACCCTTGTCCTAGCTGCCTGAAAGTCAGTCTTCTCTTGTTTACCTTTGGAAAGAGATGTAGAAATCTTAGTTCTTCCCACATCATGCCTGCCTGGATGCTTCCATACTCCCACCTTGATGATAATGGACTGAACTTCTGAACCTGTAAGCCAGCTTCAATTAAATGCTATCCTTATAAGAGTTGCCTTGGTCATGGTGTCTGTTCACTGTAGTAAAACCCTAAGACAGTGTGGAGGGCCTCTTTCCTACAGTGGCATTATTAAGAGATAATGGGACTCTTATGAACTAGGGCCTAGTGGTAGGCTTTTGCATTAAAGGCACTTATGAAGAAAACAGCAGTAGCCCAGTGCCTTTTAAAATTCTTTTTTGTTCTTCATCCTGTCATGAGGTTAGGTTCTACCATATATTCCCTCTATGATATATCACTACAATCCCAAAGTAACAGGACCAGTTGATCATGGATCAACATCTCCAAAACAAGGAAACTAAACAAACCCTGTCTCTTCATGAGCTGAGCTATTCCAGAGAATTGTTATGATATCAGAGAGCTGCTTCTGGAACAGAAATTTGTGTGCAGACCTTGATCTTGACTCTTTCCTGGGTATGAACGTGAGGAAGGCGGATGGCATTTATTAAGATGCATCATTAAACATGGTCAGGTCCTCATGAGCCCAAACTTCTGTTCCCACTGTCAGGTCTATGAAAGTAAGGGAAAACTTGAAGAGATCGGCTTTTGGAAGTATTAGGTACCTTGGTATGTTAAGTTTGCTTTTGTTCTTTGTGTGCTGTGGCTTTTCCACACAGTATCTAACCAAGGATGTGGAGGTATATGGGAGCTAGTGATTACCTGTGCATTGGAGACACAATGGGGACATAGCTAGTAAGGCATTGCTTGGGGGTTTTAGCCAAAATGGCCTTTGCTTTATTTTCAAATGTGATATTTACATTTTATTCCATAATACATCTTGGTTTATTTTGGTATATAAAACATTTTAAATGACTTTCCATTAAGGATAACGATGCTTTACTGGGACATTCCTTGTTTATTGAATACCACCCCCAGCCCACTCTGCTGTGTAATCCCAGCGGTGCTGGGATTTGAGTAGTGGGGGCTTAACCCAATTATACATTATACAGTAGGGAAAAAAATCCAAACCACCTCTGTATATGCTTTGCTTCTTTGCAGGAGAAACAATGAATCATGAAGATTAATTGTGCCTTTTCTTGTGAGTTTAATAAATAATATCAGTTTACAGGAAGGATGAAAAGTTGATATATGTAATTAATGCTGAGTGAAAATGCTGGAGCCAGAGATTTGTACAAAATGCTGTCTTTTAAAATATATGGAAGGGTGGTTTCATTTTAAAATTCATGAAGGCTTGAGTTTAAACTCAGCAGCATTCTCTGCAGAGGTAATTGAAGAACACCCCCAATCCTCCATTCCTCCACCCCTCAGAAAAGAAGGGATAAAGGACTTCTACAAATAAACTAAGGTTCTTGGGTTGCATTAAGTACCAGGGACAGGAATTTAACTTGGATTTCAATTATAAATAGATTTTTCAAAAATTGGCCTGAATGAGTTCCTTCTGGTACATGTAGAAAAGACACCAGCACAACAGACAGATCAGGTGGTTGCCGTGTCAATCACATTTCAACCCTGATGTCCTAGAGGCAGACTGGCTCCACTGCTGGCTTCTCTGTAGGATTTAGCGCGCAGCCAGAAGGATTGTCTGTTAATTATTATTGGAAGACATGTTTAACATGAGTTTTATCAAGTTGTTGAGTCTAAAACCAGTTTTTAGGATACTCAGATGCTAAAAAAAAACCAGGCCAAATGTCACCATGAAGAGGCAAGAAGAACACACAGTATATTGCATACTAATTGAATTGGTCCTTCAGGACTTCAGTGCAGAGTAATAATAGTAGTAACAATGATGACAATAACAATAATAAGAACAGTAATAGTAATGATGATAGTATGTGTAATGGGTTCCAGGATCTTAGTTAAATATGTTTGAAAATTAAAGAGCCTTAACTGTCTGTTGGGATATTTTGAATGTGGTCTGAGCACTGGGTGACGTTGGGGAATTACTGTTAGATTTCTTAGGATATATAACAGTATTAGAGTTGAATAAAATGCACGTCCATTTTTATTCTTCTTAAAGATTTAAGAAACATGTTGTGCATGTGTTTGCATAAGAATGTAGCATGGTAGTGAACAGAAGGGGCCATCATATACCCTGAAACTGACTTTTCAGGTAGTCATGTACCTGCAAATGTGGGTTGTGGCTTCTGATGAACTTGGGTCCTTTACAAGAGCAGCAGTGGCCTATAACTGTCGAGCCATCTCTCTACCCCAACCGCAGTACATTCCTATATTTATAAACAGCCTGTGCTGAACTACTTAAGGGCTAAAATTTCATGACATTAGCCATTTACCTTGAACTCATTTAGAAGTGAAATTAGGTTAAAAATTAGAAATATGCATGTATGCGCACACGTGCTAGTGCGGGAGTGTACACACACACACAAAAAAAAAATGTAGAAGAGAGAGAGAGAGCAAGATCTTGCCAAAATTATAAAACATTAATAATTGTGAATTTGCGTAATATATACATTTGGATTTTTTTTAATTTTTATTTTCTATATTCTATGTTTACATTCCAAAGGCTTTCCCCTTTCCCAGTTCCCCCCCACCATACATCCCAGGTTAAAAATTAGACAAGAAACAATGATGTACCTATTAGTTATTTACCCGTTGATGCCACAACCACAACTGGCATGCCCATTGCATGGCAAGGTGTGGGTTAAGCAGTAAGCTACAAAGAGCAGCAAACAGAAACAAAGTTTGTCAGATACAGTGCCAGAGAGGACACACCGTGGGTGGGAGGGGTGATGGTTGGAAAGGCAGGGCCAGCAGAGCAGTTTCTGTCAAGAGGCCCATGAGGCTCACATGCCTAGCAATCTCTCTCCTCTCAGGCTTCTACTTTACACGCCAATATCAGTGCCTGGGAGGGATGGGGGAGCGGGGCATGGACAGCCTACCAGCTTTTCTCTTGGTCTTGTTACTCTCAGTAAAACAGCCTTTCATGGGCAGGCCTTTTGACTTCTTTATCCATTTGTACACAACTCAAAGCCCACAGAACACAAGAGTTGTCCATTGCTTATTGAGTAACTTATGTATAAGTTTTCCCTATCTTTTTCATTCCTTTCCTACTTACATATAACCATTTGATGTGAACTGCAAATAGTCACATGGTCATTCAGTGGAGATGTCTTCATATGATGACGGGACGCAAGGATGTGACTAATTTGCTATCAGCTAACTCCAAATAACGTTAGTGAGCATCATCTGAGCAGTTGAAAGACTTAAGAGCAAAAGAATAAATCTTCCTTAAGAAGAAATTATGCCTCAAGAGACCATTGTCAGAATGTTGCCCATGTTATTACCTTGGTCTTCTGTAGAAGTCAGATTTAAGGTCAAAACAACTTTTACTGGAATTTCTACACTCTTGGCTTACTTTACAAAATTCAGACTTGTCAAATTCCACAATTATATGACCTGGCTCCATAAAGTACAACCCCCAGCCCCCAGATATATAGACATGCACAACTTGGTTCTAAATTACTGGGGATCTTTAATCCAGGGAAATAGAAACAGTCTATCCCTATTATGAGGCAGTGAAGACATGGGGTGTGTCTAAAGTGGATCCGAGGTGTGTCGTTGCCCTCCTGAGACTAGAAGAAAGCAGGGCCTCTGGAAGGCTAACTCAGAGCTTCAAAAGTAAAGGCAGCTGCTTGTCAAACATTCACCCAGAGAGCTCGAATATCTGAGTGACAGTTTCACCGCATTTCCCCTCTGTGGCACCATATTGGGTCTGGATGCTGAGCCAGGTGACACTGAAGGACCTCTGAGATCCACGCACATGTTTCACAAGCCCTGTGCCAAAGGGCTTGCTTTGAAGGACATGTAAACTTCTCTTGAACCAGTCAATCTCCATGCTGGCAGCATGGATGGGGACACCTCGACATCAGCAGAAAGATCGGAAAGATCGTTTCCTTCAGTAATGTGAGCCTGGAGAGGAATTCTCCAGAGAGCTTCTCTTTATGATGGATTTTCTTTATTTACAATGAACCTGGGACTTACATTTTGCAGCTGGTCTTTGCTCACTGACACGACTGAAAGCCCAGCTTCTGCAACAATAATTCGGGTGTTATTTGAAACACAGTAGCCCAGACCTTGACTCTGTTCACACATGGTGGAAAATTAAACCAGAAACCATTGCATTCTGGTAACTCCCTTTATAGTGGCTTTGGAAATCTGTGGGTGAATGTGGGGTGTGCTCCCATCTCCAAGTCTGTAGGGAAAGAAGATACCCATGCCATGTAGGTGGCCTGGGAAAAGACTTCAGTTTCTCTCTAATGCCTGAACTAGGCTCCTCCTCTTGTCAAGAGCTCAAAAGCTCAGAAACTCCCTTATCATTCTCAACCCAGCTGTTAGAGCATATTAGAAACCTGCTTTCTCCCTCCCTCCCTCCCTCCTTCCTCCCACCCACAGTGCCTCTCAGTGTAGGTCAGGTTCACATTGAACTTGAAATTCTCTTTCCTCAGACTCCTAAGTGCTGAGCCAACTGATGTGTATCACAATGCCTGGTCGCCATTCTCTAGAGAGGCTGCTACCTACAGTAGAGTTGGGGTGCCACAAATAGAACAGCTATGGAGCAGCACACCCTAATTTTCCAAAGCTCCCATGGTCTTGAACAAGCTCCTCTTCATCGCGTGCCTGGTGTAGCTCATTATGGGATGAGAACAAATAACATTTGCTCCACGGGATTGTTATTTGATGAGGACTCATTAACTTAGAGAGAAAAACACATGTTCGTGTGGATGCGCGCTCCAGGCTTGGAAGACAAAGGGGGGGGTGTGCCAGCTATTCTGCTGTATCGTATCGTTAGTCTTAGTCTTTTAAGACACGGTGTCTCAGTGAACCTGGAGCTAGCTGGGGGCCAATCCCCACTGATTATCCTCAGATCTCCATCTTCTACGGTGCTGGGGTTCCAGGTGTGCACAGCCGTGCCTGGCTTTTTATGCGGGTACTGGGGTCTGACCTCATATCCCCATGTTAGCATGGTGCTCTTGCCCATTGAGCCCCTTTGCAGCCCATGGATGACAAGCTGAACCCACTGACTATCAAGTTATAGCAGGCACTTGGTCTATTGTTTCTATTTTTCCAGCGTTGAGGATGGAACCCAGAAGCCTCGTCTAGCACTGAAACACCTCGTGTAGCCCTCCTGTTCTGTGTGCTGGCTTTCAATTCCCAGACAAGGTCTCATTAGCTTATGTAGGCTTAAAACTCGCCGCCCAGCTCAGCAGACCTTCACTGTTCAGTCCTCCTGCCTCAGCCTCCTGAGTACCTAGGATTGATAGGCCTGAGCCCTCAGGTTTGGACACAACTTTTATATTGCTTTATGTTGCTTATAGTGTCACATTTATTTATAAATGTGACAGGAGTTTTACCCAGGCAGCCGCAGTTATGGCTTTGCTTTTGAAGTTGAGGCTAGGAAGCTGGACGGAGCTTTTTCTATGTTCTCAGTAAACTATAATACTTCATCGGTGACCCCAGGACTGCTCAGCACAGGGCTCTGGTTTTGGTGTTGGTCACTGTCACCTTTTTACTTTTCTTAAGTCCTCTACATGGGATTTGAACCAGGATTGCCAGGAGAAGTCTCCATTCCCTTTTCATTTCAGGTGCTGCCCCAGAGATGGGGCTGAAAGTGGCAGGGCCCATCCAATACCCAGAGAAGCAGGGACCCCTAGGTGCTTCTCATGCAACGACATGCAATCACGACAGGCTCTAGGTGCCAGTTTGTTCTCCACGCTAAGAAATTAGAAGCTGCTGGAGGTGAGGGGGCCAGTGTGCTACCTTTCAGGAGACTCCGAGGTTTGATGTTAGACAAATGAATTTTGATGCGAGGGTCAGCTTCTGATGCTGCTCTGCTCTGTGCACTGCCTGCTTCGTGCTCAGCTGGTAGAGCTTCTGGAGTTGCCCTGAAAAGCTTTATTTCTAGCCACAGGAAGGTTTAAGGTCAGAAGAAGGACACAGTGCTGAGATTGTAAAAGCTCCAGGGATTTGTTGAGGCATGAGACCTTCTCTAGCATACAGAGAAATAAAAGGCCCTTTTCTTTCTCCTTGTCAAACTTATAATTTATTGAGACAACATGAAAACAAACTTGAGAAAAATTATTCCCCAAACGTTGTGCTTTCAAGCTTCCTATTTCATTGAAAAAAAAAATACATTCTCTCTCAGCGAGCAGCGGGTGTGACAGGAAGGAGGGAAGACACCCTGTGAGTCTGGGTGAAGATTGGCCTAGAATGCAAATAGATTCACAAGATATTGCTTGCGCTCTTGTCGAATCTGCTGCTCAATGGAGGTCATGCTTAGGATTTTAGCTCAGGAAACACTATGTACACAATGACCAGTGAGCCTCACTCTGGAGCTAGATATTACAGATACCCAGTTCAGGGCTCCAAAGGACGCTGTTGACTGCTTCTCTGCAGAGTGGATGAAGAGAGAGGATCACACCATGGCCTCCGTCATATTATATCTTAAGTCCGGCCTTGATTCAGAGCCAGTATTTATGCTCAGTGATGACTGTGGTCTGAGGGCTCATCCTGGCTGAGTTTATGTTCCCGGAAGCGCATGATACGTCTGAAGAGAGATCTGCAGATCATTAGATGGATGCTGGAGCATTTCCCTCAGGATAGAGAGATTGGCACCGGGATGGCTGTCTGTGCCTAGACCAAGTGTCACTGATGGCAGGTGCCTCTCTCAGGGCAACTTGGTTGGACTTGCAAATGATCGATTTTTTTCCATCTGTACACAAGGAAAATGAAGACTGTCTTAAATGATAATCAACCAGACAGCCTAGTACTGACAGCTGATAAATTTGTAGTCTCTGTATAGGCAACAGCCAAGGAACCTGGGATACATGGCTAACTTTGTTATTTGAACCTTCCCTTCTTCCTTTAAATGGCTTCGCAGAATCCTCAGCCTCTCAAGAGAACCTCTTGCGCCAACCACAGTGGAAAGTCAAACCCGTATTATTTTGGTTTAAATGTGTGTGTCTTCTGACATCTCGCTAGGAGAATGACCCTTGGAAGGTGATTTCTACAAAGAAGATCACAACGTCTGAGCTGATGTTTGTATTGCCTCCTGGCCAGGCTTTACAAAGAATAGTTCACCTTCTCTCTATGGTGCACGAGACCACATTGATTTTTTAGTTCAAATTAAACTATATTGATAAAAATGTTATTGTGTCGGTCACAGCTTTATATTGCTGCTCCAAAAGATTCACTGTGCTGGTCAGTTTCAAAGCTAGCAGGATGGGGAGAACAAAGAGTTATCCAGTAGGTGTTTTACTCTGACTCAGAAGAGGGAGAGCCAGGGAAAATAGCAGAAAAACAGGCTAGAAGGAGTTATAACAGAGATCTGGAGAGACTAAACTATTAGACGATAAAACAAACAAAACAGCCATAAGAAGCTAGGGAGTAGACACATTCTAATTGCAATTGGTTTTGTTTACATATGGTGTTTAATTTATGAACAGATTCTATAGAACCCTAAAATGCTCAAAATTTAAGGGGAGCAGGTTAAAAATGTTTTTCTTTCCAAGGTGATTTTGATGTTTAAAGACTAATGAATTCATTTTACATTTCTAATTTAGATATAATCACATGACTTGCTCATCACTTTTTCCTCCTCCCTCTAGGTCCTCCCTTCAACTCCCCTATACTCCCAACTCACAAGTCAATAGCTTCTCTTTCTTTGATTATTGTTGTTTTACACACACACACACACACACACACACACACACACCATACACTGCACAGATATATAAATATAACTCTTTGATCCAATTTGTTGTTTGTGTGTATCACCTTGTATTGGATAACTAATCAGGAGCTCATCTCTGGGAGAGGCTAATTCTTTCTTTCTCAGTAGTCACCAAATACCTGAAGTTCTTTTCTAGGAGTGGGACCTCCTGAGATTTTAACACGTCTGTTGATATTGTCATTCTGATTTCTTTTTTATGCAGTTATTTCTACTCAGGCTCTTTGGTATTCAGGTTCTGACAGTCTTTCTGCTTTTCTCTTCTATAATCTTTTCTAAGCCACAAATGTGGGAGCTGTGATGTATGTATGTGTGTGTGTGTGTGTGTGTGTGTGTGTGTATGTGTGTGTGTGTGTGTGTGTGTGTGTGTGTGTGTGTATTGGGTCTGGGTGCCCCTCAATTCACTGATCTCTGTATTATATTCAGTTGCAATTTTCTGTAAAGAGAAGTTTCTTTTATCAAGTGTGAGAGCTACACCCAGTTCTCTGTGGGTATAAGGGTAAGATTTAAAATATAGTTAGGAATTATGCTGGCCTAGGAAAACAGTGGTAGTAGACAAGGTTCGCCCTGGGTAATTTGCTAGATTTCTAGTAGTAGAGACATGAATTCCCTCCTTTTGAGTTGGTTACCACTAGCATGTGAGTGCCTTTATTGCACCTTTATGGAAATCTTATCGTACTGGGCACTATCCTGGTTCATAGATGCCGTAGCTAGGTAGGACCCTTAAATTGCTTCCCTCTCTCGGCAAGTTGTATAGTACTTTCTGGGTACTATGGAAGCTAGACTGCAGTAAGGAGGCTTACAGATTAGATCTAGCTTGAGTAATATGAGTTCTCTGTCCTGAAATGTGGCATACTATTTAACTGTAAAGAAAAATGAAGACATGAAATCTGCAGCAAAGGAGATAAACCTTGAAAGGATTATATTGAGTGAGGAAACCCAGACCCAGAAAGAAAAATGTGGCATGTTCTCTCTCATCTGTAACACCTAACTCTAAATCCTTAGATAGACGTATATAATATGGAGTAGTGGAAGCCACGAGGAAGTATAAAGGTACCATGGTGGGGGTGTGGGTGTGGGTGTGTGGGTGGGGGTGTGGGGGTGTGGGGGTGTGGGGGTATAGGGGTGGGGGGGTGTGGGTGTGTGTGGGGTACCTTAGAAGAAATAGCAGAATGCAGGTGATGTAAAGCAGGAAATGGAAAAATGAGAGGGGGGCTTCAATTGAGGAGGAGAAGTCAACACAGAATGAGGAAGAAGGAGGGACAAATAGCATTAAGGTTGTTTGATAAAGCCTCAAGGAACAACCCTATTTTATATTTACCTAAAATTATACATAATATATGTTTTTGTTTGTTTGTGTGTGTGTGTGTGAGAGAGAGAGAGAGAGAGAGAGAGAGAGAGAGAGAGAGAGACTGTGTATGCATGCAGTTGTACCTTAAACAAAGCTGTGCCACTTGACAACATGTCCCGCAAGTACAATAGACCAACAAGAATCCCAGTACCATGTATAACAAAGCTCCTTTAGAGTGGCTGGCCAGGGTATCCTAAATGACTCTCAAGACGATATATATTTTTGTTTTTGAGACAATAATTTCCCTCTTTTCTCTGAATGAATGTTCATTCGTAAGCTTAGGGATGCTGCTGGTGTTTCTCTCCCCACCTGAAGGATGTTATTTACTACATAATGGGATTCTGGAATGACTGGCAAAGCCATTCAAGGAATGAACATGTTTTCTGACATTGGCATAAAAGGAGAAACCTAGTTAGCCTTTCTTGATCAAGATCATTTCATTAATACTTGTCATGATTCAAATGTATTTTGAGATCACTAAGCAGTTCCCAATTGAACTAGAATTACTTATGTACATTAAGATTTATATTTTTAAATAACCATTTTTTCTTTGAAAAACAGAATGCAATTAATTAAACTACATGTCTTGGGAAAAAGACTCACGCTTTAGCAATTATTTTTAACATAAAGAGGTGTTACGTATGGAGTCACTGTCAATTACTAGAAATAATTACATATTTTCTTGGGTAATTTCTTGGTAATTAAAGTATCGCTGAAGCGTATGATGCTTTGTTAATGAAAAGATTAAAAAGCTCACATGAGTTTATCATAGTTTGTTGAAATGTAGTTCAGTGTTTATTATCATAATTTCTGATTGTTTCTGTATAACCTTGGATGGGATTAGTGAACAAATCATGACTGGGAGCTAAATAATAGCTCACCGAGCAAAACATACATCACTCAAGGTGCAGCAATAACAATCAGAAATTATGATAATAAACACTAAAACCACATTCTAATAAAGAACAAAACACTCTTAAAATATTTTTCTTTCTGATTTTCAAAGCATTTGTGACACTAATTGCAGAATTACTGTAGGGAGAAAAAAAAAACCAAACAAACCCACAAAACAACTCAACCCAGAATGCTGCATTATTTATTTCTAAACATTCTATACTAAGTGGTATAAACAAACAGAAGTATAAATAGAATTTTTATGAATAAAGGAATTTCCAAAATGGGGCCTTGACTAAATTGTCTTTCATCTGGTTTACCGTAAGAAAGGCAATGTTAGTTTTCCTTTCCTTTATTTTCTGGTTCGGAATAAAACAGATTTGAGTATACTCAAGGAGCTGAGGCCTGTCGCATCATGATGAAAACACTGCCCAATATGTTATTCTTTCTTTTTAGCTATTACTATTAACCCATACTTAGCTGGGCAGGGTTTTCAACTGATAATCAAAAGGAAATAGATTCTTTCCCAACCATGCATAGATGTAGAGAGATTAGATGGGTCTTTCTCAAAGATCTTTAAGTGTTCCTGGGAGGAGAAGGAAGACCCTAGGCACACAAGACTAACTTTTCCTATGAAGTGACATCACCTTTGGTGATGATCCGTGAGGCTGGGCCCATGGCGGGAGGTCTAACATAGGGCTATTTCAGAGACAGGAGGGTTAGGAGTTGGCAGAGTTAGCTTTTGTCAGTTTTGCACAGCTAGATTCCTGTCTTCCTTTCAATTCTATTCTCCTCAATGAAATTAATCTTGATAAGTAGAAATCAGCCACAATGAAAGTATTTATACCACTGAAATCAAGAAACACTACCAATCAAGAATTTTTTTTTCAGTCATCCCAGTTTGTCATCCCACTACAGGAGGGATGAGTTATGGGCAATGTATTTAAAAATCATGTCAATCCAAACGGTTATCTATACAGAGGTTAATGAAGTCATGTCAAGTAGAAGCAAGGATTTCCAGTTAATTACCTTGTTAAAAATGATCTCTGGTCTGATCTATAAAGCTGATTGTATTGGAAATATCTGGAGCAGTGCTTTTGATTCAACTCTTTACTATTGATGTGAAGTTTCCAGTCATATGACTTCGTTCCTTCCCATAGTTGTTAATTTTATTCCATAAATATAACAGAGATGGATGCTCCATAAAGGTGCTCTTTAGATACAGCCCTGTGCTCCTTGAGGCATGATAATTCTTTAATTTTCCAAAGCAGCATTACTCTTCAGTGAAAGGTAAGATGGATAGTAAGACACACAGCCAAGGGCACTGGCTCTTATGGTATCTTATTTCCAATCCTCCATCACCGCATACTGTTCTCTGACCCTACCCCTCCATCTCCTTTCTCACTCCCTAGTGCACCTTGGGTCCGTGAGCATCCAAACGTCCTTGCCCACAGTGTTTTTCCTCCTTGTTCCCCTCACTACCATCTTTGAAGTCTCAATGATAGCCACATCTTCTCAGAAAATCATTGCACACTGTCTATAATTCTCATTGATTTCTCTCTCAAACTGCCAAGCATCGAGACCATTCCTCGGTGGTTCTTTAATATGTAATTTAAAGGCTGGCATGACAGTTTCATGTGTATAACATGTACTAGAAGTCCAGGGTCACCCTTAACCTTAGAACAAGCCTAGGGGGTTCACTGTTCCATAAGTGAGGAGAGGAGGGGAAGGGGAAGAAGAGGGCATCTCTTCAGCACCAGATTCTATTAGGATCGGTGTTTATGTCCAGACAAGTTTATATTATAGTTTTCTTCTAAAGAGAGACCACCAAGAAAAATGTATTTGTAGCCCATAACTAAGTATTTGGAAGCTGGCTTTTACTACAGTTTGATGATTAAAGGATAGAGGTATTTGGACAGGGTTGGAGAAAATGTTAAGAACATTTTCGTGTAACTGCAGCCCTATTTTTTTCTTCTAAGTCTTGATTTTCATCTCCAAACAACCACATTTTAACGTATTAGTAAACATTTATATATTTCAAAATGGCTATGCTTAAATACACTTTCAATGGGGTGTCAATCTCAGAAAATTTGTCTGGTTCCTTAGAATTATTTTCCTGGGCAGTTACTCAATTATTTTGTTAATTCATCTTTCCAAAGAAATTATCTAATTCTGGACAGAAAGGGTTTTAGAGAGACTCAGGGCTTGGAATTGTTCTGCCCACATTTGAGCCTCCACTCCTCCTTTCTTTATCCCTTTGTGCTGTCAAACAGTTTTGATTTGTGTCCCTGGATCAAAACCCTGTTTTCATTTTGCTCGAGAGGCATTGTCTTAAACATCTCTCTCTCCTCATGTCGCTCAGATGTGTTTTGCTTGGCGGGAAGCCTAACTCGCCTTGATCACTTTGGTGTGGGTGCGACCTCAAGCTTTCCTACAGCCAATACTCCACTTGGCCATGCCAGCAGAGAGACCGAGCTCTCCCTTCCAACTGAAGAGCATAAAACGGCAAAGACAAGTGCTCAGGGCACTTTCCTGAGATGATGATTTAAATTATCATGCTCTCCCGGGGGCCTTGAGAAATAGGCCACTCTCTGATCATTTTTGAGCACTTGCCAGTATGCCTGAAATATGAGGAGCAGGAAAAGATGTGTCTGCTTTTCTAATTAGTTTTTTCCCCCAGTAAGTCATATCCCTTTCTTTTTTAAGTGACGGAAAACATTAGGGTTCTTAGGAGATGTCTATTTTCCACAGGGGTTTACATCATCGTTTTATCTAATTATTTCTCAATTACAAATAATAATTAAACCAAATGGTGATGCAAACTGGAACAGTAACAGTATATCTTTTTAGAAGAGCTCCCAAAGGAAACAGAACACCAGGGTTGACAAGTCTTTGTTCACTCTCAACGCCCTGCACAGATGCAAAGGCACTGGCTTTGATTTGCAAACCATGTCTCACATCCCCTGACCCAGACCAAATGGCCAGACTGAAGACTTCAGCCCTGAACTATTCTCCATTCCAGTGTAGCTTTCCTAGTTCAAATAAACATGACTATTGCTACAAAAGTCAATCATTGCTGAAGGTGTCCCTTTATTCCCCTTCCCTTCCCTTCCCTTCCCTTCCCTTCCCTTCCCTTCCCTTCCCTTCCCTTCCCTTCCCTTCCCTTCCCTTCCCTTCCTTTCTTCTGATTTTTTGGAAAGGCTGTCCTGTCATACTATCATGTACCCTAACTAGCCTTAGATTCCCTCCTTGTTTTTCTTAGTGCTGGGATCATAGGTCAGTAGCACCATGTTTGGCTTTACAGTGATCTGGGGATTGAAACTAGGGCCTTGCTCATAAGAGGCAAGTCCTCTATTGACTGAGCTACATATCTACCTTGCAATGGAGTCACTGTTAATAGCAATGTCTGTGATGATACTTAACCAGGAGTCAGGAGAACTGTCTTTACAGTGATGATGTATCTGAGTTTGCCTGGCAAGTCCTGGCCCGTGTTTCCCCTCCTGAATTATTATGAATGGTTCTTCCTTCCATCCTGAAGATGTCCTCCTTAAGACTCTTTTACAACTTACCATACGGATGAATGAAGTAAAAATAGGCTTAATTATCCTATGTGGCTTCTTTTGAGCTTATAGATGTCACAATATTCTAAATCAAATTGCCCAGATAGAATCTTAAGATCCAACAAGAAAGTAGCAAATGAAAGTACACACTGTTCATTGTCCAACTGCACATAACATTAAATTTTGTAAAGCTTCTAGGAGAAAATATAAGAAATATTGTTTTGACTGCTTTGCTATAGACAACAAAACTTTAGATGAGACTTCATAAAAATTAAAAGCATCAGTATCTCCAAAGACACTATAAGGAAACTAAAATGTCACAGGTAGGGAGAGAACATGATATGCGTGTCAGGCAAATGGTTCTTATTCAGAATGTATGAAGATCTTTTGTAAAGTGAAATAACAAATTACTTGATTTTTTTTGAAAAGAGCAAAAGTTATAAACAGTTCAAATAAAAGGTGTGATAATGGATAATAATCACATAATGTAATATATTAAATGATATATAATATATAAAAACAATCACATAATAATAATAATAATGATGATGATGATGATGATGATGATAATAATAATAATAATAATAATAATAATAATAAACCAGGTTCTTAACACCAGGAAAGTACACATTGAAACCACAGTCACATATATTGAGTCCATTAACATTATGAAAATTAAAAAAGCATGATGTTGCCGGATCCTAGGGAGCATGAGAGAAATTGGAACTCTTGCTTTGCTGGTGGGAGTATAAAGGGGTATAACCACTTGGCGACGTTGATGGGCACTTTCTTACAAAGCTAAACATCTACTTACCCTCTAACCTGGCAAATCTCCTAAATATCCAAGAAATGAAAACATGGCCTCCCAAGGGCTTGAATGTGAATGTAGCAGCTTCATGGGTAATAGCTAGTGCCAAACTGAAACTACTCCTTAGATTTGTTAAGAATCATCAGAGAAACCAATTATGCCATACGATACCGACAGAGTCATGTGATAGAACATGATGTAGCAAAGAAAAATGTTGGTGTCTATTATATGTAACAATATGGGTGAGGGTGGAGGGGGGGGAGAGAGACAGAGACAGAGACAGAAAGAGCTCAAATTTACATGAAGGATATAGTATATTACATGGTTCCATTTGCATCTGACATTGGGGAAAGTCATTCCTGCTTTGGAACTCAGATCAGTGTTTGCCTGGGGGGCAGGTGTGTGTTTGTGTGTGTGTTCTTGAATGGAGGTTTTCTTGAATGGAGAGTGCTATCTATGAACTTTCTAAGTTTAGAAGTGTTTAGAATCTTTATCTGAATGATGTATGTGGAGAGACTGTGTATTTATAGATAACATATATAAAAAGACAGTTGAGCATGCACTCTAGATGGGAGCTTTTTATGTAAATTATATCTTAATACAATATGATAAAAATAAGTTACACTGCTTCTCAGCTGAGCAAGAACAGCCCCCACACAACAACGTTTTCCAAATATTTTAAAATAGCACACTTCTGACTTGAGTGTTCTCTGCTTGAAGTTACAAAATAGAGCAGATCAGAGCTGCTTGAATTGAAACGCCTGCCTCATCCTGTCCATCCCTCCACCTGGGTACCACACCGTCTTCTGTAACTACCCAGTGATGGAGCAACCAAGGCTTATGTGACATAAACTATACAGATCAGAGCCTGAGAAGTAGTGACTTTGTCTCATGATTAATAAGTGACAAGGCCCTGGGAATCATGACTTGAGATCTACAACTGATATTTTATCTTCTCTGCCTGTACAGAGAGTCCAAAATTGTGTTCCAAACATTGTCAGAGGAACAGTGTAAGAATGTTCCTGCTTGCAGGGAGTCTATAATATACTCAAGGATGTGAGATAGATTCACTTCATGAATGCCCTGAGAGGGGGTTTAGCTCGCTTTACAGGCCTCCAGGGCTTTTCTCTTTTCTTTTCTTTTCTTTTCTTTTCTTTTCTTTTCTTTTCTTTTCTTTTCTTTTCTTTTCTTTTCTTTTCTTTTCTTTTCTTTTCTTTTTGTTTCTTTTCTTTTCTTTTCTTTTCTTTTCTTTTTGTTTCTTCTCTTCTCTTCTCTTCTCTTCTCTTCTCTTCTCTTCTCTTCTCTTCTCTTCTCTTCTCTTCTCTTCTCCTCTCCTCTCCTCTCCTCTCCTCTCCTCTCCTCTCCTCTCCTCTCCTCTCCTCTCCTCTCCTCTTCTCTTCTTTTTCTTTTCTGGAAAGGGTATCCCTCAGAGAAGGAAACACTACTCATCAGAAATGACCATTTGTGCTCATTTCAATAATGACAACACTATATCTAATCTCTGAGGGTTGTTGTTGTTGTTGTTGCATGTATGTGTGTATATGTTTGTGTGTGTGTGTGTGTGTATATGTGTATTGTGTGTGTGTGTAAATATGTAGATTTTTAGCAGAAAGTGGAAATGGGAGTGAGTTATGATTTTAGTCTTTTCTAAAATGTTTTATATATGAATTATCCAGAATAATGGGCATTATTCTGACATTTTTATACATTTACTCACCCCCCCCATTACTCTCTCATGCCCGGCCTACTCCAGTTGATCCTCTTCCTCAATGCAACCCATCCCCTTCCTACTTTGGGGGGGATAGTGGGAAGGCTGCCCAGAGAGTTTCATCAGGGTTACGTACAGAAGCATGAATGATGGGTAATATTTACCACCTCTTAGAGGTAGATGGCTATACCCCTGAGAACAGTGTCTCCCCCATCCCAGCTACCTTCCATTTCTCTCTCTTCTCATTACCTAGTTTGGACCCACCCGCTATACGAAGCTTTAGAGCTTCTGTCTGGATGTGACTGTCACTCATTGCTTCTGAGGAGCCCTTCATTTCCGCATGTGTACCAGGACCACGTGAACAGCCAGACTGGATGTGCTCACAAGGTTTGTTTCTGAGGTTTCCTTTCCCATAAGACCCTCCTCACACACCCCTGTCTTTCCCAACGCCAAACAGCTGCTATGATTCATTTATTTTTCTTAACGTTTAATTTGTGATACAGTTAGAAGAGGCTGTCAGCAAGGGAGAATCAAATATAAAGTTTATTTTTTTTCTCCCTGCAGGGAAAAGCCAGAGGAGAAGGAAGACCACTTCTTGGGTTTGTTTGCTTTATTAATTTTTTTTAAAAACCTCTGAAGTTTTACTCCCTTTAAGTTCAGAGCCCAAGGAGAGAAAATTTAAAATTTGATTTAATTAATTTTTTTGGTAGAATCTCACTTTTCTTTAATGTAAATGGGCAAGAAGATGGAATTTCTTCTCTGAGAGAACTAAGTATTCAGATTCTGATTTGCTTATTTACTTATTTACTGCTGTAAAAGTATAGATTTTGATTGATAAAACACAGAGTTAGGACTTCAGCAAACCTGTATAAAACTGAGCCATGGGGGCAACATATAAAAACCCGAAATTAAGATGGACTCTAAGAATGAAGTTGGCTCATGAGGCCCTGGAAAAATCTCTGCCTCAACTATTGCTATTTCTTGTCCCTCCTAAGACTTTAAGTCCCCTATATTAGATATATTTCTGGGTGGGAAGCACCTCAGTTTGTAAAAGTGCTTGCCGAGTGTATAGTTTGAATAGGTATGGCTCCTATAGACTCATTTTTTTTGAATGTTTGGCCCATGGGGAGTGGCACTATTAGGATGTGTGGCCTTGTTGGATTGGGTGTGGCCTTTCTGGAGAAAGTATATCACCTCTGCTTGAGATGTTGAACTCAGCTCCATCTCCAGCACCATGTCTGCCTGCATGGTACCATGCTTCCTGCTGTGAGGATCATGGACTGAGCCTCTGAAACTATAAACCAGCCCCAGCAAAATGTGTTCCTTTATAAACATTGCCTTGGTCATGATGTCCCTTCACAGCAATGAAACCCAAACTAAGACGCCATATAAGCCTGATTCCTGAGCTTGGGTCCCTAGAATCAAAACTCAGTAGCATAGGCAGCCATCATCCCTGTTGCCAACTGGAAATAGGAAGTGGAGACAGGAACAGAAGCTCAAGGGCCACCTAGGCTGGCGTACATGGTGTTGATGAGCCCCTGTCATAGATGGAAGGGCAAGGACAGACAGCAGAAGGTTGTCTTCTAACTCCCAGGTGTTGTGTGACCTGTGTGTACCCACATACACGAGCACACAAAAACACATGCTCTCATACTTCACACACACAAGTACACAAAAATAAAAAAATTCTTGGTTTGCATATGAGATATACAAAACAAATAGGAAATGGTAATAAAGGAGAACAAAATCTTCCACAGTTGAAATGTTTTGGGGGAAAAACTGGATGTGATGGTGCATACTTATAATTGCACCTCTTCAGAGGGGAAATGAGGAAAAGGGATAACATTTGAAATGTAAATAAAGAAAATATCTAAAAAAAAAAAAGTCTAAAGTCAGCCTCAAACTTACAGCTAGTGTGAAGCCAACCTGGGCTACTGGAACCCTGCTTCAAAGTCCATACCAACTAACCAACTAACTAACAGACCAATCAATCAACCAACCAACCATCCAACCAACCAACCAAACAAACAAACAAACAAAAGCAGAAGTTTGGGAAAATGAGAACAAATATTATTATTATTATTTTTTGGTGCAAGATTTGCCAGTATCTGCAATAATTCTTGGTAGGTTCTTGGTGTCTGGGGGAAAGAATGGAATTATATAGACACATAAAGACTCCCAAGCCTAGCCCAAAGAGGATTTCAATCCATCTATCTCCACCAACATTTGAGGATGGAGATTCCCCACAAAAACCTTTATTGAGGAAGTGCTGCTTCCAAGCACTCAAACCTATTTATCCAAATATAAACCAGTAAGGAGGGAAAAGCTCAGAAGTCCCAAGTTATCTCTGGATACATGAAAAGTTTGAGGACAGAGTGAGCTACATCAAGCTGTTTTAGAAAGAAAATACACAGACCAGGGCAGGGAAAGGATACCATTTAAAATGATAATTAGACAGCCTAACTTCATATTCAAATTATATTAACTTTCCAAGTGAATATTCAGTGCTTTATAAAAATGTGTATCAGGAAGGTTCTTGAACTGCAATAAAATGTGACAGGGCCAAAGAATATCAGTGATGCCACCCAGGAGGGATGGAAGAGAGAGCCATTTAGTAAAGAGAGAGCCTCTCTGAATTCTGATCCAAGTAGCTAATATCAGATAGAACCAATTGTAAGAGTTATCTACGTAGTTAGACCTAGTAAGAGTTATCTACGTAGTTAGACCTAGGAAGATTCACACAGATTTAGATTATGTGCTTTCTTTGCTAATTTGAAACAATGATTGGCAGCAACTAGTGAGATCTTCGATGGTTTCTTATGTAAATCTGCCTTTTGGCATATGGAGGATGACTGGTTTACGGTGATGCTATGTATGGCACCAAACCTATTTCCTGTCATTCAAGTGGTCTCTTCTCCAACTAGAGGAGATAAATGAGTGAGTTCTGGTCAGTGTGATGTGGGCAGGTGTGTTCAACTCTCCCATCACCCCTGACGTATACAAGGTTCTGTGTGACCTTCCTCAGTCTTCTCATCTGCCAGGGGCATGTCACCACGGGATCTAGAGGACAAACACACATGATTGGAGCGTTTCAGAATTTAAGCTGCTCTTCAGAGGACACTCGCCAAACATACCTACTGTAGTCTGCATAGGTTAAGCAAATTTCTGTGTTTGTTAGTCATTGTTTGTGTTGCTTTTGTTGCTAGCACACTTCAGGTTAGTTATTTTGACCAACACACCCTTAGAGATGCCAAGGGTGTTTCATTGAGGAGGGTAAATCAAGCTTCAGATACTGGTAGTAACTTAGCCTTTGTAGGGGCTGCAACAGGAAGCACATGGTCTTATTGCTGCCCTGTTCCATGGAAATAGTTTTAAAATCAGATTACAGATTAATGCTGAAGTGTTCCATCTTTCTGATATCTCCCCTAGGTATCCCTCTCTTCCACTACATCTGGTACATTGAAAGTGACCACCCTACCCTCAAACACTGGGTTGTGTTTTGGGTCAGATAAAGCATATTGGGCTGTGAGAATTGGTTTCCTTAGTGATGAAGTGTAGAACCACCCTCCAAGGATGTAGGCTGAACAGAGCCCAGCCAGGAATCTGCTGACCTGCTGGCCTTCCACACATTTACACATCTTGGCCCATTGCCCAGCTCGGCACAGCTGGCTAGAACAATCCTCCATCCTTAGGAACTTCTCCCAAGAGAAGTCCATGAAAGCAGGAGCTGGTAGGAAAACAAAGATGAAGGGAATGTAAACCTTGCCTAGGAATTAAATGAATTCTGAAGATCAGGAATGTGGCCAGCCACGATATTTATCAGACTTCTGACAGCCAAAATGAAGAGGTTAGGGATTATTTGTGTGCATGTTTACATCTGGTGAAAAGTCTTATATGGTGAGAAGATATGGATTTTTTTAAAAAGTGTGAATGGCTGCTTTTGGGGGAGTAAAAATACTGTTCTTGCTATCCAGGGAGACTCATAAATACACATGCACTTTTTATAGCCAATGACAAATTCCAATTGACGAGTCAGCTATTTTAAAGTGTGTCACCATAAACAGGGATAGACGTAGACTCTTTGAACCTGGAAAGTTATATAATTTAGGAGATCTCCTTTAACAAAATGAATTTAAAATTAGGCGTGAAAGTAAACATTTATTTAGGAACACAACCACAGCAAGCTATAAAATTAAAAGGATGTCTGGCATAAATTCAGAAAGCAAGGAAACCTGACAGTGCTGTTAGTAGACCCACTAACAATACCTCTTATGATCTTTTCCTGTAACTTTGGTTGTGTATTCGTTGGCCATCTTACAATAGGACAGGAATTCCATAATATTTTCTATGTAGGAAATAAAAAATGATGATCTAGCCTCCCCTTTAAGCATTTTTGTTGTCAGATCTTATTTATGGTAATTTAATGGAAGTCATTGAGTTTTTTTTTTAATTTTTATTTTCTATATTCTTTGTTTACATTCCAAAGTCTTTCCCCTTTCCCAGTCCCCCCCACCATACATCCCATAATTCCTCTCCCCCCCAACTATTCCCCAATCATCCTCTCCCCCCATGATTTCGCTGTTCTGGGTCTACAAAACTGGATCCAATCTTTTCAGGCCCAGGGTCCTCTTCTTTCTTCTTCTTGGGAATCATTTGACTTGCTAATTGTGCCTTGAGTATTTAGGGCTTCTGGGAATCATTGAGATTATTGTTAACTTTAAGAATCATGGTCTTTTCACAGGTAAGTTGTTAACATTAAGAACATTTAGCATGGACTAGCTTCTTCCTCTACTTTTAAGCCTTGCTTCTTGCCACTACTGATGATACATATTCTTACATGCAATTGTCTTATCTTGACGTGGCTCCTGGCCCTTTGTATTTTAATGTTGGCTAAATTGTTACAGTGGATGGTGGAAATTCCTGGAAGCCATTTCTGCAGTGGGGATGACTGGTGATAACTTAATTATGCACGGAAGTAACATAAAACTGAATAAATACGTTTTACTAAGCCCTAACTAAATATGTCTTCAGAGCCAGCATCCCCTTAGCTAGCTGCATATTAAAAATTCCTGTTGTTAATATTATCCTTAAGACCCCAGGGAGAGTCTGGCCACTGGGCCTCAGGGACAATGGTTTCTTTTTGAAGTACTTTCCATAAGCTTGTCTATTTTCCTTCTGGTGACTGAGATTGGTTGGAAATGCCCATGCAATCTCTGTGGGTACTTTTCATGGTAAATCTGTGCCTGCAGGTATCTTGGTCCTCCTTTCAAACTTTGTAATGACTCTTTGACTCTGTACCTCACACTTGGTGGTGTACATATACCCCAAAGTTTTGTGTGAATCAGGGTTATAGTAGATTGATAAATGGATTTCGCATACTAGCCATTGTATCACCACGTTTAAGATAATCTATAATGCTGGGCTTCAAGAATAGCACTAAGAGGTTTTCATGGTGGCTTCTGTGGTGGTAGCTTGCTCACAACTCACCCAAAATAAGTTAAGGGCTCTGAGCTACTGATGATTCCTATTTATCCATGAATCAGAGACATGGATATGGGTCTATGCATTGCTTCTCTCTGGTCTGGTTTTTTTAGGTCGCAGTATCACTTCTGGTGTGCAGTACCCAAAAGTAATTGATGGATGCAGCGGGCATCTTCAACTTCATAGGCCTTTTGTTATTGGCATCTAGGGTAGTCATTTTGGTTCCTCTATAGAATCTAAACCTTGTTGGAGCCCATCTCTTCCATAGAATTTGAGAAATATATGATAGTCATGCAAAATGATCCTTTATGATAAATGTTATGTCTCATCTCCTGTGAATGTGGTGTGATAGGCAAAGTAATGTCCTGCCTGTTGGGGGTCATTGGTTTTTTAAAGTCATACTGAATGAGAAATGGACATTCCTCATATATATAGATGAGACAGACTATTCTTCTCCTTCTCTCCATCATTCCCTTTCTTTTCCTCCCTAGTGCGTTAGCAGACTAAAGAGTCAAAATGCTAAGCAACCGCATTCCAGAGATGAAACAATTATGGACTAAAGAGATGAAGAAGAGACGTAGATTGCAAATGTGTTGCTTTGCATTAAACTGTAGGAACAAAAACTGGTAAATTTAAAATAAGCAGAGAAAAAAGTCATTGTTTGCATTTTCCTGGTACCTGCACATATTGTTGCCATCAATGAAGGGCAGTAATAACTTCTGAGAGACTCATCAGACATCAGTATTCCCAGGTGGCGCACTGAGTGAGGTAACATTACAAGCAATCTTGTAAATGACATTGACTATTCTGCCTTAGGGGATAGCTGCAGAGTCAAGTTGATCAATTTTATTATAATGCAAACCAGTTGCAAAAACTCATGACCCAGTGTATACTAAAAGTATTGATAATTTTATCTGTTTATTTATTTTTAAAATGGTATTTTTAGTTTTGTGAGATTACAATAAATTATGTCATTTACCCTTCTCTGTCTTCCCTCCAAACCCTCACATGTATATCTTCCCCACTTTTGAATCTCATAATAGATGTCCTGAAATTAGCTAGGGCTACACATTTGACTCTAAAGACTATGAAGAGATGGTTTCCCTGACTGGATTGCTAGAGCTTATGTCTGAACACTATGAGTCCTCTTTCTATGCCTCAAGAGGCAACAGATAAAGAAACAAATTCTTCTTGTCTGGCACATGCTCCAAATAACTCTTGATAAGTTGGGCTACTTTATTCAGGCCCATAGATTCTATCACATATTTTCAATAGTATTGTTTGTTTTTTAAAGGAGCCTGACAAAAATATTTCTTTCTGCGAATCTATGCCTGTGGTTTCCCTACAGATACTTGACAGAAAAAAAAGGCAAGGAGAAGCCACCTGAGAGAAAGATAATATGGCAGAAAGTCTGAGGTAAATTTTGTCTTACTCATGGATGTGCCTCTCCCAGTGAGCAGTGGTGATCATGTGACTCGTCTACACAATGGGTTGTACACTTAGTTTTGAAATGAAATCATTTCAAAAGTAGCTCTTAGATTTTTTCCCACAGATCTTTCTGTGGCACCCTCCTCAAGACCTTGCAGAATAACTTTTTCCCTCACTCAATTGACCTTAATAGCAAGCACAGCAGAATTTGATTAATTCATCTTATATGTCCATAATTAACGTAAAAGGGCCAACAGTCTCTCAACTCTCTCCTAAGGAAAGATCTAATAATGAAGCTCAAGTGCAGTTTAATATGACCTAATTTTAAGAAATATAATGGCTGGAGAATTACTTTGAGAAGTTTTAAGTGTTATGCAAATGTAAAATACCCTCATTATTAGTACCATTATTAGCAGAGTGTCTATAAGCTAATGATCACTTATTTTCTGCATTACAGAAATAAAAATTAAAATAATTATTCAGTCTCTGGACTTCTCAAGGGATCATATCTTTGTTGTGAAATGCTATGTCTTCATTCCTAGGACGCAGTAAGCATTCAGTTAGTATTCCTTGAAATAATGGATGAATGATCTCTGATTATATGGTGAAGATGCCTTTCTTTCTTCGATTTTATGCTGTGGTGAACAAGCCTTTTAAGTGCAAGCATTTTTAAAAGGATGAATATCTAGAGGTTAAAATTTTGGGCCACAGGCTTTATACAAACCTTAAATGTTTTTTTTGGTTTTTTTTGAAAAAAATTACATAGTTGTTTTTCTTTTGTTGTTTGAGAATTTATACATGCATGTAATGTGTTTTGATCAAATCGACACCAAATTCCATTCTCTGTACTTTTTCTCCTATTTTCAACCACCACGTTTCCTTTCCCAGATCATATATGCTCCTTTAAAAAAACATAGGAAAAAGCCCCACTGAATCTACTTACTACTGCTTGTATGTGCATGGATGGAGGACCATCTACTGGAGAATAGGTAGCCTCTCATAGGCCATGGGACATATAAGTAAGAAAAACTGACTCTTCTTCCTCTAGTAACCATCAATTGCCAATAGCTCCTCAGTCCAGGCAGGGATTCATAAATTCCCTGCCATCTGTGCCTGAATTTTGGGTGACTTGATCTTGTACGCATAGTCATAGTTGCTATGAATTTATTAGTTCAATGGCCTTCTCATGTCCAGCAAATACTGCTTTACTGTAGATGTCCACTTTTGAAGCTCATTGCCAGAAAGCTTTCCAGAAATGTCCATTTATTCAATGAACATTTATCAGAGGCTTATTTGAGTTCAGGCAGTGCTCTGTGCATTTCTAGAAAGATACTGATGAATAAGACATCAGTCTTCATGACCTTATGTTTTAATCAGCAAAAAAGAAGATGAAAAGACAATCAGATTAAAAAATGATGTAGTTTCTGTAGTGCTGAGTGCTATAAAGAAATGCTAAAGGAGATGAGAGGGTTTGGCTGACTATATTATTGAATTTAAATGTTCACTTAACTATTTGTAAGTGAATGTGGGAATGGAAAAGGGGAGCAAGAATATTAGAATAAAATACACAATGAGTTAGAGGACAACATCTGAAATAATGCAATTACTCAGGGCATCAAAACAATTCTAATATCCACTTGCCCACTAGAGCTGGTAGAAGTCAAAGAATAAATGAAAGTTTGGCCCAAGTCTATGTTACAATTGGCCAAGTGGGTCAATGGACTCTCTTGTGGTCATCTTTCCACTACCCAAAGATAATTGGGATAGATTAGTTGCCCATGTAGGGAGGAGGTCAACATTACAAGAAGAGGGCAAAAGGTGACCAGCTTGACCATCAAGGATTTAGCACACATTATCCAGAAATAGCTGGCTTTATAGGATAATGCAACAACTAACTGAACATTGAATCAATTTTTCAGTGAGGAAATGATACACCAAGGTACCATCTTTGAAGTTAGAACCAGAGATTGACATATAGTGCTGTCTCACACATCACTGTAATATCTGGTTCCAGAATCAAGGATAGATATGAGAATGGTTCCTCCCACTATCGGTTTTGAGATCCCACTTGCAGAATGTTTGCTTCCTCTATGCAGAATGTTATATTGGCAGTTCTTTTTGCCTTCATTCTCAATGAGAAATGCTACTATGTGTGGGTGCCTTAGTTAGGGTTTTACTGCTGTGAACAAACACCATGACCAAGGCAACTCTTATAAGAACATTTAATTGGGGGTTGCTTACAGATTCAAAGGTTCAGTCCATTATCATCAAGGTGGGAGCATGGCAGCATGCAGGCAGGCATGGTACAGGAGGAGATGAGTTCTAAATCTTCATCTGAAAGTCACTAGGAGAAGACTAGCTCATCAAACCAAATCCACAACAATCTCATGGCGATCTTAACAAAGAATGGAAACTATGGTTACTGGGGCAGTTGGTCCTTATTATCAAAGGAGATTGGGTAGCTTCTGAATGATGGAAGCAAATGGGAATATTACAAGAAATTAAGGGGTTCAATGAGGTACCTCTGAGGAATTCCATCTCTTTTGGTAAAAGTTACCAGAAAGCTTGCAGCTAGAGAGACGGTTCAACAGTTAAGAAAACTATCACTATTCGCAGATGATATGATAGTATACTTAAGTGACCCAAAAAACCCCACCAGAGAACTCCTGCAACTGATAAACAACTTCAGCAAAGTGGCTGGCTATAAAATCAACTCAAGCAAATCAGTAGCCTTCCTATACACGAAGGATAAGCAGGCCGAGAAAGAAATTAGGGAAATGACACCCTTCACAATAGCCACAAATGATATAAAGTATCTTGGAGTGACACTAACCAAACATGTGAAAGATCTATATGACAAAAACTTCAGGTCTCTGAAGAGGGAAATTGAAGAAGACATCAGAAAATGGGAAAATCTTCCATGCTCGTGGGTTGGCAGGACTAATATAGTCAAAATGACAATCTTGCCCAAAGCAATATACAGATTCAACGCAATCCCCATCAAAATCTCAACTCAGTTCTTCATAGAGTTAGAAAGAGCAATTCTCAAATTCATCTGGAATAACAAAAAACCCAGGATAGCTAAAACTATCATCAACAGCAAAAGAACTTCTGGGGGAATCAATATCCTGGACCTCAAGCAATATTACAGGGCAGTAGTATTAAAAACTGCATGGTATTGGTTCAGACAGGGAGGCGGATCAATGGAATAGGATCGAAGACCCAGAATTGAACCCACACATCTATGGCCAATTGATCTTCGACAAAGGAGCTGAAAACATCCAGTGGAAAAAAGATAGCCTTTTCAACAGATGGTGCTGGCTCAACTGGAGGTCAACATGCAGAAGAATGAGAATTGATCCACTCTTATCTCCTTGCACTAAGATCAACTCCAAGTGGATCAAGGACCTCCACATAAAACCAGACACACTAAAACTAATAGAAAAGAAACTGGGGAAGACCCTTGAGGACACTGGCTCAGGGGAAAAATTCCTGAACAGAACACCAATTGCTTATGCTCTAAGAGCAAGAATAGACAAATGGGACCTCATAAAATTACAAAGTTTCTGTAAGGCAAAAGACACTGTCAAAAGGATAAATCAGCAACCAACAAATTGGGAAAAGATCTTCACCAACCCCACATCTGACAGAGGGCTAATATCCAATGTATACAAAGAACTCAAGAGGTTAGACCCCAGAAAACCAAATAACCCTATCCAAAAATGGGGTACAGAGCTAAACAGAGACTTTTAACCTGAAGAAATTCGGATGGCTGAGAAACACTTTAAAAAAATGTTCAACATCATTAGTCATTAGGGAAATGCAAACAAAAAAACCCTGAGATTTCACCTCACACCAGTCAGAATGGCTAAGATTAAAAACTCAGAAGACATCAGGTGTTGGCAAGGATGTGGAGAAAGAGGAACACTCTTCCACTGCTGGTGGGAATGCAAGCTGGTACAACCACTCTGGAAATCAGTCTGGCGTTTCCTCAGAAAACTGGACGTGATACTTCCGGAGAACCCAGCCATACCACTCCTGGGAATATACCCAGAAGATTCCCCAGCATGCAATAGGGATACATGCTCCACTATGTTCATAGCAGCTTTATATATAATAGCCAGAAGCTGAAAAGAACCCAAATGTCCCTCAACAGAGGAATGGATACAAAAAATGTGGTATATATACACAATGGAGTACTATTTAGCCATTAGAAACAATGAATTCATGAAATTCTTAGAGAAATGGATGGAGCTGGAGAACGTCATACTAAGTGAGGTGACCCAGTCTCAAAAGAATACCCATGGTATGCAGTCACTGATAAGCGGATATTAGCCTAGAATCTTGGAACACCAACTACATAAATCACATACCAAGTGAGGTCTGACAAGAAGAAAGGAGTGGACACTGGTGCTAGCATGGACCAAAGCATCATTGTGGGGGAGTACAAGAACAGTGAGGTGGGAGGAGGTGGATGAGGGAGCAGGGGGAGGGAAAAGGGCATGTGGGACCCTTGGGGGTGGGGAACCAGAAAAAGGGAAATGAATTGTTTATTTTTGTTTGTTTGTTTTTGATATATGAGCCAAGCTAATCCCTTTGTAGGGCTCCACATTTTTGAAACTTACTTTGAATGATTCTCCCCTATCATTTCCCTAACACTCCACTTATGTCACTGTCAAGTGTCTGATCATTCTGTTCATGAACTTGTTGCTGACTCCTCTATCCAAAATAATCTCCCCTTCTATTAACCAGATTCTTGCTTCTTAAAATAAATATGAATAATCACTTCCTGCTAGAATGATAACTAGACTATATTTGCAAAAATACAAGCTAGCTCATACAATAACTGCATATGATTGTGCCCCAAATCAGAGAACTTTGAAGAATGTTGTCTTATGCTGTTTTATCACAGCAATAGAAAAGTAACTAAGACAAAAACCAGTACTTTAAAGATATGATGGGTATCCAAACATTAACATAAATGAAAAACACTTGAGAATCTTGGTAAAATTCAGATTTGGATCATTCAGTATGGGGGAGGATCCCAGATTCATTACATATGCTAGAGGACTTCAGATACTGAAATTGAGCAGATGTTGCTGCTCTAGGGACCACTCTTTTGAATAACAGGTTGCTTAAAACCATGACTCAGTAGGGAAGCAGTCTGCCAAATTTTTGGTACTCTCAAGAACTCATTACACTCTCAATTTAAGTGGATTTCTCCAGTTTATTCTAGGGTGTTCTTAGAGACTATGGATCCACACAGAACACCTTAGAAAATTGCTTTTCAGCTATCACCAAGTTCAACACATAGAGACTTCACAGAAAATGATGGACTCTCCGAACTACTCTTGTTCAATTTCCTTTGTAACTGCATGAGTGTCTCCATGGGACAGTGATCAGACTGATAGCAGGAGGCTGGTGGACACTGTTATAGTTACTCTATGTTTCCTTGATGGCGAAGGATATGGAAACTGAAGACTTATAGAGAGCAGGAGACAATAAGGAACACTCCCAGATGAAGGCTTCTCAGGTCCCTTGGTCTCTGCAGAAACATACAGCAGCTGTTGATGCCATTGTGTGAAGTTAGCGTTCTTGCCTTGATGAGAGTGCTTTTCTGCCTTAGCAGAATGCATCCTTCCTGAATCCCTAGGTGATATTATAGGCGCTCAAACTGCCTGCCAACTTTCAGAGAAAGGACAACTTGGTAACTTTTAGCATTTTTTGTTCAGTGTAAGAGCAGCCTAATAAAGGATTTGGTGTTGTATGTCTGAGCACATCTCTTTACCAGGCCCAGTAAAGGCCTCTTCCTTCTCTCATCACATATATTAGTAAGGACAGGCCCCAGAATGTCATAGGAAATGTCTAAGACAGTGGAAGAAAGGTCTCTGGCTTCTGTTTTTCTCTTCATATGTTTACTTTTAAGTCACCATTTTGGTATAGCTGTAGGTTATTTGAAAAAAAAAAGCAAAGCAAAAAAACAAGGACATGAAGAATCTTCTTTTTAGGAATCATTTCCCCCAAGAAAGATTTATTTGCCAAATATCCTAAGACAACTGAATGCCACAATTGGAGACAATTCGTGAGAATTTTGATGAAATTTTTATGACATGATTATTTGGAGACAAAATATCTATTAACCTTTTGGTACAGCTAGAGATGTTTCTAAACCAAATTTCAGCAGTGCACAGTCTGAGTCTTCCCAAAGGAATCTATCCTAGAGGAGCCTTCCTCCCCTAAGCACCCAATCAGCTTGTGTCACTCTTCTGATGGCTAATTTTGTCTAAGGTGTGATAGGTGCCTTGAATAGGTCCAATTAGATCAAAATGGACACTTACAGTCCGGCAAATGTTGAAGACAATATTTTCTTTCTCTTGTCCCTTGTGAAACAAAGATAACCTGTGTTCGTAAGGGGAGTTTGCCTTACTGTGACACCAGCAATACACTGTTAACAGATAGGTGAAAACACTTGAGTCTTTTGGAGATAAAGATATTGATCACTTGCTCCACCATCCTTGCAGCTCTGCTGCCTCTCAACTTTTCCTGTATTATTCATTACCTGTTTAAAACATCTGGGGTAAGGTATACAGAGACTGTGGTGGCTAGCACATGAAGTCTGGAGGCAAGCCTCCAAGGTCCAAATTCCAAAGTGCTAGTAACTGGCTAGTTACTAAACATCTCAGTGTCTCACAGTGATATAACCAGTACCTAACCTTCTAAGCTATTCTGAGATTGAGTTAACACAGGGAAGGTGCTTGGAATGGCATTGAATGAGTTCACTGAAGAGCATTGCCTGCCATTATTATTTATGAGGATGAATCCTGCTCTAGATAACCTGTAAGTTATATACTTTAGTATGTATCGTGTAACCAGAGTTGATACAGTTGTTTTATTGAATATGCAATTTTGTTTGCCATTTAAACTTCTTTCTTTCGTCTCTCAGTCTCCCTCCTCCTTTCTTCCTTCCTTCCTTCTTGACTTCTCTTCCTCTCCCCCATTGGGTTCATGATGTGAAAAAAGTATTTCTTTGACAATCAATATGTTAAGACCTGGGAGTTTTATACTCAAATTCTTGTTTATTTATGTTCCCAAATCATTGTTTTCCCACACCTAATGGCCAGTTTTATCTAGTCTAGAAAGATACAAACCCAGCTAATGTCCACTCTCAAACTAGATGAAAATGCATTAAAAATAAAGTAGATACAATTATTAAGTAAAGCCAAGGAATGCAATAAAGCAGTGTGTCTGCCTCAGGCCTTAAAAACATATAGTGTAGAGGATTCTGGGTAACAAAATACCTATGTGTTGATGTAATGTGTTAACAAATGAAGGTATTACTGTTTATTCCTCTTGGTACTAACCCTAACAGGTACTTCATAGTAGGAGTTCATAAACCATGGCAGTTAGGTTGATGTGCACACATTGGCTCTTAGGTGGTCTGGTGACAACCTACGTTGGAAGAGGCAAGGGAAGCTCTGTGAAATGATGAAATGGCTTCTTTCACTATTAACAGGAAACACTTTCTGCCAAGGCATGGAAGCATTTACCATATGTGTTGGCTGGCGTTTCCTTCACTCTGCTTCATAGGATATGCCAGATTGAGATAGATTCTGAAGCAACGTTAGTTTGTAAAGGAGCTTCCTTTGGATTCCCACAGGACCTGGGAAAAAGGAGGCTTGAACTACAATCTACCTACAACCATGAACTACAGCTCTAGGTCAGTTTCCTTTTTAGGAACTTGGTGAAGCCACCCAAGTCCACTGTACTTGCTTCGTCTAACCCCCTGCTGATGTGACAAAAACTATTTCAACCAAATTTCTTCACACCACAGCAGGAGCAGAATGTCATTTTTGTGGTGGGAAGTACTAAATTAGAACTTGGAAGACATCACCTGGGTTCTCTTCACAGGCGCTGGGGGTATGTGGGGAAGCTGAGGTGACAGCTCTTGACTTTCTCTTGGTTTCTTTTGCTGAAGCCATGGGGACACCACCTAGAGAAGGAGGTGAGATGCTGGTGCCACGTTGACAGTCCTGTGCATTGGAGACTCAGTAAGAAGGGCTGAAAAGTCTTCACTTTAAAATTTCCATTTATCAAGAACTTTTTTTAAAATATAAAATCCCAGATGTAATTTTTCTCACATTATAATAGAGATGCCAGAGGACTCATTCCTATGAAACCTCCCTTCTCTCTTTGTCTGTAGGGGAGAGAAGCCTTTTTATTTCCCACCTTTCCTAAAAAAAATCATTGCTGTTAACTCTCAAGAAAACATGTAGCCTCAAACCATCTTCTCATTCCTTTCTTCCAACTGTCTTTTTGGAAGCAAAGAAAATGCTTAATATTAATTAATTCTAACTGCCAGAGGGTTGTTGTTTGTTTGTTTGTTTTGTTTTCTTTTGTCTTGCTAAAGTCTTTTACAATAAATGCAGGAGTCAATTTTCAAAGTCCAGGAGACTTTATATGTGCACTCTACCCCCATACAGGAATGGAAACAGTACAGTGTCTCCTTTGCTTACTTCTCTACCCTGCTTAAAACATGGAGGAAATAGACTGTGATACTTTATTACTTGGTTTCTTTTTCATTTGACTTGAGGTTTCTTTCTTTTCAATAACTTGGAGGAGAAGGAGGATGAGGAAGAGGGGGAGGAGGAGAAGGATGAGGAAGAAGAGAAGGAGAAGAAGAGGAAGAAGAAGGAGGAAGAGGTGGAGAAGAAGAAAAGAAGAAGGGATCTTTACTATGTCTTTACATGGAGGTACTAAATTGATAATACTTAAATTATGCTATCTACCTGCTTTGAACATAATCCTACCTAATGGTTGTTTTGAGTATCAGCTTGGTCTTCATTCAAATTGCTTTAGATAGGAATTCTATCTTCCAGTCTACACATTTTGTCTGTAGACAAGGCTGATCTATAAAACACAGAAAAACATTTGCAATGAGGTGGAGAGGAAGAGCCATGGCTCTACATCAGTTGTAGGAATGTTTAACAGCTAAGGAAACTTTGAGTGAAGGCACAACAGCAAAGAATTTAACTCAGAAGATCTGTGTGCCCATCATGACTCCGCAGCTCCCTGCATGTGTGGCCTTGGTCCTGTGTTTAGCTCCCCTAAGCTGTTACAGAGATTGCCTTGTTGGACGATTGTGGGAGCTAGGTGGAATGCTGCATTGTGCCATGTGTAGTGCTGAGCAATGGGAATGAATAAGAAACTGTTAAATGTGTTTCAGCACCTTTGTAAGTGTAGGGGGCATAGCTGGTAACTTTTCTTTCCACAAGGCATTTCTAGTCAATGCATTCAATTTGCTAATTTTCATTCCCAGGTACAGATGAGATGAAATGAGAGGGAAAGATTGTCTTGGTATTAGTTGTAATTACATTTACATTCTAGAAAACATTTAGCTGGATATCAGTAATAATAATAATGAATATAATAATAATGTAGCACTGATAACATCCTTCCTGGAACTACAAGTTTACAGGTTTTGTCAGACTGAGAGTTTGTTCTTGTAGTTTGTGATCACACACATTTTTTTCCCAGAGGGGCAAAGTGAACCTATGAGTTACCAAAAGCCTTTGAAAATCTGTTATCAAAGTCAGTGAGTTTTGCATGCTTGAAAAAGATGAGGACAGGGATTCTCTTTGCACCATGCTTCATCCCATTGATGCTTAATGAAGGCTGAATGAGAAGAAGAGTAGGTTGTCCTTTGCATATGAGTTGTCCAAGGATAAGGGAAGAGTCCAGCTGCCACTATGAGAGAATACCAGAATGGATAGGAAGTGATTTTTAAAATTTGTGCAACTCCCTTCCTTCCGCCAGTTCCCCAAACAACGCCTCCCACTTCTCTATCCCAGCAATCCCCTACAATACTACATCAAGCCTTTCCAGGACCCAGGCCCTCTCCTTCCTTCTTCTTGGGAATGATTTGATATGTGAGTTGTATCTTGGGTATTCAGAGAGCTTTGCAGTTAATATCCACTTATCGGTGACTGCATTCCATGTGTGTTCTTTTGTGAATGATTTACCTCACTTAGGATGATATTTTTCAGTTCCAACCATTTGCCTAAGAATTTCATGAATTCATTGTTTTTAATCGCTGAGTAGTATTCCATTGTGTGAATATACCACATTTTCTGTATCCATTCCTCCATTGAGGGACATCTGGGTTCTTTCCAGCTTCTGGCTATTATAAATAAGGCTGCTATGAACATAGTGGAACATGTGTCCTTATTGCATGCCAGGGAATCCTCTGGGTATATGCTCAGGAGTGGTATAGCAGGGTCCCCAGAAGTGTCATGCCCAGTTTTCTGAGGGACTGCCAGACTGGTTCTTATTTCCAGAGTGGTTGTACCAGCTTGCAATCCCACCAGCAGTGGATTATTCTTCTTTCTCCACATCCTTGCCAACACCTGCTGTCTCCTGAGTTTTTAATCTTAGCCATTCTGACTGGTATGAGGTGAAATCTCAGGGTTGTTTTGATTTGCATAATATAAACAAATAATATAGAAAATAAAAAAAAATGTGCAGTCATGACTACAGCAAATTTGAGATCTGTACAAGACTGAGCCCATCGATGTTAATCATGAATGAAGGATGAGCTCATAGGTCTCCAGCCCTTAGTAACTATTGGTAATTAATACTTTTGGGGAGAGGGGTGCTACTTATTTCAGCAGTGTGAGCACATATAACCTTCTACACATGCTCAAGCAAGTAATTGTAATTAAACTCAGTCAGCACACCAAAACAAGGCATGGAAGTAGGAGAGGGACTCATGAGAAGAAAGGCTCCAGTAGAAAAGGGAGGGTAAAAAGATGGGAAGGAGAGATAAATATGACTTAAATATATTATATTATATTATATTATATTATATTATATTATATTATATTATATTATATTATATTATTTATATTTATTATATTATATTATATTATATTAGTTATAAATGGAAACATTGTTTTCTTGAGAATTTAGTAGGAAATACTTTGGGAAATTAGACTTGCTTCATTTTAAGATAATTTTTTGAAATGTTACATGCCCAATAGACAACATTTTACTAGTTGATTAAATGAATTGAGTTGAGATTTTTTTCCAGCATCTTGGAATTTGCTCATTATTAGCCCACTTTCCTGATTCTGTAGCAAACCTGAAAAATGTGGAGGGTTTTGTTGTTACCAATTTTCATCCTACTTAGAGATTCTATTGCTGTGATGAAACACCATGGCCAAAGCAACTTGGGCAGGAAAGGGTATATTTGCCTTACACTTCTACATCATAGTCCATCATCAAAGGAAGTCAAGACATGACTCAAACAGGGCAGGAACTGATGCAGAGACCATGGAGGAGGTGCTGCTTACTAGTTTTCTCCTTATAGTTTGATCATCCTGCTTTTTCATAGAACCCAGGACTACATGCCCAGGATTGTACCATCCATAGTGGAATAGGCCCTCCTATATCAATTACCAATCAAGAAAATGGCCCCCAGTTTTACCCACAAGCCATTGAGATAGGAGGCATTTTCTCAACTGAGGGTCTTTCTTTCTGTCTTTTTGTTGACACAAAGAAAGCTAGGTCACTGCATCTTGTTTTTCTCTTTTCTTCCCTTCTTTGCTTCAACTGAATCATGAAACCTTTCTGTTATTACATAAAGGTTTTCTAAGGTTTTTGTTTTTGTTTTTCTAATGAAGCTTTAAGCAAATACAAAAAGCAAAGTAATTAGCAGATAGCTTCTTTCATTTGTTTTTTTTAAATTGGTTTGTTTTTAGTCAAACCACAATACTCAGTGGGTCATTTCTGCCTTCTTGATGAGTCTTGATTAATTGGATCTCAATAAGTTTGTTTGGTTCAATCAACACCTTAGACAGAAAATTATATGTATCAGTTTGTAGACTATTTCTGCTGTTTGTTTAGGTCTTGGTAAGTTATTTACAACTTGAAATCATGTCATTGACTATGGTGGAAAATTTTTTTAAAAAACTAAAATTTAATTACACAACATGACATAATATATTTACTTTTATTTCTCCGCTGGGAAGTTTTATTAAACATCTTTCTTCCATTTACATCTAGATTATTGGAATCTTTTATTATGATATGACAAAATAAAATTTGGGGCTGGAGATGTAGCCCCATTGGCAGAGTGCTTGCTAAACACACACATGGATCTGATATATAATTCCAGTATCACATAAACCCATCGTGGTGGTGCATGCCTGTGATCCTAGAACTCAGGAGGCATAGTTAAGGGTATAGTGAGAATTTTGGTTTCTTTAAAAACACAGTTATGTTATGTGAATATGTTTTTGCTTTAATCCTGGTATGGGATAAGCAGCTGCTTCACAGCAGGTGATTATGATTTGTCTAGTGCACTAGCAGGGGTGTGATTTTGCCAGCTGCAGATAACTTACATCTGGAATTCTGGGGACTTTTCAAAGGATATAATTACCAGAAACTGTGCCCCCCAAAAGGGGCCAGAGCCTTTGAGGAGGCTGTTCTTCCCTCTACTATTTCTGATTGCTGTTGTTATGGTTTGACAGTTGGAGATAGCCTGACAAAGAAGATTGGACTTACTTCAAGGAATCTAACACCCTTAATCAGTAGGAAGTAGACTCTTTTGTTAGCTAAAAGAAGTCTATGACCCCCTTTCCCTCTAGTCTTCTTTCTCTCCTACTTCATGTTGGCAGGTTGGAAAGGATTATGGTGGAATAAGGGTTGGAGGGGAGGCAGAGATATAAGAACCCAATAAAACAGTAAAAAAACAGACAAAAATACACCAACACAGGGGTATCAAAAGTTCAATAATACCCTTGGCTACTTATTAAGTTTTAGGACAGCTGGAACTACATGTAATCTTGGCTCAAATTTTTATTCGATAAATATGGTGGTTTGAATAAGAATGATCTCCTCTCTATATACTCATATATTTGAATGCTTAGATGAAGAAAATAATACTTTAAACAAATGACTCCCAAGAAGAAGAAAGGAGAGAACCCTGGGTTTGTAAAGATTGGATCCAGTATTGTAGACCCAGAACAGAGAAATCGTGGGGGGGGAATGAGTGGGGAATAGCGGGGGGGGGGGAGGAATTATGGGACATATGGTGTGGGGTAACTGGGAAAGGGGAAAGCCTTTGGAATGTACACATAGAATATAGAAAATAAAAATTAAAAAAAAACAAAAAAAGAAAAAACCCTCTTATTCCTTCCCATTCCTCCCTCCTTCTTTCTTTTCCTCTCCCTCTTTCCCTTATTTCCTGTAGTTCAGTGTTAAGAACCCAGTTTTAAAAGGATTTTTAAAAAACACCCAAATATCTCTCGATTTCCTCCAAGTATAGGTCAAGTCTGCACAAAGCCACAAAGGATAAATGTATTAAGGGATACAGTGAACGAATAGAGGGGCTAAACTATTATAGTAGAGTGTCTACAATGTGTCCACTGTCACACTGCTAGGTGGAAGACTTGGGTTTCAAATTCAGGTGTATCTTACTTGACCTTTTTAGCCATATGAGAATCCCTCCTACATGTCTTCCTTACTGCTGCTAGAGTGAATTACCACATTATTCATGGCTTAAAACAAGAGTGGTTTTATTAGCCTACACCTTGGAATTCAGAATTCTAGGGTGTATTTCAGTAGGCTGTGGAATCTTTTCCTGCCTTTATTTTATTTTTTAAATTGGATGTCCCAGTCCATCTTCCCTTCTCCCACATTTGAAGAAACTGATGATTATACTAAGCTAATCTGACCTGTATGATAGTCCAGAATGCTCTTTTTATTTTCAGACCAGCTCATTTGATCACCAGAGTAAATCTCTTTAATCAATTCGCAACCTATTTCTCCATCCCCACCTCACCGTGTGTGTGTGTGTGTGTGTGTGTGTGTGTGTGTGTGTGTGATGTATATATGAGTATGTGCCCATGTTCATATGGAGGCTAGAGCTCAATTTTGGGTGTCTTCCTCAGTTGCTCTTTACCCTGTGTTTTGTTTTGTTTTGTTTTGTTGTTTTTTGTTTTGTTTTGCTTTGTTTGAAACAGGGTTTATCACTGAACCGGGAACTCACAAATATGGCTAGGTTGAATGGTCAGCCAGCTTGTGGACCTACCTGTTTGTTTCTCCCCTGTGTACTCATACGAGGCCTATAAAGGTTTGTCCCCATGTCTGGAGTTATTTTGTGGATTCTGAGGATTAAACCAAGTCTTTTGACAAGCACATTACCAACTGAGATACACCAATCCAGTAATAAAATACATTTGTAAGGTCTGGGGCTATCTCAGGGATGTATTATTCTGCTTACCATATCACTTCAAATTTAAAGGAAAAACAGATTCTTTGGAATAGAAGTTATTGAAGGGTTCTTGGTGATGATAGCACTGAACATAAACAAAACAAAAAACAAACAAACAAAAACAAAACAAAACAAAACTGGCTGAAGAAAAGCCAGGACAGTCCTTTAGGCAAACATTTGATAGATACTGCAGAGCTTCACAGAACATCACACCATTCTCTTGAAGTAACAAGATCAGGGTCTAGTGACTCTAAAGGATGTTGAATGGTACACTAGGAAGTCTTGGATTTATTTTCAAGCATGATAACCGACTCACTGGAGAACATTTAAGCAGAGAACAGAGTGATCAGAGTGATGTGATCCAAATGTGGCGAGTAGCCAAGAAGGGAAGATTTGGAAAATCGCAGGATTATTGTTAAAACTGATGAGCCCCATGAGAAGATGTTTCAGAGGTGAAAGCTGTAGGATTTTGTAGTTACAGATGCTAGAAGAATTGGAGGAACATGCAAGGCAAATACTGAGCCTCTACCAAGGAAGCCACTGTGGAAGCTGACAGAGATGCAGTGTCAGAAGGAGTGAAGGCTTTTGTAAAGTGTGAATCCGAAACAGTATGCAAGTGCATACCAAGGAGAAATCTATGCAGTTTTAGTGAAGGCAAATAGGGTGTTGGAAGTACCAGTCTTGACCTAAAATCTCCTAAGAGGAGACTTTTTATCACTACTCATATTAGAACATTTTAAAAATCCTAACTAGCCTGTATAGGGAACAAGCTAAATAACATATAATGGTGTAGAAAATGAATTATCTAATATTTAAGCACTTAAAGTTATAATTTAAGATGCATATTAATGTGAAAGAATTTAACTTCTAAGCAAGAAGCTTCATACATATGCATATAGAGCAGCAACTCTCCCTTGGAACAAGTGCCAAATCTTATTGAGTTCCCTCAGTGTAGTGGGCATGACATTGACCATGTTTTATGAGTATTTTTTAAATGAAAACAAACAAACAAAAAATGTGACATATACAATCCTAGCCATCAGAATGGTGGAGAAAGAGAATTAGGGATTGCCTGTCTTGCTTAAGATCACATGGTAAAAAGGAGTAGGGTTGGACTATATAAGTCTAATGCTGGATTTACACTACTTGCTCTTCACCAAGTGAGAGAAACTAATGCAACTACTCTTGGAATTGTGACTAAAGCAATGTCTTCCTGTTGATGTGTAGACCAGTTGTCCAGAGCTGGCTACGCACCCCCCCAAAAAAATATCTTATATGCCCAAGAGTATGTCATAGAGCTAGAGTATAGATGCTGAAATATTAAACTACATGAGCCCAAACTGAAAACTAGCTATCTTTGAGCTAGTGAGTTTGGGAACATTTTCTATTTCTGTGTTTTGCTTATTTGAGTCTTCTGCAGTTTGCACTTTCTAACCCCTCAGCAATTATGTATTGCTTTTTAGGCTAAAATAGCAGTTACTGGAAATAAATGAATGGTGGGCAAGACTGTGCAAAAGATTTATATAACATAGTTCACCTATGTGATTAAAAACTACTTAAAACTCTAATGTATAATATTTATACTATTTTTAATTTAGCAACTCAACCTCTCATATATCAATTAGAATTTTAGGACCTTTGTCTTAGTTAGGGTTTTACTGCTGTGAACAGATAGCATGACCAAGGCAACTCTTATAAGGACAACATTTAATTCAGGCTAGCTTAAAGGTTCAGAGGCTGAGTCCACTATTAGCAAGGCAGGAACATAACAGCATCCAGTCAGGAATGGGACAGGAGGAGCTGAGAGTTCTACATCTTCATCTGAAGGTCACTTCTGAGAGAAGACTGGCTCCCATGTGGTTAGGAGGAGGGTCATCTTGCTGACCCCCATAGTGAAACACTTCTTCCAACAAGACCACACCTACTCCAATAAGGACACATCTCCTAATATTGCCACTCCCTGGGCCAAGCTTATTCAAACCACCACAACCCCGATAAAGTGTCCTTAAGTAAGGAGATATATACAGAAAAGCAAAACACTGGAAAATGCTTTTCTTTTGCTCAAGTGATGGGCTATTTTACTGTTTGATAATTTGAAGAGTATTTCTGTATCACCGCTCTTTTGGACCGATCCTTTTAGAAGGAACATGATGGAGGATATCAGGTGAAGGACGATCATTGGCATGAACGATATTCTTTGTTTAAAGAGGCCCTGGTGAACTAGAGGCCCAAAGCAATTGTTGGGTATTTAGAGATTTACAGAGGAAATTCCCTTATTATCCATTTAACTATTATTTAACTTTGTCTTAAGAATTCTCTCTCTCTCTCTCTCTCTCTCTCTCTCTCTCTCTCTCTCTCCCTCTCTCTCTCTCTCTCTCACACACACACACACACACACACACACACACACACACTTTTTATCCTCATGTGTTGGAGTAGACCCATTTAAAAGAGATTCAGCTACAGTAAAATGGAAAATAGTTGGTCGTTTCTTTCTTTCTTTCTTTCTTTCTTTTTTTTTTTTTTTGATTTGGCTTTTTCGAGACAGGGTTTCTCTGTGTAGCCCTGGCTGTCCTGGAACTCACTCTGTAGACCAGGCTAGCCTCGAACTCAGAAATCCGCCTGCCTCTGCCTCCCAAGTGCTGGGATTACAGGCGTGCGCCACCACCGCCCGGCTGGTCGTTTCTATTAGATACTGTTAGATCCCACTGGAGAGAGGAGAACTTAATCTTTTCAGTTGAGGCTCACCTTTGAACCTTGCTTCTGCTGTATCATTTCCCAAAGTCTTAACACTTCTTCTAAATCTGATAAAGGAGGTCTTAGGCTTTTGGTCCCCAGCAAAACATTATCCATTATCACAAGTGGCCCATCAGAAAAATAAACAACTGCTTATATTTCCACATCTTAGGGTCACCTGGGTTGGCTCCAAGTAGGCACTTAGTGAGAATTATGAAATTACTAAGTGAATAGTTTCGTTGGACATGGAAACACAAATGGCGGTCTGATGTCTTTGTCCTTCCAGCTCTGATTCTTCGTAGTTTTGGGTTGCTGTGCTTCTTCGAGGCCAGGAAGTCTTCTTTGCTTTCTTCAGTAGGTTTCTCAACTTGGTTTGCTTCAGAGAAACTGTCATTCACGTAACATTTATTTTTAGTCTTCTTTACTTACAGACAGCCTTCAAATATCAGAAAATATTTAATCTTGCTTTGCCAGCCACCTTAGATTATATCACCTACAACCATGCAGGGCACTGGTGGAAATGTACAATATAAATATTCTAAGTCAAAGCCAAGAAAAAAAATACACTAGTGGTGCTGGCCTCATGTCCCTCAAGTTGACACCAGAATATTGATTAGGCTTCTGGGTATAACCTGTAATAGCACAGTGGATCGCTGCTGCCATGCATCAAGCATTGTTTTCTCTCAAGGAGCCCCAGCTGATGCATTAAAACAGTTTATTGGCATAGAACATCTTTAGTCTCAGGAGAACAAGACATTTTACACAATAAGTGGGTGGTAAATCACACTTTTGAAAATTGAATTATTTTTAAAATGCTCTTAGGTACTGTTTAGAGGAGACCTATAATAAAACCCATTGTCAGATGAAAAATCTGTAAGAAAAGTTAATAACTATCCCCAAATGTATTTCTTGGAGATTGGCTATTTTACAGCAGATTTTCTCAAAGGAGATTGCCTGCACTCACTCCTTACCCCCCCCCCAAAACAAAAGCTTTATAAAATCCGTAAGGGCTAATAGGTCTTAGAACTGTATGTGACTTGCCTGAGGTTAATGTCTCAACCTCAGTGCTTCTTTGCTGGTGTCCCAGACTCCCCTCTTACAGCCTAAATGCCTTGAGGATAAATGAGTTATCTGCCTGGACCATCCATTACTTGAGGCTTTGTTTAAAGACAACATGGCTCAAGAAGCTGTTGCTGAGATTCATTCTAATTCTGTTCACTGCTACTGGAAAATGCAGGCTGACTGGATGGATGGATTCAGTGAAGTAGGGTGGACACTTGATGAATTTGGGTTCCCTTGTTTAGCTCCCATTTAAGGCAGATGCCTTTGTATACCATTAAGCCCATAGATAGGCTATACAAGACTAGAAAAATTGTATGTTCATTTTTGTGGGGATGCTGACAGATTTCTTCAGATCTTTGGGACTTAATCCAAATATATATATAATGTATTTTATATCCACTCTCAATACCACCTTTCAAACTTCTTCCATACTCCCTAAATATCTCCTTCCCAATTTCCTTTCTTTCTCTTTCTTTCTTCCTCCTCCCTCCCTCCTTTCTCTCTCTCTCTCTCTCTCTCTCTCTCTCCTTCCTTCCTTCCTTTTCTTTCTTTCTTTCTTTCTTTCTTTCTTTCTTTTCTTTCTTTCTTCTTTCTTTCTTTCTTTCTTTCTTTCTTTCTTTCTTTCTTTCTTTCTTTCATATTTGTATCACACTAAGTCCAGTAAATGTTACCCATATGTAAACAAGCATAGTGCCATTCAATGGAGCTTGGATAATCTACAAGAGGCTAAACACTTGAAGAAGATTGACTCTCACTCTTATAGCAGCCATCAGCTGTCAATAGCTCCTCAGTTAGGGGTGTGGCCTCAGCAGTCCTTCTATCATCTATGCTGGAAGGTTGACTGGTTTTATCTTGTGTGTGTCTTATACAAGCACCCTACTTCCCATGAATGGTTTCATGCATGCAAAAGTTCTGTGGTGTCTAGAAGTCAATAGTTTGCCATATTCCTTCCTAGCTTCTGGCTCCTTCTTCCTCTTCTTCTGCCATAAGCATTCTGCCTTTCTGTCCTAAGCACTGCGGGAGAGGTTGTGATGTAGATGACCCATTTCAGGATGAATACTCCATAATCCTGTATTCACTGGACTTTGACCAATTGTGAGTATCAGTATTAACAGTCTACTGCAAGAAGAAACTTCTCTGATGAAGGCTGAGAGCTTCCGTAATCTCTACAGAAGGCAGTTTGATGCTATGTCTATTCAATAAAATGATTGTAGTAGGGCATATACAACCCCTGCTGCAGTTTCTTAGCCAGATTTACAGTACCAGTCATGAGTAGACTCATATGGAATGGCATTAACTCCAAGCAGAAACCTACTGATTACCCCATGTAACATTCATATTACTATTGAACAAGTGGACACATCTTGCCAGGCCAACCAGTGTTCTAACTCCAAAGATTTACAGCTGGCTCAGACTGTTGTTGAAAACTCCCTTTCCTAACAGCATCTATAGCAAGTTCTGGGACAAGGAAATATGGCCAGCCTTGAGAAGTTTACAGGTCAGTACCAAGCTGAATACTTCCTGTTCTCTGATCAAATTATGTGGTGCCTTCAGCAACAGGGTCTTACCATTAAGTTCTGCTGGTGACCAAGATAATGACAATGATAGCCTAGATACTTTCAGATGTAGCTGAGAATTCTACATGCGGATCTGAGGCAGCAGGGAAGAGACAGGGAGACACTGACCTGGCTTGGGTACATGAAACCTCAATCTATTCCGACAAGGCTACACCTCCTAATAGTGCTACTCTCTATGAGGACAATTTTTATTCAAACCACCACAGAGGCATCTTACATCTAGTATTGGGCTTTTTGCTGGACAAATTATAGCTTCTGGGAAGAGTATTTTCTTCCTGTGTAGAGGGGAAGCTCTCTCTCTCTCTCTCTCTCTCTCTCTCTCTCTCTCTCTGTGTGTGTGTGTGTGTGTGTGTGTGTGTGTCTCTGTCTCCCTCTCTCTCTCTGTCTCTGTCTCTCTTACTTTTTACAGGTACTCCACATTAAACAAACAAATTCAAATATTTGAAGGTAGGATCTGCACATGAGAGAGAACACAGAGCATTTGTCTTTCTTGGTCTATGTTACCTTACTCAGTATAATTATTTTTTCCAGTTCCACTCACTTACCTGCCAATTTCTTCTTGTTACAGCTGAGTGAAATTCCATTGTGATGCTGTGCTCCATTTTTACTATGTACTCATCAGCTGAGGACAATTTAGGTTGTTTCCAACTCCTGGGTATCATGAATAGAGAAGCAACAGCTACATATAAGGAAGCTATATTCATAGTAAAATGTAGAGTCCTTTGGGTATATACCCTGGAGAATTATGGCTGGGTAAAATGGTAGGTCCATTTCTGCTATTTTAAAGAGCCTTCATATTGATTTCTATGGTGACTATGCCAGTGTGTTTCCCTAGAACAGTGAAAAGGGGTTCTACTTCCCCCACACCCATTTGTTGTCATTTGTTTTCCTAAATTTATCCATTTGTCTGGGTTAAGATGAAATCTCAAAGTAGTTTTCATTTATGTCTCCTATGTTTTTAATGACTTTAGCCATTTATATTTCTCTCTCCCTTCCTTCTCTATTCAGATGTAAAGTCCAGTTTTTGATTTTTTTTGGTGCTTTAGATTTTTCTTTTTATTTTCTAGATATTAAGGTTCTATTAGATTGATGTTCTATTAATTGGTGAAGGATTTTTCTCACTCTGGGCTTTCTTATTGCTGGACTGACTATTTCTTCTATCGCATAGAAGACTTTTACTTTCATGAAGCTTCATTCTTTGCTCATTGATATCTACAATAACTATTCTATCAGGGATGTATTTTATCGTTGATTCTTCACTGCTAAGCCCTCTACTTGATATGCCTTTAAAAGGTAAGTCATCTTTTAAAAGTTTAAATTTTATTAGTACTGTAAGAAACATACATTTTCATAAGATATTACATCTTAGTGGTACCATTGTTGGACATCCCAAGAATAAACATGTTAGTGTTGACAAAGATGGAGGAAACCAGGCACTCTGATACTTTGCTGGCGGGAGCTGATATTCAGGGCAGCAATTTGGCAAAAATTTGAAAATATGCACATGAGTAGATCATCAATTTTGTTTTTAGGAACTTGTCCTAAGGGAAAGGACTGAATGAATAGTGTATTTGTTTTATATATATATATATATATATATATATATATATATATATATACATATGTATACATATGTATATATATATATATATATATATATATCAGTATATATATTATAGTCTAAAGTCTTGCCTATAATAGAAATAAGTTTATAACTGTAATAACAGGGATTATTTTAATTTAGTTATATACTTTTAACTGGATTCTTTTTACAAATAATACAGTGTAATATATCACTATGAAAATGCATTGTAATATATCATGATGAAAATGCATTAAGTAATAATTCTAGTTACAAAATAGTGTATCTAATACATAATAGAAACATTTGCTTTTAGTCATGAATTTGTTAAACATCTGCAAAGATATAAACTGAATTGCTGGGAAACAAAATAGCATTCATATTTATACTGAAATAATTAGTTTTTAGGTAGCCTTTTTTTCCTGCTTTAAAAATGTATTTGTTGACAGACCTCTCTCTCTCTCTCTCTCTCTCTCTCTCTCTCTCTCTCTCTCTCCCTATATATGTATATATATATACACCATATTTAGTATGGTGTATATATATATATATATATATATATATATATATATACACACCATACAAAAAGTTGATAAAATCTTAATTATAAAGAGTAGTATATTTTGGGAATAGATGGAATTTCCCCACATTTACTTTTGAACCTAATTTGAGGTATGAGTTATCCATTGACTATTATTTACTTATTTATAGAAAGGACATTTCTTTAGGAGGATATTAGTGGACACCTATGCTCTAAGTATGAGTGTTAAATGTCACCTGTTTTGTGTTGTCTCCAATTATCAAATGCTTTATGAAGGGCAACAGAGATGACGTGTGCTTTCTACAGCTTGTCAACAGAGTATTCTTTGAGTCAGAGTTTGACCCATGTGACTAAGAACAACTAATGTTTTGGGATGGAGAAATGGCTCCATGGTTAAGACTGCTTACTGCTCTTCTAGAGCACCCAAGTCCAATTCCCAGCACACAGACAGATCTGCTTTCAACCTCTTGGAACTCCACCTCTGGGGGATCCAACCTCCTCTTCTAGCTTCTGAGGATAATACACTTATGTGCACAAACACAAATACATAAAGATAAAATACAATCATAAATCTTGTTTCTAGAATAAACTACCATCTTATTTATTTTTGATGTCACTAAAATTTTTTTGGTACATCCAACGTTACAGACATTATTCTAATAACTTTGCAAATATAAACTCTTTAATCCCTTAAGTTGCCCTGGCAATGAAGGAATTATTATCTCCAGTTTTCAGGCGACAGAACAGATGCTCTACTGGTAGATCAAGTACCATTCCCGCACCTAAGCTGCCATTGAATCTGCATGGACATTTATGTTTCCTGTTGGTAACGGCAGTGAGACAGATGGAGAGAATATAGGAACTAACCTGGCTGCCTCACAATAGTGAGAAATTGACTCAATGACAAGCTTTCCTATTGGACCATCATGCAGAGCTCCGAATGATTTTGACAAAGTTCAACTGATATAGCTAAGTATTTCCACTAAAATATACACCTGAGATCTTACCTGTATAGATAGCACTGCCCCCTTTGTGAAAAATAAGTAGCTAAATAAGTGAAATGGAAGATGTAGGATTGATAAAGATATTTTCCCAATCTGTTGGTTTTTGCTTTGTCCTATTGACAGTGTCCTTTGTCTTATAGAAGCTTTACAATTTTATGAGGTCCCATTTGTCAAATCTTGATCTTAGAGCATAAGCCATTGGTTCTCTGTTCAGGAACTTTTGCCCATGTCTTCAAGGCTCTTCCCCACTTTCTCTGCTATATGTAGCAGAGAATGGCCTTGTCGGAGTTCAATGGGAGAAGAGGCCCTTGGTTCTGTGAAGACTTAATGCCCCAGTGTAAGGGAATGTGAGGGCAGGGAGGCAGGAGTGGGTAAGTGGGTGGGGGTACACCGTCATAGAAGCAGGAAGAGGGGGAATGGGATAGCGGATTTCTGGGGGGGGGGATTGGGAAATGGGATAACATTTGAAATGTAAATAAATAAAATATCCAATAAAAAAAGTTATCATTTTCCTCCTTATTATTTGCAAGCAAAGAATACACTCCATGAGAAGCAGTATTACATTTTAAAATCTTGAACCATGGTGTCTGAGTCATTATGGTGCTGAAGTTTGTTATCCTGGCAGAAATATCTCAGGGATGTCTACTCTCCATAAATTTATGGATGGGCAATGATTCCTGCTAAATCTCTAACATTTTGGTCATTTATTTTCCCCAGGACAGAAATGTTCTTAGATTTTTCACTTTGCAAAGGTGTTAAAAATGGAGATGTGCAGAGCTAGAGTGTAGTAAATAAGAAAGGCTGGACTAAACACTCGAAGGCCGTGTGAATAGAGAGTCTTGAGGCTTGCTGGGACAACCTTCCATGGTGAAATGGGGTGTGCATTTCTACTATTAAAATTAATTTGTTTTATTGCTTTTTCTTACACATCCAAATTTCTGCTTCCCACAGCTAAGCCAAAAGAATGTTTGAAAGCAAAGGGTAACAAAGTTGACATATTCCCAGTGGCATATTATATCCACTTTTCTCTTGCCAGAAACACAGACGGCTGCAAATAGCAAAAACTGTGTGTGGGTCTCTTATCTAAAAGAAGGTGATTCATCCTGAAGCAGAAATGGATGCTGATGGGGGACTGAGATGTGGGAGCTTGCTGCATTGTCAGCTGGTATGAGAAAGTAGAAAGGGATACTTGAGGTTTAGAGCATTGCCATGATTATAGATATGTGTGTATGAGCACATGATTAAAATTTTCCAATTATCCTATCCAGTAGCCTTACTAAATTGGTTTCAGGATACCACCTTTCCCCACTTGATACCCAAACACAAGGATGCTCAAAAACATCATTTAAAATGCTGTAGTATCTGTACATAAACCAGGTGCATCCTCTTATTTACTTTAATTCATCTTTACATTGCTATATGATGATTTCCCCCAGTATGTTCTGTCTGACATCAATTGAATCTGTGGGTGGGGAACAGATAGATTAAGAGCTGACTGTAATACCAGAAACACTGAACCCAATGGAAAAACTCTATCTTTGATGGTTGAGTGGACTCCTATGGGGGGGAAGCTATTCCTTTTTGCCCCTAGATGAAGAGAAAGCCTCCACTGTGCTTTGAAAGTGATCATCAGATAATAAGGACATTACATCCCTTTTCTGGTAACACAGGACCAGCAGCAGGTGGGTCCTTGAATTCACTGTGTTAGCAGTGCTTGTGGACAAGGCATAAACCCACCTATAGCTCATTGGCCCATGGAAACCCTTCTGTCATGCTCAGTGGCAACACTCTAAGACATCTGCCTCCCCTGCTTGGCAATTGTCTCTTCTTAACCCTGTTGGTACCTCTGTGACTTGCCATCTCTCTCTCTATTCATTATCAGGCAAAATGGGTTAATCTTTATCCATGGGCTCTCTAATTGTGTCCCCTTGATGTTCAAAGATAATTGGACTTTCTGGATGGCTGGAAAGTGTTTTCATTTTTTTTTTCACTCTTTCTCTTCTCAGTGCACTAAAGCCCTCTGATCCTTTAGGCTAAGCATCAATTCCTCCAAGTCTTGACATTACAGAGGGACAAAGACTCTACAGAGGAAGAAGCCACAGAGGAAGAAGCTAGGGCATTTCCAGGGCTACATAGCAATCTTTTAAAAAAAAAATACTACCTTATGCTTTTTTTGTAAAGGTGCCAGCTGCCGGCATGAGGAATTGTGGGTCATGTCTCTACTCCATTCTTTAAGATTCTTAACACATTGGTGCATCAGGCGGGGAGATTATGATCTTCCTTTACCATTTTCTTCTGATAGGACCTATCCAAGATGCTAGCTTTCATAGACAGGAAATGCTAAAAGTTTTCCTCTAACCTTTACCTTAGTCTCAAGAATTAGTTCTTAGCTCCAGTGCCCTGGTGGTGTCTACTCAAAAATGTCTTGCTAACCTCACATGAGTACCAGTCATCATGTCACCTGACTCTTCTGTCTTTGCCAGATGTTCTCAACATTCTGTACTTCATTCTACCAGATGTCCAGACATAACATGCAGAAATGTCTTTGATCTCCCTATCCCTCTCTTTTTCCATATTTAATTCTGGTGTTTGTTTGTTTGTTTGTTTTCCCCCTTCCTCTGATTAACATCTTTGATGAATTGAAGGAACATTTTTGATCAAAAAATAGTCAAGGTACTTATATGAATTACTGCTTATGTTTCATTTAGAAATAAAATTTCAACACCGTATGCCAGTTAAATGTACCATCAATTATAGAGCGCTTAGAAATTGTTGTCTAATTACATAATGGTATATTGACATTAGATATTTCACAAGCTACATTTACTCATTCAAGTCATCAGTTTAACTGTTTTCGTTTGTCTTGTTTTTTGTTTATGTTTGTTTGTTTGGTATATACTCAAGGGTGCCTAGCTTGTTGGATGCCCTTTGTTAACTGTATGTTTTCCAAGATCTGGTCATTTTAGATCTTCAGCAGACTTAAGTTCATTAAAACCAGATAATGTAACTTTTGTGGACTGCTGACAGAAGAGCCCATTGGAAAAATGCATTTGGTTTTTGATAAACTAAGTTGAATGAGTTTTGAAAGACTTGAAAAAATGAATTTTAAATTGTCGAAAAATGTAAATGCGTAGAGTAAACATTGGTAAGAACTTTCCTTCTAGTGGTTTCATGGGTTAGCTTAGTTCAAAAAAATCAATTAAATTGCTACAGAACTTGAACCCTTGGAGCAGAGGGCTTTCAACACGAGCCACAAGAAAGAATGTCACAGTCACTCGGGGCTCTGTAATTAGGCTCTGGCAGATGATAGACTCATCTGTAAAATGGGGATAATAGTGATTTCCCTCTCACCTGAGGATCAAATGAGCTACGTCATGTAATGAACTTTTTTTTTTTTAAAAAGAAGATTTTTTTTTAAAAAGAAGATTTTATTATATGTAAGTACACTGTCACTGTCTTCAGACACACCAGAAGAGTGAATCAGATCTCATTATGGATGGTTGTGAGACACCATGTGGTTGCTGGGATTTGAACTCAGGACCTCTAGAAGAGCAGTCAGTTCTCTAAACCACTGAGCCATCTCTCCAGCCCAATCTTGAACATTTCTTAAATTGCTTCTCAACCATTCGAGAACCCTATGTTGAGAATTTTCTCTTTAGTTCTGTACCTCATTTGTTGGTTAGTTTATTTAGTTTTGTTGGAGACTAACTTCTTGAGTTCTTTATATATTTTGGATATTAGGTCTCTATCAGATGTAGTGTTAGTGAAGATTTTTACCCAATCTATAGACTCCTGTTTTATCCTTTCGACAATATCATTTCCTTACAGAAGACTTGCAGCTTCATGAGGCCCCATTTATCAATTCCTGTTCTTAGAGCTTAAACAATTTGTGTTCTGTTCAGGATTTTTTCCCCTGGGCCAATGTGTTCAAGGATGATTTACACTTTCTCTTCTATTAGATTCAGTGTGTTTCGTTTTAGTTTAAGGTCTCTTACATTTTTTTTTAATTTTCTATATTCTTTGATTACATTCCAAAGGTTTTTTGCTTTCCCAGTTCCCCCCTCACCATATGTCCCATAAGTCCTCATTCCCTCTGCCCATTCCCCAACCATCCCCCCCCCACCATTTCTCTGTTCTGGTACTCTCCTACAAAACTGGATCCAGTCTTTTCGGGACCAGGGTCCCCACACAGAGGATTCCCCTGCATGCAATAAAGACACATGCTACACTATGTTCATAGCAGCCTTATTTATAATAGCCAGAAGCTGGAAAGAACCCAGATGTCCCTCAGTGGAGGAATGGATACAGAAGATGTGGTATATTTACACAGTGGAATACTACTCAGCAATTAAACATAATGAATTCATGCAATTTGTAGGCAAATGGTTGGAACTGGAAAATATCATCCTAAGTGAATTAACCCAATCACAAAAGAATACACATGAAATGCAATCACTGATAAGTGGATATTAATGAGCCCAGAAGCTCTAAATACTCAAGGCACAATTAGCAAATCAAAAGATTCCCAAGAAGAAGGAAGGAGAGGACCCTGGTCCCAAAAAAGATGTAATGCACTTTTAATAATGCCTGGCATACAATAAACATGGGATGAATGCCATTCCTAGATATTATAGTAAGTAAGAAGAGTGAAGGCACAGGCTAGATCCAGAATGATATTCCAATAGTGCCCTAGGTGCTGTGCTGTGTGTCACAAACTACAGAGCTGCTCTTCGCTGGTTTCTGAGATAGCTCTAGCTGTTTTCATTTGTGGTCACACTGGTCATGTACTTGATAGCATTATTCCCATGGTGTAGTAGCAACTGATTGGCATTGTCTTTGTTCTGTGAGAATAAACATGGGAACTAGAGTTGGACTTGGGTTTCCTACAGTGTATTGAGATGATCTGTGGCCGACAAAAATCCCACTCCATACATCTGTGTGTGGGGTGTGTGTGCATGTATGTGTACATACATGTTCCTATGTTTGTGGATATACAGATGTAGCACATATTGCATGTAGAGGCATAAGGTTGATAATCAGCATATTAGTTTTTCCATTGCTCTCCCTTGTATTTTTTGAGACAGGGCCTCTCTATCAAGCTGGAACATGCCGATATCCTTACTTTAATTGGCCAGCTTGCTCCAGGATCTCTTCCCTATCTTTGTCTTCTGAGGCTCCAATTATAGGTGGCTCAGCACACAATTATATGGGTTCAGGGAGATCCGAACTTAGGTTGTCTCTTTGGACCTCAAGCACTTTAATTGCTGAGTTCTCTCTCTATCCCCATATTTGCAGTTTGAACTGAAGGTTGGTTTTTTTTTTGGGGGGGGGCAGATGGATGTAAAACCATATCCTTCCACACACCTCTCAAGGTACAGGGTAGTGAGGTTACAGTGAGCTAGGTAGGAGAGAAGGGATTTTAGAGAGGCTGGGAACTGCTGTAAGAATTAAGTCACTCTATGGCAGTTTAAGAAAGAGTGTTTTGTCTGGGAACTGTTAGGGTGGCTGAAAGTTAAAGTATATTCATCCTTTTCATAGGCCATATACCTGCAAATGGCTTCAGCTCTGCGTTCTGTGATTCACATTTATTTTATGAACGGGAATGGTTGTGGGCTCAAGTGACAGGATATGGAGCAGAAAAACCACAGGGGCTGGTCAGCATGGGGTCTGGCCTCATTCTGCGTCTCCACGGACTAGTATGTGCAAGAGAAGAGGTTTGGGGCTATACTGGGCTGAAATTACTTGCGATTTAAAGGTGTTGAGAAGCTTGGCTTCTCATTGTTCAAATAAGGTATATGTCAATGATGTCAACACAATGTGTTAAGGAAATGTCACATCTGTCTGCAATTGGCTACCTCTCAATAGGAGGAACACCCCTGGCAGCCTGGAGACCAGATGTTGCTTTCAATCAAATAGAGGTCAGACAGCTTTAGATGAAGAATGTTCGCAACATCCTCTCCCCTGGACTCTGTCTCCCAGACCTAACAGAGACATGGAAGGTCATTTTTGGTGGAATCATGGCTAGTTTAGCTTGTTTTTCAATTTTCTCTAGTTCTAGAACAGAGCAACACAAATGATAGTGCTTGGTCCAACACCAAGCAGAAGCTATGATGTTAGGTTTCCATCCACTCTGGGCATTGCCACAGCAGCTGCGGAGGGAACCTGGAAGTATCACTGGCTCTCTGAGACAGCACTTGAGCTCTTAAAGGAACAAGAGCATTATCCTCGGTGGTTTGCGTTAGTTAGCCTTTCCGGGTCTAACATGCTGTAATTATGGAGATATGAGGAAAGCCTGGTCTTGGCTAAGCCTCAGGACAGCCACCTGGAAAATCAGTAAGTACAGCGAAGTTTCCAGGGCAAAAGGCTCTTCTGGTATTTCCTATTAACCCACCTGGGGAAAGCAGGTTAAAACAGCTGGTCAGAAGCATGCTCTGAGCCAGGGTGAGAAATGATGATTGTGAACTTAATTTTAAAGGGCTCTTTAATTAAGCCTCTTAAATTCAAAAAAAAAAAAAAAAAAAGCCCTCTCATCCCTTTCCCTTGATTAACCCTGTGTGCTAGGGGAGAGGGGGATCTAGGAATTAATCGTCATTCCAGGTGGGCTTGTTGCCTGCTCATTTTGAAAGATTTTTTTTTTCTGTTTGAGTGACAGTAAAACAGAAAAGGAAAAACCATTCAGGCCTCTTCTCAATTGTGTTTCGGGCCAAGACAGCATCCATATTGAACATCCATTAAATGAGAAGGTTTTTTTGCAAGGCGCTGCTATGGATGAATAGGACATTGTGGTGGGAGAACTCGCCCTGCTCTTGACGTTGTGTCTCCTCTCTGAATACATGTCCTAGATTCTCCCTACCCTGTAACTTGTTTCTTACTGCTGAGGTTAGGAGACTATTGATCAGGAGATTTGAAAAAAAAAAACAACTAGATTGGCTCCTTCCTTCTTAGAGACCCACTTCTCTGCAGAGAACATTTGCTCTGGCTCGCACTGCCTCATATGGGCCTTTTAAATTTTCTTTTATTTTTCACTTGGGCCTTTTGATGCTATATTTTTGGTAAAGAGACTATGGATGCCATTTTTAGTTAAATATCAGCATGTACTTTTTTTTTTTTTTTTTTTTTTTTTTTTTTTGCATTGGCCTGTAGAACTGAGAAATTGGAAGAAAAGGATGAAAATTGGAGGGATAAATTATATTTCTGACAGGGCTTCTGGCAGGCCAAGATCTATAGATTTGGCATCAGACTTAGTAAAAAGATGGCTCTGTGGCTTTGGTAATTTTTAAATGTTTAACTAAATTCCAAGTGGTTTAGTTAGAGAGTTGGTATTTAGCTAGTTGAATTTAGGTAAGAATGTTTAAGAGGGATGAACCATACATAGGCCTTGGTGAAAATAACAGAAATATATGAACAGTTTGTGTACCAGCAAGAGGCTATTTGCATGAAGAATGGCACAGGTGAGGAGGTTCCATCAGCCCATGTAGACCAGAGTGTGTGTGTTGTGTCCCCGGTGAAGGTCTAGTTGATGTCTATACAGCTGAGATGAATAGCTCATGTAAAGAGCATCTTCACCAGCCTTCTGGGCTTCGGAAGGTGGAATGAAGCTAAAGGACACTGAGTTCTATGAAACCTTAGTAAGGGTCCATCTTCAGAGTATTGACATCAGCGTAGAAAGTGTCAGGTCGGCTGATATGAATCCCTTTCTATATTTGGGAGGAAGAAAAGTCAGTTGAGAGGTCAACCCTGCATCATGTGAGTGACCCATAGGTTTGAGAGCAGAATATGTTCAAGGAACTCCTAGAGAAGGTTTGAAGAGAATGTTTTGATAGGTGGACACCATCCTGATGAAGCAATGGATTGCAAGTCAGAGGAAGCTAGTGTCTCGATGAGTGCTAGAGGTGAAAGGCCTGGACTTCCTTAGGCCCTTGAGGTCTCAAGCATGTAAGGAGTAAAAGAAATATAGAAATACCTTTAGGGGGTGATTTCAGATGAAGAAAAAGAAGTGCATATGAAGTCAAATCTCTGGCACAGTCCATGGCTAAATAATCCATGGAAGCAGAAGTGGCCCCTGTGGTACAGACTGAGTACCTGTGGACACCAAGGGTACATTCTGTGACTATATGAGGCTGGCCTTGGGTAACCCATGAATACTCAAGTTCAAGGGCAAATAGGACAATGTGGGATACAGAGAATGCAGCATGAAAAGTGAAGCTCTCAGTAGTGAGTATCGGCTTGCCTACTCAAACCCAGCCAAAGCTCAGATCATTTAACTTTGATTTTTGTTTTTTTTCTTTTTACTCAGACACCATGAGTCCCTGGTAAGGTTTTGTCAATGTTTTCTACTCCCAGGCCTGGAGAAGCTCCTATGAGTATTGAAGGTTAGTTTCTCCCAGATTGATGGGCAGAGTTTTCTTGCAAGCCCTACTAACTCCTTTAGAACAACAGCTCCTCAGAGCTTAGCACAGAAGGGCTGTAAACCTTAAGGATTTTGAATGAAAAAACACCCAGGACAGAAGGAGACAATCTCGGATGCAGCTAGTGAAAAGCAAAACACCCACCATCCCCCCAAAACACCAAAGCTATCAGATGCCACTAGTGAAAACAGATGAGAAGTTGCAAAGAGGATAGGGATGGGAATTTAATTTTATTAGATTTCATTGTATCAAAAGACTAACCTTTGATGTTAATTCCTTTGAATATCAATGCTTGTGGATTTGCATTTATTGGTGATTTAATTTTTAAATATGAATTTCTTCCTGGAATTATTTTTTCCTGGAATTTTCAAGTTCGATGTTTCAACTAGTTTTGTTGTTGTTTGAGACAGGGTCTCCCTATAAAGTCTGTGTGGCTTGGAACTCTCTAGGCAGACCAGGCTGGTCTGGAACTCACAGAGATCCACCTGACTCTGCCTCCTAAATGTTGAGATTAAAGGTGTACCCTACTATACCTGGCATATATTAAAACTTTGGCTATCATAATAATCTTGATACTAATGTTAATATCTGGGATGAGTCCTTCCAGTCTCCGGTATATTCCAATGTAGTCATTTAATTTTTTTCTTCGATGAAACTGAGTGCTATATTGAATTGTTGCCTGGATGTAATTTGGTTAAGAAACAGAGTAAACAATGTATTTTTATAACCTTCAGGAAGGTGTGGCCTTGAATTTTAACTAATATATTTCTTTGATGAAGCCTTGGCCCATCTCTACCTGAACCAAAATGTAAACTCTTAGACTGTGGTACCAGGAAGACAGCCACAGAACAAATGATTGGTGTTGGGAGAGCAGCTTCATGAAAGTAGAGGTGGGGTTGAACCTTTATTCCTCTGATATCTTTCCTAAGGCAGTTCAATGCTCTTACGTGTTACAACCCCTTTAGCCCTCTTACAGGAGTCCCATATAATATATCCTGCATATCAGGTATTTCTCTTGATTCTTAACAATAGCAAAATTACAGTTTTGAAGTAACAATGAAACAATTTTATGGTTAGGGTCACCACTACAGGAGGAACTGTTCTAAAGGGTCACAGCACTAGAAAGGTTGAGAGCCACTGCTCTAAAGGGGCAAGAACACCCTCGGTAAGTTTAACATGGTGTTTAACCCTAATAAATAAACACAACAAAAGGCAAGTGTGTTAAATAGAGAAATCTACCTCCAAATCTCTTTCCAGTAGAGGGAAACTTGCTAGTATAGTTTTGGGCTTCTTTTTTAATGGCCTATAGGGAATTAGAATGAAGGATGTATTTGGTAATATATTATACTTGAGTCCAGGAAGATGGGTCAGAAATTAAGAGCACTTGGCATTCTTGCAGAAGACCTGGGTTCAGTTTCCAGCATTCACATCAAATGACTCACAACCACCCAAAACTCTAGAGGATTTGACATCTTCTGTTCTCCTGACCCCTGCTCCTGCCAGCATGTGGTGAGTTTACATGCACTCAGGCACACACAGATACATAGAACATGAAACAGATAAAACTCTAAAAAATTATAACCATCATCTTCACTTCCTACTTGTTTTTGGGAGTGAATATCATGTAGGGAATAAGCATCTTGCTGTGCTTTCCTAGCTGTGGTTTACATTTGGTCTGGGTTCCTTTCCCACTCTAGTGAGGGCCAAGTGGTCTGCTGTGGTACAACTCAGTGGTGACCCTCAGGAAAACTCTCATAGTTCTTAGCTACTGCTTACAATATCACCTTTATCAGTAATGCAAGTGCTAGTTTGGGCTCCTTTATGCAATTCTTTGATTCATATCTATCATATGTGGTGGTATTTGGCAGGACAGCCTTGGAAATCCCAAGGGAAAATTCTGTTAAATAAACAGGGTGTTGTGTCTATTTCCCAGGGTGTGAGGGATAAGGCACAGGGGGTCCTGATCAGGGGAGAGAAGACATTAATAGGTAGCATGCATTAGAGATAAAGACAGAGATAAACATGTCAGGGTTGTAGTAACTAAAAATGATAAGAATGGGGAGATTGGTCTAAGCTGAACAATCAGGACACACTTCGTGGAGCACTTGATATTTAAGATAACTGACATTTAGGCTTACTGTTCCAGAAGATGAGGCTCTGTGTGAAGGGGGTGTGGGAGGGGTCCAGTGGTTGCCTTTAGTAGCATCCCTGTTTCCTAGTTTTCTCTTCAACCTCTCCAGAGCCAATTAAATGACGTGTTTTGGCGGGTTGGCTTTTAAAACAATCCCATTACAGTTAAGCAGTGGTTGTGAAAGTTAACATGGTGGAACTCTTCTCTAATGCATTTTCTTTCCCCTTCTAACTTTCCTCCTGTCATTTGGCCTTAGGATTTGGGGGTGTTCTAGGTTTTACTTCTAATAAGGCAAAGACAGGATCCAGTGGGATTGAGGTGTTGGCTAGTTTGGGATTACTGTTGTGTTCTGTGTCCTTATTTACTGAAAGTCTAGTCAGGATTTAGCATGTAGCTATAATGAGCAGAGCCACCTTTTCAGTGACTAAACATTTGACCTGGCGTGAACATTTTCTATTCGTAATGTCTGCTTTTCTGTTGTAGGAGAGGGAGGTGTAAATTAGCCATTTTATTTAATATCCAGAATATTTTGTTCTTGTTAGATTTATCTGGAAACCTTATTACTATCCGTTTTTACTGCAGCCCCTTAAACGTTTGCTATGTTTGCCTCTAGTGGGATTTTGCTTACATTGCTTGATACAAAGCCCCAGGATGTGCTGGTTTTTGTTGACTGACTTTTCATACATGTAATGTCCTTTGTGCTTAAATGAGAAATATCTTAGGTCTTCTGAATAAACTGAGACAGGTAGCTATCTATCTACCAGCAGTAAAGAAGAAAACTGAGAGTCATTTTTTTTGGTTGACCTCATTTCTAAAAGGGAGGAGGAAGGGAAAGGGGGAGGGGGAGAGGTAAAAGAAAGCATGTTTTGTAAAAGTAAGAAGTCAGTCTCAGCAACAAAGTGGTCTCTGAGTATGTTTTGTACCCAAGAAGTAGCAAAGAGAATGCCATAGAAGAGCTTGGTTGATCTAGCATCACCAGGGTTTCCGATCAGAACCCCTGTGTTCAAACTGAACCCATGACAAGTACTGTGCTAGATTTTTGTTCAGATAAACACCTCTCACTCTCAGTTTCCTCTGCAGAGGATGAAGTATAAATCAACTGTGTATTCTCATGAGCAGGAAGATTCAAATACACAACAGGTATTCAAAGAGTAATTTTTAAGCATACTGAATCTAAGTCTCTTCTGTTCTCCAGTTTTGTATTTGATAACTGAAGTTTAAGGAAGATCATTTATTTGCTGTTTCTTGATTGTTGGATCTGGAAGAGGTGAGATTTAAATGTAGTTTTCACCCCGCCCCAATGTAGTTTGTCTTTGATGTTTTAAGTTAAATGATTGTTTCTGCAATAGCGAAATAGGGTCATGCCAGATAGACTGTGATATCTTTGTTAAACCCCAGTGATCTTGGTGCTATGAGCTGGAAATTCACAGGTGGCTTTAGGAAAGGAAGTTTCTAGAGACAGTGAAGTTTTGTTCCATTGTAGGCTTCTAGGGCCTGTGATGTCTTATTCATAAAATGTATAGGATTAAAGAAGGGTTTGGGTCATAGATGCACAATTAATACATGTTGTATAAATGAATTGTAGGTGTAATTTAATGAACAAAATAGATTAAAAAACAAAATATGCATATAAATGAATGCAATGATATTTTAGTTAATTGCTGGTGCTTGGCGTACTTTTTCTACTTGAAAAGCAGAGCATTGGAGTTAAAGTCTAAACTCTGGGAAGGATTGACAATCTAGCCTATACCTGGAACCCTAGCACTATAGCAAGGCCCAGGGAATTGTGATTGAGGCTAGCCTTGGCTATGTAGTGAGAACTTATTTCAAAATCCAAAATCAAACCAAAATTTATACAAACTAATAGATATTGATGCTTTCTACATCAGAGTCTTTACATTTTCCTGCTGGTGACCCCTGTTTAACTGATAATTTTTTAATAAGATTTTGGGTATATAAGTATATAATATAGTCTATAAAACAAATATTTACCAATAAAAAATCAGGGAAATTTACTTTAAAACAATTGTTTGTCATACATATAATTTAGCATGTATTAAAATCAAAAGCAAATTTGCATAGTAATGAGATGGGGAGGCTTGCTTGACTTTACATCTGGATGGAGTTAAATCCTGGCTGAGTATTTGATTCTGCAGGATGTGAAACATCATCAGTGTTTTTAAGAGTTGATCTCTATTTTGGTTTTATAATTGTCAGTGCTGAGAACACCACTTCACACGAATGCAAAGTACAAAATGGCAAAGACCATTTAGGGAAATCTCAGAAATCTTTGTAAAATTCTTTCTTAACCCCAATGTAAAATTTAGTCAGTGATTTTTATTTTTTTAAAAAAATGAAATTCAAATCAGCAACTAAAAGAGCAATGTTTAAAATTAAACCTTCTGCAACAAACCAATCTAAAGGTAACACTAATATTTAAATCCTGAGGAACTACAGTAGGTGATACTAAAAGTCTCTGTTCTCTATAATGAAGCCATTCTGCATCTATAAAGCCAGGAAGCTTTGTGTGCATTGTGAAAACACTATAATACATAGCTCCACATTCTTGAACATGGGCTTAGGTATCCCAGATGGAAGTTGTCACTGTAGCATGATGAGACCATGACACACATAGTGTAGAGTACATTGGTTCAGAATAATGGTTGTCAGACATTGAGACCTTGGCTGGCACAGCCAGGGACACCTTGGGCTTATTTTGTGTTTGATTTTGAATACATTTTTGGTCATTGTATATTTGAAAAACATTTACTATTGTCAAGTGTTTGAAACCCTTAAAGTCAGTTAAATGACCCAGATTGAGAAATTTGGATTCTAGGTGATTAGTATTGGAAAGAAGTTACTTTGGCCAACCCAGTGGCACAGGCCTGGAATCCCAGGTATAATCCAGACTGAGGTAGGAAGATCACAAGTTCAAGATCATTATGAATAACTTAGTGATACCCAATCTTAACAAATATAAGCACATCGAAAAAAGAGGATGGTGGTTTAGTTTATCAGCAAAATATGTGTGCGTTGTGCCAGCCAGAGCCTTTCTATTCAATTTCCAGCACTAAAGGCAAACAAATAAATGAAGTTAAATCACACATTTTGATTATTATTTAAGCCACATTTTCTCTATTAACTTTATTCTTTGACAAGTTCATATATGTATATTTAGATCACACCTACACCCACATTATTTCCCTCCCGTGTGGTGGTTTGATTATGCTTGGCCCTGTTAAGAGGTGTGACCTTGTTGGAATAGGTGTGGCCTTGTTGGAGGAAATGTATCACTGTGGGTATGGGCTTTAAGACCCTCCTCCTTGTTGCTAGTCTTCTCCTGTTTACCTTTGGATGAAGATGTAGAACTTTCAGTTCCTCCAGCCCCATGTCTGCCTGGATGCTGCCATGCTCCTACCTCTGCACCTGTAAGTCAGCCCCAATTTAATGTTGCTTTTATAAGAGTGGCCTTGGTCATGGTATCTGTTCACAGAAGTAACTAAGACACTTGCCTTGTTCATCCCCACTCCTCCCTTCAAGTCTCCCTCTCGCTTTTCATGGATTTTTCTTTTGTGTTCCACTGATTTTATCCAGGGTCTCCAGAGTGGGCATGAGTGTGGAGCTATTGAAGGAGATCATAGGAAACTCACTAGTGACTACTTTACAGAATATCCTACTTCGCCCTCCCCCCCGCCCCGCCCAAGTCTCCAGATACAGCCATACTTACCACGGAAGTGAAGGGACCCAGCAGCCAGTTCTCAACTTGTGACTGAATGCTAGCAGGACACTTCTCTAGGCCCAGTACCAGCAACTGTTTCTGAGTTAACAGCTGCAATGTCTGTGCCACGCCCAGTTCCTCCTCCAGTCATCTGGCTCTGATATTATTTTTATGTTGTTGGTATGGCTGTCTGCCATTATTTTCCTAACACTGGGATTATAAGTGTGTGCCACCATGCCCAGCTTTTATGTGGGTACTGAGGGTTGAAATAAGTTCCTCATGCTTGCGCAACAAGTGCTTAGCAGACATTAGATCACTTTTCTTTTCTCCTTTTTTAAACTGACATGCAAGGTTTTTGATATTATGTCATGTTGAGTGAAGCAAAGAGCACACAGGTTTAACCAAGACCAATCTTTTCTTAAAGGCACACAATAAGAGTCCGGCCTGGTTCAGAGTATTAGAATGAGGCAGAAGACATTTGCGTCTTAAGTCTCAACTCTATGGCTTCTGAACTCAGTGGTTTTAAACAAGGACTCCAGAGAAAGGGCAGTGGAGTGAAAAGTGGTACCCATATGATAATTGGCAGCATGTTCTCAACACACTTATTATCACAATTCTTTACTTTGTTTTGGGATCCACTTTGTGATGGGATGAGCATCAGAAAAGGACACATTGTTTCTGAATGAAGAGCTGTTGGTGAGATGAGAGTGGTGATACATCTATTTGCCCAAACATGCTGGGAAGCCAGTGTCGATAGGCCTTGCACACTTCAATTTTTGTGGATTTTTCATTTACTTAGTTTCACCTTTTACACCTTCCATTTGTAGAGAGAAAACAAAACCCTATATCCAGATAGTGCACGGGTTTTCTATTGATTCTTAACTGGGAGAAAAAATAAAAGGTCAGCTAGGAGAGGCTAAGAGTATTTTCCTTTCTATCTGGATTCTTAATACACATTGCAAGAGTAAAAGTATTTTCCTTTCTATCTGGATTCTTAATACACATTGCAACTACTCCTGGGTCATTGTACTGGGTTTCTGGCTAGCTTTTATGTCAACTTGACATGAGCTAAAAAGGCACCTGAGAGGAGGTAACTTCAACTGAGAAAATGTCTCCAAAAGTTCAGGCTATAGGCAGGTCTGTGGGACATTTTCTTAATTAGTGATTGATGCAGGAGGGGGGTGGGGCACTCTTGGGCTGGAGGTCTTGGATTCTATAAGAAGACAGGCTGACATTTGACTGACTTATTAAAAAGTTTGACTGTGGAGAGTTGAAAGGTTGTAGATCCCAACCATCACTGGCTATCTTCTGCTTCCTTAATAGCCATGCATTGGCCATTTGTATGTTTGAGCTAATATCCCTGTGACTATGGGGTAAGACCTTTTTCAAATGGTAACAGTAGACTCCAATCCAAAGGCTAAGGATGTTGTCATATATGTATATATGACATATATGTCATATGTGGCCTATCAAAGATACTTTTCTGCTTTACATAATTTGACTTCTTATTGTCCTCACCAATAGGATCAAGGGTGTTTCTGAGTCTTTTGCTTGCTCTTGGGAGCCTTTTCCTCCTCTGGGTTACCTCCTCCAGCCTTGATATAAGGGTCTGTGCCTAGTCTTATTGCAGCTTGTGATGATGTGTTCAGTTAATATCCTTGGAAGGCCTGCTCTTTCCTAAAGGGAAATGGAAGAATAGTGGATCTGGGGGAGAGGAGGGAGTGCTGGGTAGAATGGATGGAGAGGGGGATTTGGTTGGGAAGAATAAAAAAAACATAAAGAAAGGAGGTGGGCTGGGCAAGCCATGATGAGCAAGCCAGCAAGCAGCATCCTCCATGGCCTCTGCATCAGCTTCTGCCTCCAGGTTCCTGCCTTGACTTCCCTTCAAGGGATGCATAAGGCAAATAAACCCTTTCCTCCCCAGGTTGCTTTTGATGTGCCATCGTAGCAATAGTGTCCCTAAGGGGGTCATGCTGTCCAGTGTACATGGCTTGGTTTGCATGCTTTGCCCTTGTTGTGTTCCCTTTTTCTTTCTCCCTTTCATATGCCCCAGGTCACGTTGGCCTTCAAAACATTCTCATTTCTGTGTTTACAGTGCCACCATTTCTGTCTTGAAGAAGCACCTCCAGGAAGCTGAAGTTTTCAATACAAATTACTACTTTTGTTTGCTTCTCATTCATTTCACTAATTAAGAGTTTGTGATATTTGTATGGCATTCCTAAATTTTGTACCATGCCGAAGGATTTGCGAATGTAAATAATAACAGCCTCTTGGATGAGAAGGTATAATAGGCCCCTTCTGTTCAGCATTTGGTGGATTACATTAAAGAATCTACCACACTTGGAGATAAGGCTTGGTCAGGCTATGGATATAGAATCACTTGCCTTTACCTAGAAATGCCCAATGACTTAGGCAAAAGACGCTCTTTGGAATACGAACTAAACCATTGTTCTGTAATGTATTAGTTTAGTCTCTAAAACAATGACCCTTTTGGGGTCACATATCAGATATTCTTTTTTTTATTTAATTTTTATTTTCTATATTCTATGTTTACATTCCAAAGGCTTTCCCCTTTCCCAGTTCCCCCCCACCATATGTCCCATAATTCCTCTTCCCCCCAGCTATTCCCCAATCATCACCCCCCATGATTTCTCTGTTCTGGGTCTACAATACTGAATCCAATCTTTCCAGGCCCAGGGTCCTCTCCTTTCTTCTTCTTGGGAGTCATTTGACTTGCTAATTGTGCCTTGAGTATTTAGGGCTTCTGGGCTCATTACTATCCACTTATCAGTGATTGCATTTCATGTGTATTCTTTTGTGATTGGGTTAGCTTACTTAGGATGATATTTTCCAGATCTAACCATTTACCTAAAAATTACATGAGTTCATTATTTTTAATTGCTGAGTAGTACTCCATTGTATTCAGATATTCTTTATATCAGTTATTTATATTATGATTCATAACAGTAGCAAAATTACAGTTATGTAATAGCAACAAAATAATTTTATCACTGGGGGGGGTCACTATAATGTGAGGAACTATATTAAGGGCCACAGCATTAGGAAGGTTGAGAACCACTGTTCTAAGATTTTATAGGCTAGAAGGTTGGCACTCAATGTGATTGCTTTCCTTCCATAGGATTTTACCCTGAAAGTATCCTAAACATGTGTAATCTCAGCCCTTTCCCCTTCCTGCTTTTCTATATATAGTGTCCTCAGGCTGTCCCTGTCTGGCATTCAGAGGGAAAGTGACAGAGGCATTGTCCCCAGAAAGGACTGGGTGAGATTTCATACTATTGGATTGACTGCCTTGCGAGTAGGTGCTATACAATCCCCTCCCATGTTAGCTGTCCTTCACATGCAGCCTGGTGCCCCCCTGCTGTGTTCTGAGCTACTTTGTGGTTCTCTTGAGGAATGGCTGCTTGAGCTTGTGCTTTCTGGTCTCTAAAAGTGTGAGCTCAAATCAACCTCTTTACTTTGTAAGTGCCCAGTGTCAGGTGCTTTGTTACAGCATCACAAAAGGGGCCAAGACAGTCACACAAGAGATTTCTTTCATAATAGAATATAAACTTGCAGACGGAATCTAGAAACAAAGAAGATTTGAAGAAAAGGAGGACCTTTAGGGGTGAGGAAGAGATCAGGAGAAGGGATAGAGAAGACAAGTGAGGGTATAAGAGCAAAATATGGTGCAGAGATGGACACAAGTGTCAGTGAGTGAGACCCACTATTTTCTTTTTCCATATACATATGGGAATAAAACTGTCTTTAAATGGTAATGTAAAGAGTTTGAAATTCTTCACTGCTAATAGAGTTCCTGTGCCTATAGTAACCTTGTCAATTTGACAAGCCTGGCTGACCAAGAAACATAGATCCTTTTGTCCCTACCTCCTCAGCACCAGGATTATATGTGTGTGCTGCCACCTTTTATGTAAAAAAACCTTTTCTTGGCTGAGCCACCTCAGAAGCCCCTCAACTTTGATTTTAAAGATTTGAATGACTATCAAGAACTACTATCCTGAATTACTGAATGTGATGATGTGATGGATTTGGTTTTGTAAAACAACTACAGACAACATGAAATCAGAAATATCTTCCAGCCCAAAGAAATGATAGAAAAGATTCGTCAGGAGTGAAGCAAGGCTGGGTACTGGGGTTCTTTCTCAGCTACTCTGGGCCATTGGGCCTTTGGGGTGTTCCTTCCATGTTAAGCAAACTTTGTACTGTAACTAGGATTGACAATGGATAAGACAAGAGAGTTCGAGTAGGTGATCTTGGGTCAGGTGACAGGGTAACTTGTTTTCATGCAGCTGATTCCATGAGGCCTGGTTTTGGTACTCCTTTGAAAAGCATGTGCAAAATATGGGAGAATCACAGCCACATGTTTACTCAAAAGAGGATCCTTTATACAGGACTGCTGATATTAATCCTAGAGTGAAGGTAAGTCACAGGCTAATTGTTCATTGTAAGCATGCTCTTGTGGATTTAATTGAGGCATGGTTACAGAAGAGTTTTGGTTTGTTTCAGTGTTGTTATTTTCATACATGAGAAAATCTGTCTGCTTCCTTCTGTGTACTTTACAGTCCAAAACCATTACCCTTTCAGGAGGAATTAAGCTATAGTTTCACCCCATGTTCCAGATGAAGAAACTGAGATGTCATAAAATTAGCCCTTTCTCAAGGTTATCAAGAGACTCTAGGCTCATATACTAATGTGTTGATCATAAATCCTGCCTGATCACACTGATTTTGGAAATGTTAAATGTTGTTTTTAGAGTTCCTTCCTGTATCTATCCTATAAAATTTCTTTCAAAGAAGGCTAAAACTGATTTGATCAAATGAAAATAAATTTAAGAAGTAGACTAGTTATTCCACTGTTTCTGTCAGTTCACCTTTGGAATGATTGAGGTGGGGACTTTATCGTCCATTTGGAGGATGTCTACTGTCCAGCAGTGCTATATGTATGGGGCAGAGGAGAGTGAGCCTTATCATTTAAGTAAGTACTATTAAATCATGTCCCATTGTGGAGATGTGAGTCTCATTAGACCTAGCATGGGAAGAACACCATTAGTTCTATTTATAGCTAACTACGATTTTTTCATCTAAGATTTGGTGTAATAAATTTAGCCAGGAAAACCGAAAACAACTCTTATGTCTGAGAGATGTAATTGGTTTGCACTATAGAGTTAAAATATTACAACAGAATGCGAACTTCATCTATGTATGCCTAGACCATCTCCATTTCAGCTTCTGGATTGGAGGAAATGGTAGACAGAGGTTCCAGTGTGGACAGACAAGTTCATTAGGTGGGCCAGTGTCAGGCCTTTCTTTCACACATTTTGTTTATGCCCCCTTTAAAAGAATTGCAAAGACTTGATGAGTTTCAGACAATTACAAGTGAATTTGTGAAATCAGCCTTTAAGAGACATCTCCTTCCACTTATATTTATGCTGCAACTGGGCACCAAATTTTAATATGTTGGAAGTTTCTTGATTGCACAAGCAACAGGCCCCTAGCATTTGCAATTAACCACTCACACCCTTGGTTTTCCTTACAACCCAAGAGGTTGATTATGTGATTGTAGGTGTAATAATTAGCACACACAAAAGGAGAAACTCAGCAGAGGTCTCCTAAGAGTATCCTTTTATGGAGAACTTCAGACATGGACTAATTAGGTTGGATGGTACACGAGGTGGCCCCTGATATGACCTATATCAAAATACATTGCCTGCAGTGACATTGCTCTTATTGGGAAATCAACAGTTTTTGCCCACCGGGGTTTTCTTTCTTTTTTTGTAAGGATGACTCTCTATTCTAGTGTAAATGGCTTGAGAATTCTTAATTCTTATTTACATCCTCCTTACTAGAGCCCAATGCTGTGGGATGTTTAAAATACCTAAACAAATGATAGCACCAGGGAATACAGAAAAGTATACTCACTCACAGCTCTGAGAGCAAACCCAGAGTGATCTCTGTGAGTATGAAGCTAGCCTGGGCTACATAGTGAGACTTTCATAATGAAACGACTTGCATTACTTAGCTGTTCCAGAAATGTGGCAAATTCAGGAAAGGATGGTAGAAAGAGAAAACACTTGAGAGCTTTTGGTATTAGTACTTAGGAAAGTAATCATTAGATGTACTAGTGTTAGATGTACTAGTTAGACAAACTAGATCATTGCAGTGATATAGTTGCAGTCACAGGAAGGAAAGAACAAATATTCATTTATTCCTATAATGGCCAACACTAATAAGAATTTGGATATAAGTATGTAGACCAAAAATTAACCAAAGTAATAAATACTAAGTATTGCCTGTGGAGCATTAAAATCCAAATTTAGAGAAAGAGAGAAGAATGAATATAAATTATATGTTTCTACGTAAAAGAGGGGGAAAAGAAAATCAGAATAAACCAATGAAATGTAGTATTGGGCTAGAAATTAATAAACCGGAATGCAGAATATAATGGAGTATCAATAAAACCAAAAGTTGGCTCTGGGGCTAGGGATGATGACTGGTGGTCCCTCACCTAAGAGTGAGAGAGAGAAGAGGTGGTGATGCTGGGACGGTAGGGGAGGAGTTGCGAGCATGAATATAATTGAAACACATTGTAGGAGCCTCTTTTTTTTTTTTTAGTTGTTTTCTTTTTTTATTGGATATATACTATATTTACATTTCATTTCCCTTTTTCTGGTTCCCTGCCCCCCAAAGGTCCCACATGCCCTTTTCCCTCCCCATGTTCCCCCATCCACCTCTTCCCACTTCCCTGTTCTCGTATTCCCCTACACTGATGCTTTGAGCCTTTCCAGAACCAGGGTCCACTCCTTCCTTCTTCTCGGACATCATTTGGTATGTGGATTGTGTCTTTGGTGTCCCAAGATTCTAGACTAATATCCACTTATCAGTGAGTGAATACCATGGGTATTCTTTTGAGACTGGGTTACCTCACTATGGGTATTCTTTTGAGACTGGGTTACCTCACTTAGTATGATGTTCTCCAGCTCCATCCATTTGTCTAAGAATTTCATGAATTCATTGTTTCTAATGGCTGAATAGTACTCCATTGTGTATATACACCACATTTTTTTTGTATCCATTCCTCCATTGAGGGACATCTGGGTTCTTTCCAGCTTCTGGCTATTATAAATAAGGCTGCTATGAACATAGCGGAGCATGTATCCTTATTGCATGCTGGGGAATCTTCTGGGTATATGCCCAGGAGTGGTATGGCTGGGTCCTCCGGAAGTATCATGTCCAGTTTTCTGAGGAACCACCAGACTGATTTCCAGAGTGGTTGTACCAGCTTGCAGTTCCACCATCAGTGGAGGAGTGTTCCTCTTTCTCTACATCCTTGCCAGAAAGTTCTTATTCTCCACATACAGTGTTTTGTTCGTATGGGCCATCAGCCATTTATAGACCAGTAGAAGAGTTTAAAAAATTGTTAGGTATGAGATCAGAACACAAAAATGAATGGTGTTCTGTATGTGAACAATAAGTGGAATGTAAATACAAAGAATTCTTTTTAACAGTGTGAAAATAGAATGTCTGTGAGAAACCAAGCAGGGCCTAAGACGCACCAGAAGTCTGCACGTTTGTTTGGACAACGTGAAGCAGATGAGTAATGGAAACAGGTCCATCTCCTTTAGCTCTAGCATTGTTCCTCTGAGGATGCTAATGCTCACTCTCTTAATTTAAAATTATGGTAACATCTCAGCCAAGAGCATAATGGATCTGTATGACACCATGGGGTAATGTTTTTCATTGAAAAGCAAAGGGTCCATCTAAACTTTTTCTCAAGGAAAGAAAAGAAAGAAAACAAGAACCAAAATAGGACATATTTGACTTCTCTGACACAGAACCTACATCAGAAAGTCTGGACATAACGGCTAGGACAGGGATGACAGAAATGGACCCACCAGGCACAGAGGAACAGGACCCAAAGACAGGCTTAGCTCAGGTAGATAGCACATGACACAGGAGGGAAAAAAATCCTTAATGTGTGTGTGTGTGTGTGTGTCTGTGTGTGTGTGTGTGTGTCTGTGTCTGTGTCTGTGTCTCTGTGTGTCTATATGTATATTCTGTATACCTGTGTTTGTGTGTGTCTGTATATATCTCTGTGATGAATGTGTGTGTATGTGTAATGACACAGTGGGTGGCAGTGCCTTCTGACAAGGCTGCTGACCTGAGTTCAATTCCTGGCCCCACATGATGGAAGCAGAAAAGTAACTCTTACTGGTTATCCTATGACCTCAATACACACATCACGGTATGTGCACTCTCCCCATAAATTAAGTGAGTGAATATATTGTTGCAAAAAAAAATCAGGGGCGGAAGGCTAGGCCATTCAACAATAATTATATAACCTACATAGAAAAAAATTAAGCTTTAGATTACCTTTTAATATAAAGAAACAAATTGCAGATGGATTTAACAACAAAACTCAAGATGAAAAGCTGGCAAATGTCTACAAGGAACTAGAGGAAAGATTTTCATAATATTATGATTGGATGGATTTTTAAAAATAAGATGAGAAAACATAAACTGTAAGCATTATATTCAAACTAATACTTCTTTTTAATACCATGAATAAGGGATAAACACAGGTTTAATTGAGATGGCATGTGCCTTGGCATCTGGGATTTAGATTTCTGTGTGCTTTGCACATAGCACAAAGATTCATCATCAAAACTAATGAAGACTAAAATTACCTCTGTGAATGTAGAATAGGGAGCAGGGCAGATTTGCTTGAACCAGCCTGTTGTTCAGTCCTCCCTCCCCCACCCTGCACCCAGCTGTGATATTATTTATACTATGGATAAGCATTTGCTTCTAGCCCTTTCCCAGTTCAATTCAGGACACAGTGCTTTAACTATGCTGAGGGTGTATGGGACCGACTACAGACAGAATTATGACTAAGAAGTACATTTGCCTCTATCCCCCGGAGGCATTCTCTCTCCTCTCTGAGATACCATGATGTAGTTTATTGGGCCCCTGACAAAATATCTCTTAGGAGTGGATGTTTTCCCATTTCCATAAGATGGCTTCTAGTCAGTGTGCCAATTTGCTTATGTATATTGAAAGGGCCTATTTGGTGGTGATTCAGCTTGTGAGTCTGCACAGACAATTGCCCAAACAGTTCGATTGGTGCTTAATTGGAGCCTCACCCTGTTTCACAATTCCCCAAAGCTGACAGCCCAAACATACCTCAGCATGATGAGTAGCTGAAGACCTTGTTTGATCTGTGCATTTGCATATCGGAGACTCCATCCATGGTGCATTTGGCCTCATGTCAGAGTCTGTCCTCTACAAGGACACTTTGGATTTTCCTACGCCAACCAGTTCCAGACCAGGGGGTGGCGGGGAGGGTGGTGGTGGTGGTGGTGGTGGTGGTGGTGGTGGTGGTCGGGAGGTTGGGGGGGTGGTTGCTGAATTTATGGTGAGCATATAGACAGTAAGGAAGTAAGCCAGACCCTAGTTGCCCATAGATGAAAGGGGTTGATGATATGCATTTTTCTGTGTGAGTTATGAGATGGTCTCAAAGCATACAGTCAAGTATATCACCAAGGTTATTTCAGGATATGATTGGACTAGTAGTGGCTTGATTGAAATCACAAGCAATTGCAGAAGGCAGGGTGGCTTTTGTCTAAGCTATCACTGTGGTTTTGAGTCATGGCATAGGTTCTTTAACAGATAATTTCAGTTAACATTCCTAAGCTGGTGTGTGGAAAATGCAGATAGTAGAATACCTTTTGAGTCAACATGTTGCTGTTGGAAATTCTAAAGCCCCCTATAGCTCAACGGCCCGATCTGTCATCCACATAAACACTGTAGGCATGGCTCTGACCTCCTCAGATAACTGTCATGCCTGTGGATTCCAGGATTCCATGTGCCTTCAGTCCTAAAGATACAAAGCTAACCCTACAGCATCTGCTTTGCCTCCAGAGAGCTCTAGAGATCTGAACTGGCTGGTGGTTTAGGTCCTACTTGCCAGGTGGCCTACAGCCTATGATCTCTGGGGCACAGCTTTTCCAGTTCCTAACTACCAGTAGCATAGAGGCAATTTGGAGGAGTATTTTACTCTCCAACATTCTCCTATGGGTTCATCCTATTTGCTTGTCTGTCCTGTTCCTCTGCCCTGTTAGTATCTTCTCCTGGAAGCCTCTCCCTTGGATGCCACTTCACACAGATCTGAATCTAAGCATCTCTTTCTGGGACCCAGCCTGATATATAGATGGCTTATTGGAGCCGAGAAGGAGAAAGGTCTCGGTATTTAAGATAACTAAAACTAAATCTATCCAAGAAAGAGGGGTAGGAATGAAAGTCCTAATTAGAAAATCTGGACATCCCAAGAAAGATGGAGCCACTCAACAGCTTTTGCCTCTGAACCAGCTCTGTCTAATTACTGGGTGATTTCCTCTGTTCTTGGGATTTATTTAGCTTGTGAAGACAGCCATGGTTTTTCTTTCTTGAAGCTATGGACTTCCCCTCCTCTGCTAAGTTTAAATAATTCTAAGCTTGTGCTTTTCTCCCAAGATAGAGTTTATGATCCCTGGCTTGCTCCACTCCTTGTGAACACTTCCCAGATATCATCTGGTTTGTAGAAACACTGATGTTTTATAAGGTTATAAAGTCTCTACAGCAGTTAAGGCTCCAGCCATATGACGGGCACACTGTGATCTTAGACTCACTTGAAGAATTTTCTCTTTGTTTATAGACACACATGTAGAAAATGTTTAAAGCTTTACTTGAAATGATAAACATCATCAAGATGGTGGTTTCTCCTTGGGAAGCAGGGAGGGGAATGGCGTACAGAAGGCTTTGTGGGGATTCTGTTATCACTGACTATTAATATACTGCAACTATTGAGTTTTAGACATTACATTCTACATATTTAAGATGACTGATAGTAACATAAATGTCACAGAAAGGAATTTCCTCAAAACATTTGCAAGTAAGCAAGTGACAAGGTGGGAGGAGCCTGAGAGAAGAGAGATGTTATTTGCTAAGATGCATGGTCAGCTGGCAGGGGCATGAAGTCTGGTGCCCGCGCTCTGAAAGCTTACTCGCTGATGGGGATGGCCCATGTGTATTCCATCAGATATAGCAGTTGCATCTGCCTTAGAAGAGTGTTTCAATTATAAAGAATAAACGTTTGGTGTCTTGGTTGAAGTCATCCCTTTTGAGGCGCTGAAGGGTTGTTTGGAACAATGCAGCTCTCGAATGAAGTCCTGAAGGGAGATATTAGGAAACATGGTTGTGAGAACTGAGGCCCAGTTCCTGGTCATTTAGGTCGATCCTTATTGTATATTTACAGTTGAGAAGGTTGTCTACTTGCCAACATGGGTTCTATACAATGGGTAAAGTCCTGGTGCTTACTTTGCTGTTCTTCTCCATTTAGGTGTGGGGGTGGGTCACACCCATGAAAAGATTGTATTACAAATGAATTTCAAATTAAATTTACTTTAAGTATTTTTTCACATTTTATGTATATGTGCATTTGTAGATATGTGTATAGGTGTGAATGTGTGGCCAATGTGTAATATCTTCCATTTTCTGGATATGTGATCTTTGGAAAGGTTGTTCTGAGCTCTGTTAGACTGAGATTGGTTGGAGAGTCTAATGTCAAGGAGCCAGCATCTGATGAGGGCCTTTCTGCCATCCTTTCTGATGGAAGGCAGAAGGACCAGGAAAGAGAACCATATTAAAGGGATAAATCCTGTGGGTAGAACCCTCATGATCTAATCACTCCTTAAAATGATAACAATATCATTATGATGGCAGTTATATTTCCATGCAAATTTTAGAGGGGAATAATCATTCACATCACTGTAACTTTCATAAATATATCAAGTCCACCCATTTAGCACTGCGTATTATGGTGATCATGGTCACTATGGTCCAAGTGATCTATGCTGTCATCATCTGTGACCTGAATGACTGGACACTCTCAGAACTTGTCTGTTTCTATCTGTTACTGGTAGGCCGATGACATGGTTATCCCTTGCCTTTTCTTAATTTTGGTGGTTGTTAGATTCCTGTTCATTGGGAGTATGATTTGGGGTAGGGTGTTGATCTACTTTCTTTGGAGAGTTTTTGACCACTTCTCTTAAGATTTTGTGAGTTTTTTTTGACAGGGAAGGATACTGAATATCTTCATTAGACATTGCCATCCTTTCCTGGTTGCCTTCAGAAAATCAGGCACTGAGATATAAAATATTAAAATAATACTTAACAATAATGCTAATCGAGTAAGATGGTATTGAGTCACCTCTGAGCTGAGAAATCTTTGAGGGATAATTCCAATTTTAAAAAAGCTGGAAAAATGTTTCTGACCAAACTTTTATTTACTTTTCCTTTCAAAGGAGGGGATTTGAGAGCTGTCTGTCACCAAGAGATTCTATACCCAATGAAATAAATGTGTTCAGCTTTAAACTTTGTGTTATTATGTCTGGTAAAGAATTTATTGAGGACCAAATGTACTCATCTTGCACTGAGATGATTCAGCTAACAAGACTGACCTTGTTTTCAGAAAGATCCTCTCCCCATGGCAAAGTTAGAAATGAATCCAACTTACTTCAGTCTCTGGCATGAAGACATGACAAAGGTCTTTAGGTCACATTAGAAACCTAAACAGCTGTTACTATCTATAGTATGGAAAAACTAATTGTCAAAATGATTTTACATCGAGTTCACTCTTATTCTTCCATTATGTAAGAGAATCATTTGCCAGTTTAACTAAAATGTTATGATTTGTGAACAGGTGTTGAAACAGAAAACTGTTAATGGTGCCTGCCATAAGATTTAGAGGTTATGAAAATTCTAACATAGTTTACATGACATTAAAACATTTTGGAAGGCAAGAAAACACTTCCCCTTAAACAGACTAATCATTTGCCTAAAGAATGACATACAGTTAAGGCCCTTACTTTAAGTTCCTCTCCACTGGTAAATTGGAGGGTGGGCATCTCCTTGTAAATTATGATTTGTACCTTTCCTTCAGGTTGATAGCCTTCTCTCTCTCTCTCTCTCTCTCTCTCTCTCTCTCTCTCTCTCTCTCTCTCATTTTGTCTAACATAAGCTGCTTGCCAATTTGAGTTTTGATTTGTTACTTGCTGAGGAATATGTCTTAGTGTAAGCTAATTTCTTCAGTTACCCTAGAGTCTATTCTACGTCTTACCACAGGCTTACTCTATAGAGTCACCTCTCTCCATCTGTCATTCCACTGTAGAACTTGTTGAGACACCCCTGAGTAGAGGTCTTAATTCAGATCAGTACAATGCCATTTGCCTCTGGGATTTGTTTGATCCATGTTTACAGGCCCACTGATGAATGCTAGATTTTAAAACTTGTTTTCATCTCTTTGTTAAGAAAGTGGGTTTCAATTAATTTATTTTTTATTTTTGAGTAGATAAATATCAATGGTTTTTTTTTTTGCTTTGTTTTTTCATATGATGGACATGACTCATAAGAAATTGCTATGGATGCTGTCCAGAGGAACTCCTAATACTTTTGCCAAGATTATGGTTTCCTTGTATCATAGTTACTTCTGTGAAGGGGCACCATGACCAAGATACCTTATAAAAGAAAACATTTAATTGATTGGGTGATTGCTTACAATTTCAGAGTGTGAGTCCATGACCATAATGAAAACGAACACACAACAGGCAGGTAGGTATGGTGCTGGAGCAGTAGCTGAGAGTTTACTATAAGCTGGGGGAGTGGGTTTTTGAAACCTCCACACCTCTTAAATAGTTCCCAAAATAGTTACCAATTAGGGATCAAAAATCCAATAAGCCCATAGGGGCTATCCATCCTTATTTAAACCATCATGCCTTATCTTTGTGCAAAGAGGAGTACTAGATACACACTAAAAAAAAAAATTTTTGGAAATAAAAAAGTTATCTACCAAATCCAAGAGAATACATTAGAGAAATAATCTCTGTTAATCACATGTGGCTTCATCTTGAGTCTCTTTATAGGTCATAATCATTCCATAGTAAATTAATGCTAGATTCATTAGATAGACAATATTTTATAACAGATAAAGAGGGTATATTGACTTCTGAACACAATATATTCTTTTGAAACAGACTATTGTTCTGGACTTTAGAGCACTTTCAAGGCTTAATATTGTAAGTTATATATATATATATATATATATATATATATATACATACATATATATATTGTATACACACATACAATATATACACACACACATATATATATGTAGAGGCCACTCCAGCCAGGCAAGTAGGTAGACTCCCTGCAGAAAGTCACATCTTTCCCATATCCTTTAAATCCAATCCCCCAGTCTCATGCCCAGTTCTATAGCAGACCATCTACAGTGGCTTCCTCCTTCTTTCCTTCCCCTGGCTCCTCGCTTTAATCCCTTCCCCCAATCCCAGCAGCTATTCCCTGGGAGCCAGCCAGCCAAGCCTGTGAGAGAAGCAATGAGGCCCATGAAGCAGGTAGGCAAGCTTCACATTTCCACTCTTTCTCCTCTCCTCCCTATCTAATCTAATCCTTCAGTTTCAACCCCAGATCTGTAGCAGACTACCTGCTTTGGTAGTTCCCCACTCTCTACCCACATTCCCAAGGGGACTAATGAGATTCTGGTGGAACACAGTGTTTTCCTCCCTCCTGTGCACCCTGCTAACTTCCCCTCCCTATCCCTAGCTCTTCCCCATTCCCAAGTGTCAGATCCCAATGTCAAAAAACACATTTTTACTTCAAAAAACCCAGTGGCTTCACTATCAACTATCAGGATCCCAGGATAATTCCCTACCAGGCAGCACACAGTTACCACACCCTCCTAAGAACCAAAAAAAAAAAAAAACAAAAAAAAAACAAAACAAAAAAAAAACAAAAACAAAACAAAAAAAAAAAACAACAGAAACTGAGAAACAAATCACCCAGCCAACAAAGACAAGATCTGAGATTAACACCTAAATTACAACCATCCAAAAACCCAGATGTCTAGGTGCCAGAGTGAAAAACACAATAACAGCCACAACAGCATGTCTCCACTGGAGCTTATCAGTCCTGCCACACACAGTAGGTCCTGAGGATTGCAACATGACTGAAGCACCAGACCTTAATATAGCTTTTGTGGACATGATAGAGGTCCTTAAAGAGGTAATGAATAAATCCTTTATAGAAATCTGTGAAAACACAAACAAACAGTGGAAGGAAATGAATGAAACCATTCAAGTTCTGAGAATGAAAATATAATCAATAAAGAAAACCCAAACTGAGAGAGATCAGGAAATGAAAAATTTACAAATTCAAACAGGAACCTCAGAGGCAAGCCTCACCAATAGACTATAAGAGGTAGGAGAGAGAATCTCAGGTACCAAGGACATGATAAAAGATACAGACATTCTAGTCAAAGAAAATGTTAAATAAATAAACAAAAAATCCCTAGTATAAAATATTCAGGAAATCTGGGACACAATAAAAAGATCAAGTCTAAACCTAATAGAAATAGAGGAAGGAGAAGAAACACAGATCAAAGGCCCCAAAAATATTTTCATCAAAATCAGAGAAGAAAATTTTTCTAAAGAAGGAGAGTCCAATAAAGGTATAGGAAGCATATAGAAAAATAAATAGACAGCACCAGACAAGAAATTCCCCTAAGCACATAATAATTAAAACATACAGAATAAAGAAAGAATATTAAAAGTTGCAGGGGAACCTATTAGAATGATACCTGACTTCTCAGTAGAGACTCTAAAAGCCAAAAGGGCCTGGGCAGATGTGCTGCAGACTCTAAGAGACCATAGATACAGCACAGACAACTATACCCAGCAAAACTTTCAATCAGAATAGATGATTAAACTTAAGCAATATCTATTCATAAATCCAACCTTCAAAAGGTACCAACTGGAAGGAAAACTCTAAACCTAAAGAGGTTATCTACAGTCAAGAAAACACATGGAAAAAATAATCCCAGACTAGCAAATCAAAAGATCAGAAAAACTCATATTACAATAACAAAATAACAGGAATGAACTAACATGCTAATTGACATCTTTCAATATCAATTGTCTCAATTACTCAATAAAAAACACAGACTAAGAGAATGTATGCAAAAAGGGATTTCATTCTTCTTCTGCATTCAAGAAACATAATTTAAAACTTATTGAAGATAGACTACATCTCAGTGTAAAAGAAATGGAAGAATAGTATTCCAACTAAATGGACCTAAGAAGTAAGCTGGTATAGCCATTTTAATATGTGGTAAAATATATGTCAATCCAAAACTAATCTAAAGAGATGGAGAAGGGACTTCATACTCATCAAAGGAAAAGTCCACCAAGAGTTTCCATATATACACCAAATACAAGGGCACCCAAGTTCACAAAAGAAACACTACTATAGCTTAAACCACACTTTGACCCTCTTACACTGATAGTGGGAGATTTCAATATTTCACTCTTGCCAATAGTCAGGTAGGTCATCCAGACCAAAAATAGACAGAAAAAATGTTGGTGTTAACACCCTTCACAATAACCTCAAATAACATAAAACATCTCAGGGTAACTCTAACCAAGCAAGTAAAAGACTTGTATGATAAAACTTTAAGACACTGAAGAAAGAAACTAAAGATGATATCAGAAGATAGAAAAATCTCCCGTGTTCATGGAACAGTAAGAAATGTGAAAATGGGCATAATTCCAAAAGCAGTTTACAGAGTCAGTGAAATCCCTACCAACATTCCAAAACAATTCTTCACAACTCATGAAAGGACAATTTTCAGCTTCATTTGAAAATTGAGAAAAAACCCAGGAGAGCTAAAAACAATCCTGGACAATGAAAGAAGTGCTGGGGTATCACCATCCCTAGCCTGAAATAGTACTACAGAGCTATAGTAATAAAAACAGCATGATATTGACACAAAAACAAATATGTTGGTTGATGGATCAAATTGAAACCCAGACACAAATCCACATATATATGGCCTATTGATTGTTGATGAAGAATCCAGAAATTCACACAGGAAAAATGACCGCATCTTCAACAAATGGTGCTGGTCAAAGTGGACATGGGCAAGTAGAAGAATTCAAATAGATGCATATTTATCACTCTTCACAAAACTAAACTCCAAATGGATTAAACACCTCAATGTAAAACCAGATACACTGAACATGATAGAAGAGAAAGTAGAAATATCCTTGAACTCATTGGCACAGAAGAAAACTGCCTAAATAGAACACCATTAGCACAGACACCAAAATCAATAATTAATAAATAGGACCTCATGAAACTGAAAAGCTTCTGTATGGCAAAGCATATCATCATTTGGACAAGGCAGCAGCCTACAGAGTGGGAAAAGATTTTTACCAATTACTCATCTGGCAGAGGGCTAATTTCTAAAATGTATAAAGAATGAAAAAACTAGATATTAAGAAAACAAAAAGAGCAACTTCACCAATGGGGTGCAGATCTACACAAAGAATTCTCAAGTATAAACTCAAATGGATGAGAAACACTTGGAATGTTCAAGATCCTTAGTCATCCTGGAAATACAAATCAAAATTGCTATTAGATTTCATCTTACACCATCAACATGGCTTAGATCAATATAACAAATGAAAGCTCATATTGGGGAAGAATGTGGAGCAAAGGGAACGCTCATCCATTGCTGGTGAGACTGCAAACTTGCACAGCTACCACATGTGGTGGTTCCTCACAGAGATGGGAATTGATCTACCTCAAGACCTAGCTATATCACAATTGGGCATATACCCGAGGACCATATTCTCCAACCACATAGACACTTGCCCAACCATAATCGTTGCTCTCTGTAAGGCTGTAAATTGGAAATATGTGGTACATCTACACAGTGGAACATTACTCAGCCATTAAAAAACTGAAATTCGTATGTAAACAGAACTTAAAATATATCCTTAGTGAAGTAACTCAGATCCCAAAAGGGAAATATGATACATATTCACTTATATGTGGATATTAGATGTTAAAAAATTGATAACTAAGCTACAGTCCATACACTATAGAGGTTAGGTATAGAGTAACAAACTAGCAGTACAGATAGACGTCATTAGGAAAGAAAAATAGAATGGATAGCTATGGATGGATCTCAGGGGACTGGAATGGGAAGATCTAGTGAGTTGATCTTCCTTCCCAAGTTAGAGGAAAGAAGATGATGTGAGAAAGAGTATAAGGAGAAATAGCTAAAATAAGAGTAGTATAGAAACCTAAATCAGTAGAATCTTCCTAAAATATATGAGAGCCATCTAAATGAACTCACTAAATAATGTGGACTACAGAGTCCCATCTGGACACCTTGTCACCAACTAAAGCTTCCAGTACTGGGATTGGGTTACATCTAATTGAGTTGTTGGTCAAAGGCATCCCATGAGAATCCCTAAACAATCCCAGCTGTTGCTAAAACTATGGGTTACTCTCTACAAAGTGGCAGCAAGGGCCTGTTGTTGAAAACAACACCTACATTGAACATGGAGAAGTTAAGATATATATATATATATATATATATATATATATATATATATGCCTATATAGAGTCTTCATTCCTTTGTTCTAGTGACTTTGGTATGGGAAGGTACTCTGCATGTTATTAAAGGAGAAATGGTAACAGTAATCCAGCCACAAACTTTTGATTTACAATGGGGTCCTGTCTGCAATATATACTAATGCATTACAAGCACAAAACTTGTAGGGGTTACCAATCATATCTGATTTGACTTCAGGCTTACCCCATGACATGGAACCTATACCTATTACTGCTCACGTGACCAAGAACCTGAAATTAGATAACTCAGAGACCTAGGGTAAAACCAAATACTATTGTTCTAAAAAACAAAACACTACCTCCAAACAAAACAAAACAAAACAAAACAAAACAAAACAAAACCCTAGCAATAAAATGACCCCTGACGACATTCTACTGTACTCATCGGTCTGTGCCTTGCTCAACCATTATCAGGAAAGCTTTCTTCTGCAGCAGACGGGAACAAACACAGAGATTCACAGCCAGGCATTATATAGAGTGAGAGACCTGGAAACACTCAGCCCTACAAGGGATATCTCCATCTAATTCCTCTCCTCAGGACTCAGCAAACTGCTGATGTAGAGGTAGAAAGAGGGTAAAAGCACAAAGGGATGGAGGACACCAAGAAAACAAGGCTGTGTAAGCCAACATGATCAAAGCACGTCTGAACTGAAGCATGCACAGAGACTGTGCCAATGGGACTCTAGATCTGAAAGGAGAAACAGACACATACTCCAACCCTAACTCAGAAGTGCTCTCTAACTGGTAATCACTTGCAAATGAAAATTTAGTTTTCTTCAAGGGAGTTTCACTGGGGAAACAAACTATATTTTTAAGGGAGGGATGCATGCTCAGCAAAGACGGCCAAGAGAAAGTGAAGTCAAGGCATCTTTGGATGCTTCTTGTCTCATAATGTCATATGAGGGCCTGTCCTTTTAAAAATTTATCTTTAAAATTCTCTTTAATTTTTTCTATATAATTTTTCTCCCCCCTTTTACCTGAACAGTCCTTTGCATGCATATTATGGCTTCCAGTTTAGTGTTTTGATGGGATTTCTGAGTGTGCGAACAAGTGGGTCTCTGTATCTACGTGTGTTTCTTGTGCTTTTTCTTGGATTCTTTTCCTTGTTTGTTTTGTGCTACTCTGATGTGTTAGTATTTTTTATCTTTTTATATTTTATCAATTATATTTTATTATTAGCTTTTAGAAGCCTGTTTGTTTTCTAATGAGAGACAAGAAAGGAAGTGGGGAGATTCAGATGGGAAAAACTGGGAAACGTAGAGGGAGAGGGGAAACCATAATCAGAATATATTATGTGAGAAAAAAATCTCTTTTCAATAAAAGAAACTGATGTTCAAATCCTCCATTGCCTCTCTACATTTCCTAGTTCCCTCTTATAAGTGGCCTAAGAGCAGCTCTGGCCAGTGCTCTGTGACTCAATGTGATCCTAGCCAGGGAAGATGTAAGGGTGGGAATGTACTGACCCTGTAACTCTTGAGTACAGTGTGCCAGTAGTCATGGTGATATGACGAGGTGATGAAGTGTATTCCACCTAGGATAGGACCATCAGGGAATGTGCAGCAGCACCTCTCCAGAAGTTATGCCCTGGGCATTCTGAGTACCTTGTTAATCTTAGTCAATTTATTTGCGGGGGGGTGGGGGTGGGGGTGGGGGCGGGGGAGGGTCTTCATTTTGCCAGTGTTCTTTGTTCAATACAAGCACTTTCCTTAGAGAAATAATGTTTCTGAATTTCTTTTAACCCACCATCAAATGTCAAAGTTAGACATTATAGAAGCAGGTTGCACATCCTTCTGCATGGAAACGGGCAGAAACCCAGCACATCTAAGTGTATCAAAACTCTCATTGTTGAACAAGTTGTCCTTACTTGCACGTGTTAGACAGATAATGAAATTAATAAGAAAAAACTTTAAGACAGCACATTATGAATAGAAAATACTGTCTGATTTGTCTTCTTTTCTAAATATATCACGCAGATGTAAAGGCACCTGGTCAGCTTAGGAATCAAAATTGTGGTGGTCTGATGTGGAGATTCAGCAGTGGGGTCCATCCCCCTGCAGCTGTTTCTGATGCAAAGTTCATTGTCTGTCCCAATTAGAAACTCCTCTTTTGCCATACCATTTCCTCCTCTGTGGTTGATTTGATCAAACGTCCTATTGTTTCAGCCCAAAACATAGCTTTACCAAATCAGCCACAGTATTGTTCAAAGCTCGTTGTTCGTTACATTTTTCTTCATCAATGCTCACAATGCTAATATCTGCAAAGAGTCCCTGAATCTCTAATGAAGCATTTCAAATCCACTCAACTACAAGTAGTCTGTGAACAAAGCTTTCTTTCCTCTTTTTTTTTTTTTAATTTTAAAAGGAAAGTAAAATGATTCAGTCTTGGATGGATCATGACAATACCAAACAGATGCAAATAAATATTAAAGTACTATATTTTTCGTGTTGGATCACAGCCCAAATTCTTTGCCCCAGAAAATTACCCAAATGCTCTAGTGCACATGTGGTTTATATTTAAGGTGTAATGAGCTGTTCAAATAGAGAAGGGCAGGCAACCATATTAAAAATAAACATCAAATTTTTAACAAAGACACATCCACTTAGATTGCAAATAGCCCTAATGGCTTCGGTTTATTGCAGCTACTTCAGCATGTAGCATCGTTGGTTGGAAGCCAGTTTCCAGTTTCCATGTCTCCTAGTGAAGCTGAAAAGGTTGCTGGGTATAATTCTTTCATGAAATAATTATTTAACTGTGATCATAGTGCCACAGTGAGCACAGTCTCTAATGAGAGGGTAGAAATAAGAGTAGTCTAAGGAGGAAAATGGGATATGAACATCTGAGATTTCCCAACTTAGGCTCGTGACTCCATCCATCCACCGAAGTTCATCTATTTGTGGTGCTCATAGAGAGAGCACTTACTGACTAGCCTTGTGGTGCTCCTCTCTGTTCTCTGATGTCATCTTTATACAGTGCTGATCAGAAAGCCTGAAGAGAAGTGAGTACTATACTCTGCTCTCCTTATTAAATCTGTAGAGGTATATTCCAAATTAGACTGCTCCCCCTACCTGGATGCTGATGCTCACACCCAAGAGACAAATTTATCCTCTTTTTTGTTTCTCTCAGTGGGTGACTCTTATAGCCAAGGGAAGTGATCTTAATACTCAAAGAAGTACAAGAGTGTCATCATTGCATCTTCTAGGGTTCCACTGAGCTCCTATGTTCCAGTTTGTAAATTGTAAGGTGTTATCTTCCTCTTGAGTCTTCCGAGTTTTAACCAATAAAGTGCCAACCAATCTCAAAACGAACTAGGTAATCATTGATTTTACATCACCTGTGATCTGGTCATAGATAAGATCCCCTCCCTCTTTGCTAGCTAGAGAATGAGGAAGTAATGGTGTTATCCATGCAGAGTCAATCTACTTGAGTGGCAACTGTTATACTTTGCAAACACGACAAGGGACAACCAAACAATGGCACAAAATATTCTCTAGGCTGTGCAACATCAGCTAATGCTTCAATTACATCTTCAAAATAGTTACTAGCCTCAATGTTTACTTGATCAGAATGATCATTACAGTGAATTTTCTTTTTTCTGTCATCTCAAAAAATCATTTTGAATCCTTGCTTAGATTTTTATATTTCTGTGGGCTTTCATTTATACAAATGAGATTCATTTTTCCCACATAATGTGATGGTTAACATTAGTTGCCAATTTGGTTAGATCTGGAAAAAGTTAAGAGACATGCCTCTGGACTGATCTGGGAGAGTAATTCATGAAAGTATGAGCTGAGGGGAAGAACCTTTCCAAGAGAAAACACTGCTTTCTAATGGAAGCCCTAATATAAAGAGATCCCAGGCAAAAGGAAAGTTACTTTGGTTATCTAACCTTCACATCTTGCTGGTGAGTGTATCTACTTCGCTGCTGCTGCCTCTATTGCTGTCATTCTTCACTGACATTAGAATCCAGCTTCTTTGTCCAACTTCCTATATGGACTGAAGACAACTAGCAACTCTTCAGGAATCCTCAGGCATTCACTGTCAGATTGGGACTATTGTAGGGACCAGCCTTGAGGTTGGACCTACTACCCAACTGGTTCACAACATACTACCTCCTATTGTTAGACTACCCAGCTAATATAGTGAAAAAAATCAATCTAAAAAATTCATTTTGTAATAGATATTCAGTCAGTCAGTTTTGTTCCTCCACAGAGCATTGTCTAGTACTAATTCTAGTGTCAGCAACAGTTGCGGTTGTTTAGTGAACTTGATGTTGTCTAGAGCTAGCTCTCCAGCTCAGTGAAACCTGCCATTATTTAGGACTCTTTGGGAGCATGGGGGAGCACTGGTAATTTGTCCAGTTAAATGGTTAAAGAACTGTGCAGGATAAATGCATTTGAAACTCCTGATTCACCTCTTGTGAGGATCAAAGAATTTAATGACTCTATAAATAAAACTTTTAACCATTTGTGGAAAGGCAAAGAATATGCTCATTGATCCTAGCAGCTCTGGATATATTAACAACCACCCAGACAAAACAAACAAACAACAAATAAACAAAAAAGAATGATCTCAGAGAAGAAATTTCCCAGATGTAAACAACTTGATGATTTCTAAGCATGTTTTGGGAGGAAATCTCTCCAGCAGCCTGAGGGCTCAAGATACCAAATCCAAATCCAAGCATCTATCTTGTGATTGGCTTTCTTACAGCATAAGTTTAAAGTTCCAACCTTGAAAGACTCCAGAAGTTGCAGTAAGGACATTAACAATAAAACAGTGAGATCTTGGAAAGTGATATGTTTGGGAGGTGCCTGATGGGGTTGAGGGCATTAAACTCTCAGAATCTGATGACCACCTTTAGCAGGGGATGCATTCCTACCCCAGCTCCCTGAAGTACTGCCATCTCTGCCCTTGCCTGAGAGAACTAACGCTGCACTGTCTGTTGGCTAGGCAATGGTCTTTATGGAAGATGTCTAGCAAGACAATGCTGATGGACTTCATTTCCCATGCATCTTTGCCTCTAGACCTATAGCCAGACTTAGGGCTAAGTAGACCCCTGTACATGAGGCAGAAAGCGTGACATATGAAGTGGTGCCCTATATCCCAAAAGAGCTTAAAAGATTATTTTATTCATACATGCATAAGTCTGAGGAATGTATAGGAATGGATTCTAAGGGTATGGGTAATGGTAGAAAGAGTCTACATTTAAATCGGGGTAAATTTATTGATATGGCCCATAGAGAAGAGATTCTGGATTTAAATTGTAACTCCCTCATTTAAAGGTGCATCAATAATTCATTTGATTGGCTTTCTGAAGTATGGATCAAAAGGTGGCCTACTGTGAATGAACTGGAGATGACTGGTATTCCTTGGCTTAATGGTGTTGAAGGGATTCAAAGACTCAGGGAAATTAGAATGCTGGACTGCCTTTGTCATGTAAAACCCAATCCTCCACAGGGCAGGGGTCTGAACAGAACCGTGTTAAGGAAGAGCTTGAAACTTTGGACTAGAAAAGTGCCAGAATGCTGCAAGCAGAACTTAATGAGCCATGATGGTGGGGGTTTGAAAGACCAGAGAGATCAACTGTGAAGCCGGACCATTTCTGGGATGAGCCTGGCAATGTGGTTCTTAAGCTTTGGAATTGGTTTGTGCGACGAATGTGGATGGGTCTCTTCAAATGCACAAAAAATGTAAGAATACTCATCTCACAAATGTTTATCCATAGAAACTGTCTTAACAAAAGAAGACTCCAGTAACCAAGGGGATAGGATGTTTGTTCTGGCAATAGTATGGTCTGTTCCTCTGGTAGTCTGCCTAGTCATCTCCCTATGGAACAAGATTTCCTTGCGTGTCTAAATCTCTGGTTTCTAAAACCCACAGTAAAAATTTCCATAAGACAGATTTACAAAACAGCACTCCCGAGGAAGAGAACTGGATTCAGGCACCACAGATGAAATTATAATCTGTGATTCACTTTCTGGAGGTCATTGCTGGGTGGAGCTGGCTGCCTTCCTCCTGGGTCCCTTCAGAAAAGACCTGAGTCTTAGATACCCTGCGAAGAGTTGTGTTGTCCCAAGCAGAAGTAAGGAAATCTCTTACTCTCTCTCCAACTCGTAAAAGGTTCCTAACTTTCTGAAGAGTTTGGCATTTCACAAAGGGGAAGGCTGAACACAGATGGGACGAGGCCATTGGTTGAATAGGAATAGCAAAAGCTAGATAAATTTCAAGGTCTGTTGGGGGTTGGAGGAAAATTTGAAAGATGTTAGTCTGAAGCAGAGGCAGGGAAACTGAAAACTAAGAATCTCCGAAGGCAATTTTATAGTAATACTCTAGAAATTCATTTATACTACCATGAGATGATGTATTCCTCTACCTGCCCATTACCAGGAAGTGGAGAAAGAAAGTCTCCTTCACTTGTTATTTATTAAATCCTATTTCCTATGCTGTTTTCTAGTTCCCCCCTCTGTCTCCTTGCCTCCCTGTCTCCCTGTCTCCCTGTCTCTCTGTCTCTGTCTGTCTGTCTGTCTGTCTGACTCTCTCTCTCTGTATAGCTAAAGTGCTTTTCTCATTACAGCAAATTCCAAGCATCCAAAAGCATGCACAGTTGGAAGGAAACATTGCTCTTCCTTCTACATTTCACTTTCAGTCTTCACCTCTCCCTCATTTTAATAACTAGCACAGTAAAAGGGCCCATGTCCTATTATCCAGTCACGGGAAGCAGCTGTAACATCCTGGATATTTGTGAGAATTCCATAAGATTTCCCCACTTCCTCAGTCAGAATCTATATTTCTGCTAAACCCCTGGGGATTCATCTGCCTGTGAAGGTGAAAAGATGTTGTCCTATGTTGATAAAGTCTCACCGGATGTGATCTATGCTATAGAAATGTGTGTGTGTGTGTGTGTGTGTGTTTGTGTGTGTGTAGAAGCAACAAAAATGTCTATTAGCAGGGAACAAATAATAAATCATGTTACAGTTACAAGGTGGAACACAAGACAGTGTGACTCCCTTTTTTTTTTTTCATTCAATATTGCTTGTCATCCCACCGATGCTCTGGGGTCTTCCTTTTTATTACAGCAGACCCCTCAACATGCTTTATTAAATGGAAGATTTATCATAAATACTTTATCTAACAATGCCTATGTTTTTGGCATAGAAGTACCTAGGGATAATTTTTAAATATTTTTCAGTAAAAAACACATTATATAATTATACATGGTCATTTCCAGGCTACATGAATCCTAATGCCAAATTAATTTTCAGCTTGGTATGTGACTCTTTTGGGCTTCACTGTTCTCCTTAGTTGATGAAGTATAATGCAGGCTTACTAGACTCAGCTCAAGAGAGACAGGCTTGCTCTCAACAGCTTGAGGGACAAACCACTGTGATCAGCCTGGGAGGGAAGCCTGCTATCTCATCCTTCCTTCCCTTGTTGCTCCTGGAGCTACTTTAGCTCTAGCTGTTTCTAAGCAATCTGTGTCCTATCTGTTTGTCCTTAACCACAGAGCTATTCCTGCTGTTGCTGAACCTTGTCTAGGCCACGAGATATTGGCACAGTAGATATTTTTTACTCACACTTGGGGTCCACATGCTTCTCTTCAAATATGTTTACTGTGTCCGAGTGGCTGAGCTTCAAGCTTGAGGACATGCAGGCCTGTGGTACTGTATTTATAGATCAAAGTTTTCTAAGAGAACAGTCCCCAGAGAGGAGGTCCTTTAAGCCAGTGGAGCTTTATATAAGTCTGTGGCCAGGTTCTGCCCCCTGAGACATGGATCCAGTTGAGCTACAATGGAAGACATCTCAAAGTGATTCCTTTTATCATCACAGTGACCAGAGAGCAATGTAATAGAGAACAGAAGGACTCAGAAGCCCGAATGAGCACCCAGAGCTCTTGACACAAAGGCCCCTTGCTAGCTCACAACTCCCCCTTTTTTGTCAGTGAGACCTGAAGTCACACTCTGGGATGCTGCTGAGGTCTAATAGAGTCCTGAGCAAGGGATGGCATTTGTTGGAATTCAGAAGCATGAATGACAGACAGCGTCTCTTAGGGACTGGACCGATCTGGATTCTCCATTCAGAGCACAACCCAAGACCCATGAAACATTCCTGCTGGGAGAAAAGCGGGAATTGAATACTTTTTCTTAAAAATGTGAAGTTAATGGGGCGGCCTGACTAATAGAATGCATTCAACTTGATCTACAGCTTGCCATTTGCGCTGTGAGAGTGAGTTTTCAAGTGGATATAGTAAACACCAAAGAAACACACCAAGATCATCCTAGGAAAGGCATTTCTTTTTTTGTAACCTGAATAATTTTTCATTTTGTTATAGAATTCAGATACCAGTAGAAGGAGCCATTGCTGGATGGTAGGGATATATGAATAGATGATTTTGGACAGGATCTATGAGCCCTGGATGTGGATTACTAAGCCATTTACAATTCATTACTGCATTGTAAAGATTCATATCCTTTCCATTTTATCACATCTTGAGGCCAAGAATTTTTAAGGGTCATTTAGCTTTCAGAAAACTATGAATTATGTTGAAGGCATTGTTCTTTCTTTGACTTTAATGTGCTCATTTATAGAGAAGTTATAGGAAAATACTTTTGCTTAAGCCCCAAATCTGAACCCCGAACAATCCTGCATATAAAGTAACTTGTCATTAATGACCTGTTGGAGTCTCCATGCTCACTGCTGATTGAACAAATATTTTCTTAATCCATGATAGCATGTAGAAGTTTTTTTTTTTTAAAGTTTGTTGTTTTTAGAATAATGAGACTTGATCTTTGCAAACTCAGGTACTGAAGCATCCAGAACAATCGTAGATTGTGTGAAATTCTTGACTCCACTATTAGAGGGTAGACAGGGTTTCACCTGTCTAGTGTTACACAGAGGAAATGAAATTACTTGGTTCTGATTCTAATGAGAATGAAACAAAATGTTGACCCAGTGTGCTTTTTGATATCTTCTGAGAGCTACCTAAAATGAAAACGGCTAATGGTGAATATAATTTAATTGCCATGAGTCAAAAGTTGACCAAAACCATTGCAAAGGATATAAACATGCGACTTTTATAACAAGCAATTAAATCCTAATTTTCTCTTTCAGTTTTATCTCTTTCAAAGCCCAAAATGAGACACATGAAGCTGTGCCTTGGCTGGAGTTGACGTGTGGAGTGACTTGACTTTAATCTTATTTCAGTATCTTTGTACAACCTGATTGCAAGCAACCATGATACAGTTCCTTGGTTGCTGCTCTATGGAACTCTGTAACTCAATCCTATGGATGGCATAATCTTCAAAGCATCAAAGAGAACATTAATTAGAGGAGGTTGACGCATAATATTCATTGGGAATTTAGCTTACACCAGGTCTATGAATTAGGCCTTACACTATTACATTTTTGCGAAAGTATTTTCTAAGGCGATTTTGTTTATGATAAGCACATCAATTGGAACATGTATTAGGGAAACCGTTTTGTCCATTATAAGTTTGTGGAGAAAAATCATTTAACTTCCACTAACTTATAGCTACTTGGAAAGTGAACCAGGTCTAGAAATACGCATATTGACCCCCAAGCCTCCCCTTGCCCATGGGCAGTCCGTCTCAGGGAATGCTTCTATGTGCAAACTCTCTCCTTTTTATGTGTTCCTCTATCCCAGAGCTGTTGATGCACTCAAAGAAAGTGCATACTCTTTCACTTTTAAAGATCCAAGGTCAAACAAGTCAATAGACTCTACTTAAAAGGATACCAAATCTTTACCGAGTCTCTACTAATTAACATTGAAAAAATGATTAATACATGCTCAGATGTAGGATTAAATGAAGATTTGTAAGTTATCTTTTTGGGAGAACTTTACCTTGAGTAAGAATGTATAATTCCTTGAGATTGTCTGTTTGTGACATGAAAGCAAACTGAAACTCATCAAAGAAAGAAATCTGCCAATAATACTGTCCAGATAGAGTCTGGGAAGTGAGAAAGTTAAATGCGCTCACAGGTCAGAGAACAACTTCAACAAAAGATAACAGAAATTATGACCTTAAGTCTGTAGGCAAGCCCCTAATCCAGTTCTCCAAAAGCCAACTGCCAGATGATTAGTTTGCAGAGGGCAGACAGCATACTCTCTCTATGCAGGGAGTTTTGATTTTTAAATCCCAAGTTTCTCGTGGATTAGTTGTCTGATGTCAGTGAAACCAGCACTTGGTTGGTTGTTTCTACTCTCCCAAAATGGGCTTGATCATTAAAGACCAGTTCATCCCCCTTATTCATGGATTTCATATTTTTCTACTTGAAAATGTACTAAAACTCACATGTTGGGGCTGGAGAGATGGCTGAGCAGTTAAGAGAGCTTAATGCTTTTGCAGAGGTCCTAGGTTTGGTTTCCAGCACCCACAACTGTGTAGAACTCTAGGTGTGAGGTTTTAGTGTTCTTTTCTAGCCTCTATGGACAACTGCATGCACGTGGTGCACAGACATATGGGGTACTCACACATACATAGAAAACACCTGTAAACTTCATGTGTGATCCCCAAACTAATGCTTGCCCATGTCCCAGTGATTACTTGTGGGCATACAGATGTACAGAGCTAGGGAAATTTCATTCTCTATGATACCATACTGTCACATGACATAAAGTCAAGGGTGACAACATGTATTCTGTCCTGCCTTCCTCTTTTTCTAGCTCTCATGATGTAAATGCATGCCTTCCCTGAAGTACTTAATGACACATTTTCTCATTTTTTGTGATTTTTTTTAAAAGCTAAAATAGCAAAGCACTAAAGCACTGTCTAAATGTCCTAAGCACAATATGGTTCCATGAAGAATATATGTATGCTGATTAAACTTTGTTCAGTCATTAGTTATTGTATCATGGATGTTGGGCTCAAGGTTAATGCACAAACAAGATATTGAATAAGTTATTAGAAAACAGAAATCTATCTAAAGCAAACTTATGTATTAATTGATAAAAAGATTGTCACTAGACTCTCATGTACCTAGTGCTGTATATAGCTATTTGCTGTTTGAGTCAACATTGTAGAGCATAGCTGTAAACAAGGGACATCAACTGCAGAGGATGAGTCTGTGGTCTTTGCACTTAAGCCTGTGTTCAGTACTGCAACCCCTCACATCCTCCTTGGTGCCTCTAGATGTCATTGAATGGACTTGGCTTTATTCCATTTTCTCAACCTCTGTTCTGTCCCAACACTGACCTCAAGATTGCCTCAAGAGTAGAAAGGATTATGCTTTATACAATAGAAGAAAATATACTGTAGGTTCTGGCTTTTCCACCCGCCCTCCTGTGTCCAAAATAATGACTGAGACTTAATTATTTATGAATAATGCCAAGGTCATAAGCTTTGGCTCATTTCCTAACTAGCTTGTAACTTATATAACCCATTTCTTGTATTCTATGTGTGTCATATTGCTAGCTACCTCTCCTCAGTTTCGTGTGTCCATCTCCACTGAGTTCAGGTGGCAAAATCCCCACTCTTGACTCTTTCCCAGAATTCCTGTCTCTATCTCTGCCATATGTCTCACCTATTCCCTGCCCCAGATAATAGACCACAAGCTTTTTATTGACAGGTGATGCTGCCACACAGTGCAGAAGAGATTTTCTCTCTAATTCTCTCATTAAGTATGGAATGTCTCTGTTAGGGAGTAGATGATTGGAAGCTTTGTTAAGAGTATAGACATGTGAATGCCAACTCACAATTGAATGTGGCCTGTGTTGGGATGGATTATGAGCAAAATGTAGTGACAAGTCAGGGGATGAATAATGACAGAAGTGCGGGTAGTGTCAGGAAGGCTTGCAATAGGATGTGGCACTTGGCTTTGGCTTTAATGCATGTGATGGTATTACCATGGAAAGAGGTAGAAATAATTTTCAGAAGTTGAAGGTTTTCAGAACTTCAGGTTACTTGTTTGTGTTTATTTCTTGTATAGAAAATATTCTAAGACCAGCCTAAGCATTTCTATGGTATTATTCTGGTTACCCAGTCCTCCCAATATGTCCTCAATTTCTGCTAGCCTCATCTCCAGGGCCCTCTTTTCCCTCTGGTTCACCTTTCCTTTTTGGTGCCTTACACTCTTCCCTCTAACCACTCTGACTATCTCACCTTCTTTTACACTCTTGTGTCTTTGCCCATGAAATTCTCTTAGCTAGCAAGTCATAGCTAGCTCCATGAGTCAGCCAGCAAAACATTCCCAAATGGTTTCTGCTTCAAGTTCTTCCCTGAGTTCCTTCAAATGATGGACTATATAACCTGTAAGCTGAAATAACTCTTTTGATTTCCCCCAAATTGCTTCTGGTCAGACTACTTCATCATAGTAAAAGAAATCAAATAAGAATACTGGGATTCCCAATGCACTCCAAGTACCCTGTGGAGCATAATGTATAGGATCACATAGGTTGGCAAAAGGCAGATACAGCAGGGATGATATGAAATAAGCTGACCTAGCGTAGGGTGGGAGTGGGGCTCAGCATGTAAAAGCACTTGCTGTGCAAGTATGATGATTGCTTGAAGTTAGATCCCAGACCTAATGTAAAAAGCCATTCAGGCATAGTAGCTACCATTAACCCCAGCACTTGGAAGGTAGAGGCAGGGATTCCCTGGAGCAAGGTGGCTAGCTAGCTAGATGGAATTAGTGAGCTCTGGGTTCACACAGAAGCTGTGCTTTAATATATAAAGTGGAGAGAAATTGAGTAAGACAAGTTTGAGCAAACATATTCATTTGTACACAGGTATCTGAATATAGATGCAACCACATACACATGAATATACATGTGTTGATAACACACGCACACAAAATATTATATAAATAAAATAGAGTGGTAGAACCAGAGAAAGGAGAGCAGACCTGTAACTGATAGGAGTTCAGACCTCAGGGTTTTAAGAATTAATATTCAAATAATGAAAGAGCTGATGATAACTCCACATTATCTAGTCCAGGCAGTTGGAGATGGAGAGGGATGGGTATATCAAAAACAGCCAATGCCAGAGGAAAGGTGTGTTGGGTTTGCCCTGTTCACAGCTCGCATCAGTAGCTGTCTAGATATAGAGAGGCTTTGGCCATTTCACAGCTTAGTGTCTGGGTTGACCTTCTTTTTAGGTCATGCAGATGTAAAGGGAGCTGCAGAAACCTGGATGAATGAATCCAGTCATAAGATACAATGGGCATGTCCTACCTTATCTTCAATAATAGATAATTGCTTTGTTGTTCAGTGGATGTTAATTTCCCGTCCCCCTTTTCTGATTCTGGCACATAATAGGTGCAATTATATCTCACACGCAGGGTGATATAATTAAATATCATCTTTTGTAATGGTGCATTTCCAGAGAGTCTTCCTGGGCAGCTGATTTAGGTACTTGTCAGGCTTATCTCACAACTGATAAATGTTTTCTTCTTGTAGCTTTAATATAACAGGGTCTCTGCCTCTGAATGGGAGCATTTCCAGATAGTCCAGGCAAGTGGTCCGTTTATTGCATCTGACAGCTTTATTGCTTTATCAGTTATGTGTTCAGGGAGGATTTTATTATATGTAAAATACTGACATAAATTATGGGGAGGAGAATTGATTTTTGTTATATAACTTTGATTCATTTTTCATTGTTTGTATGTGCCAGGTTTGATATTGCTTATTTTTGTCTTGGTGTATTTGTCTAAAGTTATTTCCCTGGTCCAACAAATACTAGTATTAAGTTCCCAATTGTTTTATTCTTGTGACTGCTCGCCACTTGTACTGTCATAGGTTTATGTAGTTAGTGAATGAAATATTGTTATGTGTACTTGTCTAAATAAAGTGTAGGGGTAATGTGATTGCATAAATTAAATTGAAGTAGTTGTCTAGAAATTTCCATTCACAATTAAGAACCAACTTTGTTGCTGGAGACCGAGAAGAGAAGCAAGAGTGGAGTCTGGCTGGGGATAGGCAGTTTATTTGCTGGGTTATGCAGTTCCCAGAGGTTTGGCTGAGAGAACAGGCTAGGAGCCATTCTCAGGGTCTGACTGCAGAGGCCAAGGTCCAGAAGACACAGCTGGGTCAAAGACAAGCCGGCCTAGGACGAATGTTGATAGATAAGCTCACACCAGTGGACACTGGGCATGGCGAGCTGGCAACAGATTTCACTAACTCAGCCCTAGGAAGTTGCAACAGCCTGCCCAGATTCTTTATGCTTTTGAGGTTTCTCACTTTCTGCTTCCGAGTTTTTCTGCTCCAATTATCAGAGGCTTGTCTTGGCTTCCTAGAGTCAGTCTGAATAGACAGTCTGAAGTTCTCAGAAGTTATATTTTCAGTTATACTTTTTCCTTCCTACCCTTTAGCCAATGACAGACAGGGCCAGTGGTGCTATAGCTGAGACCCTTAATTGAGATCAGACAAGGTTCGCTTTACACTTCCACAGTTCCCAATGACATCAGGCTGTGGCCAGACTTCATCTAAAATTGCACGTTTCCTCAGTCTTCCCCTTCTCTTCACCCTGTTTCCTGAACTCCTGTGCAACCTCTCCTAGGAGCAGTTCCTGAATGAATTGCTTCCATTTAGATCCTGAGCTCTGAGTCTGCTGACCTCTGAGTGTCAATCAGTCAACCGACTAAGTAATCAACTTAGCATCAAGGATAATAATCAACCTAGTAAAATCAAGTCACTTTGATGGATCATTGCCATACTGGGGCACAGTATCATTGTTTTTTTTTTTTAAATAATGATTAAGTTGTTTTACTTGTTTAATTGTTTTGAGACCAATAGGACAGATGTTATTATCATTATTCCTATGTGATAGTTGAAAAAAATGAGATTTGGCAATACTAAGCAATTTATTCCAAATCCTTTGGCTAAGTAGTAGGAAGTAGGTCCTCAGAGAGGAGTCATCAGGATCTTTCTGGCACATTCTGTGTTGAATCATAGTCTTTAGGATTTCTATTCTTCTATAGCACACCTTAGCCAGAATGTCTGCACCTGGGACTATTCCTGGGGAGTGACAGAGATTTGTCCACCAAATACATGAACTCTTCAGATGAAAATAAATAAAGGCCAGTCATTCCAGTGTTCCTAGTCAGTGGTCTTAAAAATTAATAGTCCTGTGGTGATTGGGAGGCGTCCAAAGATCTGGAGGGTTTCCTGCAAATACTGTGATGTTGCTAGAACAACAACAACAAAAAGCAATGAGAATATTGTTTGGTGTCTAGTGCACAGCTTTCAGCTGGGTTGGCTGACCACACTGACCATGCAAATATATCCAAACCTTATGCTTCAACCAGAATTGACTTCTGTAGGTGGCCAGGTCAAGCTATCACACTGTTGTTTATAATCATGGTCTGCTCATTCTCTTTGCTGTGAAAGAATTCCATTGTGTGGCTGGGCTTCTCTGCTTTGTTGTAGAGGACCATTGGCTGGCTGTTTGGTTTGCTATTAATTTTTCTATGTGTTATCAGAAACGTTGCTCATAACATTCTTATTTGGCTGGATATATGTGAGCATTTCTGCTGGGCGCACATCTAACACAGGGAAAGCTGAGTCCTACTGCGTGTGGGTATTCAACTTTTGTCAAGACTGCAAAAATAGCATTCCACTGTAATTTTATAGGAATATCTTATGTTAGTCCACGAAGGAAGCATAGACAGGCTGAGGGCATATTAGAACATTTCTCCTTTGATGAACTAGCAGGTGTGGACCAGCATCATTAGTACATCTTAAACTCAGCTGAGTACCAGATAACAGAAATGAGTACAGCATGCTTAACAATAAAAAAAATTAGGGGCTCTGGGAAAACAAGTGGATCAGCCAGGATGGGGGCTGGAGAGAAAGACAGTCTCCACTGGTAACAAGAGAATAAAGCTGCAGATGCAAATCATCTAACTTGATGGACATCCCGGAATGTGGACCTTTGTGTATGTGACCGAATATCTGCCCTTCCCTGTTTTGGAAAGGAGTATTGTCCAGAGCTGCCCAAGGAGCGGAGCCTGTCAAAAGCAAGCCTGGGCATGGCAGAGAGGTAGGAGATTTAGACTCAGAATTGTACATTAAGAATCAAGAGTTGGCCATAATCCATTTGGTCTGTGACTCCGAGATGTGGTTTAAGAAATAATTTGTAATAAGGAGCAGATAAAGCCAGTGTGGTTGTAATTGTTCAAGAATGCTCCTTCCGCATTTCACTCTTGCCATAATTGCCTTTACTTAACATTGTTAAACACGTGGGCTGCTTTTCGTGTGGTTTGTGCAGTGTGGAACATGAAGTGAGTAATGTGCAGACAAAGCCAAGCCCAGTAACCCAGGAGACTCTGGTTACAGAAGACCTTCATGCATTCTAGCTATGCCTGTGGATTAGGATTTGGAAGGCAAGAAACACAAGGGTGGAGAGTGACTCAATATTGCCAACTGGCTTAATCTGGACAGGAAAGAGAAGGAGACCCACAAATAGCACTTGGTGGGCTCTTTTCTTCGCGTACTTCTGTTTAGTTCACAACTGACATTTCCGCAGGTGTCTTAGGGTTTCTATTGCTGGGATGAAATGCCATAACTCAAGTAAGAGTTTATTCAGCTTCCACTTCCACAGTACTGTTCATCAATGAAGGAAGTCAGGACAGGAACTCAAACAGGGCAGGAATATGGAGGCAAGGGCTGATGCAGAGGCCATGGAGGGGTGCTGCTGCTGCTTACTGGCACCCTTGGCTTGCTCAGCCTGCTTTCTTATAAAACCCAGGACTGCCAGCCCAGAGATGTTACCACTCATATTGGGCTGGGCTCTTCCCTCACTGATCACTAACTGCATACCCTACAGCTGCATCTCATGGAAGCATTTCCTCAACTGAGGCTCCTTCCTCTATGATGACTCTAGCATGGGTTAAGTTGATACAAAACCAGCTGGTACACCAGGGCATAGCTACATATTCTTGGTTTGTGCTTCCCTTTGATTTTCTGGTAAATTCAATATTATCAAAGTGTTTGGTTATCAGCAATAGGATGTTACATTGGTGGCTGCTATGTATTTGTCTATAAAACGAAGATAAGTTCAAAGAGAATAGTTCACCCATAAGGTGTTCAATGGGTGAGGAAATATATGAGATATTTCAGGGTGTTATTACTGGAAAAGGGCAGTGTAGCAGTGAGTTTGGGATACTCTGCTTTATGCTCCCAGCAGGTTGTACCTCCCCAGCAGGGTAGATACAGTCTATTTCTTGGTCCTGACCTTGCGTCCAACCTGAACAAGGGTCTTCTAATTAGGTTTTTTGCATTGAGTTCAGAGCTAAGGCAACTCCTGTTCTCATAAAGAATATACATCCCTCTGATCTTGTCCACTATACGTGGAAGTCTACTGGGGTACTAACTCTGGTAAAGGACAATAGAGAAGGCTAGTGTTCTCCATCCTGGATTCCAGCTACTTCCCATTTTCTTAATGTGAATATAATCCCCCCTCAAAGCACTTTTAGATAATTGTCTCTCTTTGAGAAGATTTTGAGTCACAACAAAAGAGAATTCCCCTATGTTAGGACATAGACACAACATCCCCAACTGTCAATATCCCACCCCAGAATTGGGCGTATGACCTGGACATATTTTTATTACCCCAAACTACAGTTAGCATCAGTGGTTGCTGCTAGCATTGTGTATCTTTTGGAGTTTGATAAGTTACATTGTAACATAGTTCTATCACTCTAATGTCATATAGAATAGTTTCATTGTTCTAAAAATTTCTGTTCCCACCTAATCTCCATCTATCATCTATTCTTTAGCTTTCACTCTGATCTGACACTGCCTGATTTTTTTCCCTGTCTTTATAGGGTCTTTTTCAGAGTGTCACACAAGGAGAGAGAGAGAGTCTTTCTGTGTGCATATCTTTCAGATTGGCTTCTCTTACTTAGTAGCATCCTCTCAAGGCTTGATAGCTTATTTTGTTCTAGCACAACTATTTCATTGTTTGCACATACTGTAGTTTGTCAACTCAAACTTCTTAAGCACAATTTTTGGTTGCTTCCAGGTTTTGGAAATTGTGAACAAAGCTGTTACAAGCATCCATATACTTTGGTGTGTTGCAGGATATTTGATCACACTGCGACCCCTGGGATTGTGTTATTTACTGGTAAAACCTGTTTCCAGTTGTGGTGTGACTCAGCCCTAGCACATGCCTTTAGCCCAAAAGTTTTCTGTTCATTGTAAAAAATGGTTAAATAAAGTCAACCATAAGTCAAGAGGCAGCGCAAGCAACCAGTTGGCGTGAAGTGAACATAGAAAAAAATTCAGCATAAAAGGAAGTCCAGGGGTACTGATAAAGAGATGTGCAGGAAGTAAAGGTGGCATGTAGTTGAAGGTTTTTTGAGACAGTGTGGAGAAAATCAGCTTTCTTTTGTGAGGTTGGCTGTGGAGGAAGGTCAGCTGGGTGCTTCCTCTCCCCCTCTGAGAAAGCAGTCTCTCACCCCAGCCTCTGGTTCCTGAGTCTTTATTGGCAAAATCAAACATTTGAGATTTTGTTACAAACAATAATGGTGTTTTGAGAAACTCTCAAATTGTTTTCCTTACGTGGTTACCGTTTGGCATTCCTATAAGCAATAACTGGGTGCTTCTGTTGTCTGTGTCTTCCCTATCCAGAATGTATTACTGCTAGTGTGTTTGGCTTTGGGAAACTCTAGGAGATGTATAGTGGTCTCTCACTATTATCTTAGCTTTTATTTTCCTAATGAAATAAGATGTGAAATCTACATAGTATATATCCTTTGGGGATGTGTCTGTTCAGATCTTTTGTCAATTTTTTTAAAGATTTGGTTGTTTGTATTCTTTTGCTGACTTTTAAGAACCCTTTGCATATTTTGAACAATACTTAGTATCCAGATATGTCCTCAACTGTCTTCTTTTTATTGATCTATTGGTACTTTCTTTTTTTAAAAAATTTTATTTTCTATGTTCTTTGTTTACATTCCAAAGGCTTTCCCCTTTCCCAGTTCCCCCCTCACCATGTGTCCCGTAAGCCCTCTCCCCCCCACCCCACCGAGCATTCCCTAATTACCCCCCACCCCAACACTTTCTCTGTTCTGGTACTCTCCTGGTACTTTCAGTGACTGTCGCACATGACCATTTCATGCTTCAGTAAACTATTTTAACACACACACACACACACACACACACACACACTCGGAGAGAAAGGTGAGTTTTACACAGGGACTCCATTTCCTGCCTGACTGTCCTGCTTAGCACCTCTTGTACAAGGTTGGTTGGCTGGAACTGAGGAGAGAAGCTATATTCATATTGTTTCAGATATTGGGGAGAAGACATTCCTACTTTTGACCTTAGATATGGTACGAGCTGTAGACTTCACATGGATATACCTTATCAAAATGAAGAGGTTCCCTTTTACTCAACACTCTGGAAGAAGTTGAATTTTTATTATAATTGTTGCTTATTCTATTTTTGGTTTAGTTGGTTATTTTTTTTCTCATTTCAGTGACAAGATATTTAACAAAAGTAAAAGTTTGAGGCACAGTTGATCATGGCAGGAAGGTCATAGCAGCAGGAGAATGGGTAGGGCAGCTGGCCACACTGTGTCTGTGGTCAAGCAGTAGTGAGAGCACTGGATGCTGGCACCAGCTTGTTCCTCTTTTCATTCAGCCTGGCGGGGGAGGGGGGATCAGCTTATAGAATGGTGCCACCCACATTTAGGATGGGTCTTCTCAGCTCAGTTAACCCAGTCTAGAAAAACCCTCACAGATACCCAAGTAGTGCGTCTCCTAGGCGACTCTAGGGCCAATAAAGTTGAAAATCAGTGTGAACATCACAGTTGGGGTCTTGCCACGTAGCTCAGCTGACTTTGAATTTGCAATCTGCTTGCCACAGCCTTCCTTCTGTGTGCTGTGATTACAGACATGTGCCAGCACACCTGACAAAGAGTGCTTTTAATGCAAATAAATATTTCAGTTTTTACAATGTCCTTTGAATCCTAACCAAACCTTTTTAACGGTTGACTTTTGTTTGTAAATATTATGAGTTGCATCAGCTTACTTTAGAATGCTATAGAATCTTTAGGTTTAGGATAAATTCTTCTTTGTCACCATGTATCATCCTCTTTAATCATTTATTACTGGCGTATATATACTCTTACTTTGTTTAGAACAGTTACAATATGTTTATCAGTGCTACCAATATAATGGGTTTTTGTTTTTTGTTTTGTTTTGTTTTCTATTGATTTTGATGTCAAGGTAATGCCATTCACAGTGTGAGTTGGGAAATGTTGCTTTCTGTGTAGGGGCAGAATTGGCATTATAGCCTCATCAGAGGTTCAGTAAAATTCTGGTAATGACTTCTGGGCCTAAGGGTTTCTACATGAAAAGGGGTTTAGAAATGTAGTCTGTTAAAGGCAATTTGGTCAGAGAACTAAGTGTTTCTACCCATCGAGTGCTATGGTTCTGAATGAATCAGCTGGCTCAAAAACTGTCAAATGCATCGCCAGGAAGCACTCTAGAATAGTTACACCACTATCATCATCTTGACTAAGAAAACATATTATGATATAGCTAGTTGGATTCAAATCACCATCCTCTGGTGTCTGCTGCCCTGGGACTAAAATTACAGGCATGTATTACACCACACACACACACACACACACACACACACACACTATCCTTTTAAAGTCTCTGGAGTCTCTAGGGACAGTCACATGCCCTCTTCCAGGGAACTTTATATCTGTGTATAGAGGCTGGATGTTACCCTCAAGTGTCATTCTTTAGGAACCATCCACCTTTGTTGTTATTGTGTTTGGTTGTTGTTGTTGTTTTTATTTTGTTTTTGAGACAAAGTTTTTCACTGTCCCAGAGCTGACCAACTAGTCTAGGCTACTGGTCAATGAACTCAGAGGACAGCGCTTTCCTCCTCAGCACGGAGATGAATGACGAGTCTGCTTCCATGCTCAGCTTTCCAACCCTGGTCTCAGGGAATCACACCGGAATCATGCTTCTGTTGCTCACGGAGCTGTCTTTTATCCCTTTTAGATGGTTTGAAAGGACAAATTAGTGGAACATTGATACATCATTGTTAGAAGAAGGATATTATGGTGATAATTTTCAAGTCAGAATTTGATTGTGCCCTTGATGTTCTAGTAGTTTTTGTCTTCCCCATGATTAGTTGAAGTAGATGTTTATTAGTGTGTTGATAGTCTCAGAATATCATCTTTAGGTTCCAAATTTTTCTCTACTAGTTTTTATTTCATGCTGTGCTTTCTAGTCACTATTACTTTTGAGTTTTATTTTCCTCCACTCTAACTTTTCTTCCCTCTGTCCCTCCTTCCTTCCTTCCCTTCCTCCTTCCCTTCCTCCATTCCTCCCTCTCTCCCTCCCTCATATTCTTGGCCTTTACACTTTTATCATCTTCAGTATTATTTTGTATCTTATGCTACATGTTTATAGTTCGAGAGTTAAATTGTCAATTATCTTCTAAAAATGAATAACAAGGGAAATTCTGTGCATTCATGCATCTGTGGACTCATGCATGCACTCACCAAGAGGAGAGCAGGGAGAAGACGGAAGAGTTCACTGTTGGTTTTTCCACTCAGTTCGGTGACCTGCAGCCTGCACGAGTCACCTGTATGCCCGCCATGCGGGCCACAGGCCACAGTGGAGAAGTGGCGGAGCGGCGGAGATGTGGGCCGCAACGAGGGACCAGACCACACCATACAGTTCCACGTGGCTTTATTTAAGATGGGGTAAAGGTGCAGCAGGTGGGACGGAGGCAGGAAAGGAAGGAAAAGAGAGAGAGGGGAAGGAACGCTACCCATTATATATGAGTGGTAATGTAAATTTCAGGTAAAATAATAGGCCCACTGAATTCTGGGTATATGGCATGGCGGCCGTTGCCTTGGTAACAGGCCTATACTTGCAGTGATACCTGTCACCTATATGATGTCACAGGTCTCTGAACTAACATTCACCATGGGGTAACATGGACTGTAAGCTCATGGATGTGTGGGCTGGCTTGGTGGAGCAGCCCAATGGAAACATGGCAAATAATATCTTGGGGATTTTGACAGGAAAATGGACAGAATAGCACAGAGGGTTGATATCTGCCCTGCTCTAGTGCTCTAAAGCTTAGTCTAAATCTAAAGGTCTTTGTGATTTTATTTGGGACCTCACTGATCTGAAGTAGGGTAGAACCCCTAATAGATATTTAAAGGCATCAGGGGATGTAGCGAACCCCTAGATAATATTAACCACAACAGGGTAAGGTTGTTTTCATTCTTTACTGAACAGTGTGGCTCTTCTGTCCTATCACTTAATTGACATGGGAAGAAAACCCTGTTATTATTATCTTTGTTTCTCTAAGTACTTAGAAGATTATTTTAACCATATCATCATTTTTTGATTAGCTATTATGTACTTTTTAAAATTCCCTTTTATTTTCTTTTTCCTCCTCCTCCTCCTCCCCTTCTTCTAGATAAAGAGTCCCTCCAGTTTCTTGTATTTCTGGATTTTGAAATTTTGGGGGGCTATTATGTATTCAAATTCCACCCCTGATTAAATCTCTGTCTTGTTTGTTCGGTGATTCTAGTCAAAGATATATCATATATATCAATTATATATTTATGTTTAGATATATATACCAAACACACATATGCACACATGGGGACACACACACACAAGCACACACATGGGCACACACACACATGGGCACACACACACATGCACACACACACACATACGAGCATACACACATGAGTGTACACACTCATGCACATGGGCACATTTGATGACCAGAAGTTACCCCAACTTCAATGATTCTCTGATCATTTTATGAGGGATATTTTTCTTTGTGTGTTCTCCAAACTTCCCTGGGGATTTTTATTTATTTATTTATTTATTTATTTATTTGTTTTTTACTTTTTTTTTTTTTTAGCATTCCTATCCAGGGTAGTTTTTACCTTAGAAGTGGTAGTTTGCACTACTAGAAGTTCGACTTGTGTATTTAGAAAGATCTTGATTGTACTCAGCTTTTGGAGCAGGAAACACAATAGCCTCTTTAGCATTTTTATCTACAACTGCTAATTCTCACATCTGAGTCAGTTCTCACTTCTTTTTTAATGATGCATTTTATTGTTCTCCTTCTTTGCATGTTTGGTCTTTATTGGATGGCAGCTATTGTAAATATATGCCTGCTTTTGAATGTCTATAAATATAATTTGAGTTTGGTTATGAGAAATAGTACTGCTACTTGGAAACAGCTTGGTTTTTTAAAACTTCTTATTTATATTTGTTAGATTTGACCAGTGTATTTTTTTCCCTCTAGGGCTAAGTATTTTCTTACTATAGCAGTGAGACAGCTCTATGTAGTCTACCGAATTACTGTGAGAATTGTGAGATTTCAGGGGTGGCTGGTGAGACCTGGCTCTGTATCCTATCCTTCCTGAGAACCATGTCTTACCAATATGCTCAAGTGTAACACAAAACCAGCAAACTTCAGCGTACTTGGACTGCTCATTGCTACCCACCTTGGTCTCTCCAGCTTCTCAGCTTTGACTCCTGGTCTCAAAGCTTTAGCTGGGCTTTGCCTGCTTGCTCTGTGCTCTATAGCCTGGGACAATCTGTCAAGGCTGCAAACAGGGGCAAACACCTTCTTTAATTCTTTCTCAAGGATCATAACCATTTACTACCTAGTAGTTGTAAACTCTTTTTTTCCCCCTCTGTATTTGTCTGGATTCTTGTTTATTTCAGCTAAGGATATAAATGAAATCTATTTTGCTGTTTGTCTCCAAACAGAAGCCTCCACAAACTTATATGTCTGACTGGAGCCATTATGAACTTTAGTGCTTTAACTCTAGGTAAAGGTTCACTATTGACTTTAGAGATTGAAATTGGTGGATCCTTCTTGCTTGTTACCCTGTCCAGGTCTGGTTAGGCTTTTGTGAGCTTATGATGTCCTATATTAAAGGGAAATTTAGCACAATGTGTTTAGTGAGGTTCAGAAGGAAAAGACAAGGGTTTCTGAGAAGATTCCATTGGCTTTCTAATCATCTTTATGGGAAGAACTGTTAGAAATGTTGGCTTCTTCCCACAAGAGAGGGGCCATCTCAAAAGCCAAGAGAAAATGGGCTTGAATAGATTATCCAGTTATACTTGTGTGATAGATTCGCAGAATGATTTTTTCATATTCTGAGCATGTTCTCAGAAGGGATCTGTACAGCCAAATAATGACAAGCTAGATGAACTTAAGATGCCACAAGCATAACACAGACAAATTATTATTTTTTCAGAATGCACTTCTTATCTCTGTAGTCAATATTTGATGCACACTCATTCTAATTTCCACATATTCAGTCAAAAAGGGAAAATGTGGATTCATCTCTAAGTGATTGATCAGCTTCGCTTCACTCTGCAGTGCTAGGAGACAGATGAATCACGGGCGAATGTGCACTCTAAACAGCCATTCTGATTAGTAAGAGCCCTCCTGATGAAGCCAGAGAGATGACTTGACAGAGAACCATTGTTTCTTAAGGGTGCTGAGTGATTGGTTTACTTTGCAAAAAATAAAAATTCTGCTAGTTTTCGGAAAAGACTAACTAGAAGGTAAAGAGGAGCTAAGTATTTGCCATTTTAAAGGAATCCCAATTAAGGAGTTGTCAGTAGTTTTGCAGAGTGGGTGCTGATTAAATCGTCAATTCATAACTTCAAGTGTCCAATAGATGAAGAGATCATGGTATCTGTACTGGTTGCTTTTGTGTGTCAACTTGACACAGGCTGGAGTTATCACAGAGAAAGGAGCTTCAGTTGGGGAAGTGCCTCCATGAGATCCAGCTGTGGGGCATTTTCTCAATTAGTGATCAAGGGGGAAGGGCCCCTTGTGGGTGGTACCATCTCTGGGCTGGTAGTCTTGGGTTCTATAAGAGAGCAGGCTGAGCAAGCCAGGGGAAGCAAGCCAGTATGGAACATCCCTCCATGGCCTCTGCATCAGCTCCTGCTTCCTGACCTGCTTGAGTTCCAGTCCTGACTTCCTTTGGTAATGAACAGCTGTGTGGAAGTGTTAGCTCAATAAAACCTTTCCTCCCCAACTTGCTTCTTGGTCATGATGTTTGTGCAGGAATAGAAACCCTGACTAAGACAAATTGGTACCAGTGTAGTGGGGTATTCCTGTGACAACTTGACCATGTTTTGGGGAGGACTGTGGAAGGTCTTTGGAACTTTGGGCTAGATGGTCCATTCAGTGTTGAGACCTTTGTGAGACGTTGTGTAGGAGCTTGGAAGATAATGTTGAGAACAGTGCAGAAGATGGAGGCCTGGCTTGTGAAATTTCAGAGGGAAGATTAAAGACTCTTATCAGGGCCATGAAGATTCTGTGGTTTTGGTTAGCTGGGGCTGAAAATTCAGCTGTAATTAACAAGATACCAAAACCATTAAATTCAACCTTTGTGTTACTGGGACTATTGATGCTGGTTAGCTGGAGCTAAGAAATTAGCGGTGATTAAGAAGAAACCAGCATCACTGAGGTGAAATCTTTTGGGAAGTGTTTTCTGACAGCACAGAGTGTGTTCCAGATAACCAAGGTTGTGTCTAATGCTGTAGCAGGACTTGGTACTATGTAAGAGTCACCTAGGTGGTACTGCTTTTGAAGGCATGAAGGCATCATGAAGAACAGCTGAGGCTTGATACAGTGAGAGGCCATGGAAGGCCATTGGTGAAAGTGTACCCTCAGTTGTAATTGATGGCCCAGGACTGAAGGGGTCATGCAAAAGAGTTGAGGCTTGGAGATGCCAGTACCATGCAATGACCACCAAGGACAGCAGCAGCAGTGGAGTACAGGCAGCTGGAGCCTAGAAGACAAGGTGTGTGCTACAAAGGGCAGAGATGGAGAAGTGACCCAAGCCCTTGGAGGAGCCCAGAAGATCGTGAGTTGGATCCCAGACATTGAGTCATTGGAGTTTGAGTTTTGCTTTTCATTGTAACTGTGCCCTGATATTTTTCCCTCTTGAAAGAAGAAGGTATTTTAGTGGAACCCACAGTTAAGAGACTTTGAATTTTTAAAAGACTTTGAATTTTAAGATATTGGACATTTTAAAGGGTTTGAACTTTTAATATGTAAAGACTGTGGGACTTTTAACATTATTTAGATCTTGGGGATGAATAAGAAAGTAAGGGTTGAGGCTTAATAGTGATATGTTGGTGTGTCAAGTTGACAAGGGGTCAATTGTACTGGTTGGTTTTGTGTGTCAACTTGACACAGGCTGGAGTTATCACAGAGAAAGGAGCTTCAGTTGAGGCAGTGGCTCCATGAGATCCAGCTGTGGGGCATTTTCTCAATTAGTGATCAAGGGGGAAGGGCCCCTTGTGGGTGGTACCATCTCTGGGCTGGTATCTTGGGTTCTATAAGAGAGCAGGCTGAGCAAGCCAGGGGAAGCAAGCCAGTATGGAACATCCCTCCATGGCCTCTGCATCAGCTCCTGCTTCCTGACCTGCTTGAGTTCCAGTCCTGACTTCCTTTGGTAATGAACAGCTGTGTGGAAGTGTAAGCTCAATAAACCCTTTCCTCCCCAACTTGCTTCTTGGTCATGATGTTTGTGCAGGAATAGAAACCCTGACTAAGACAGTATCCAACTAACAGGGAAGCTGAAATAAAAATAGATCAGTATTGATGTCAGGGAGGAAAAAAAAAACAACAATAAATGTCTCTGAAGAAATATAGCCAGTTTGATGTTTTTCCCAAAGCCAGAGCAGTTTCTCAATGTGATTGTTTGTCTGGCTGGTATTAAGGGGGTATGCCATGTCTGGGTTGCTAAGCTATGAGGTACCTAAAGACATGTCTGCTGTCTAGAGGCCAATCAAATTGGGGATACTCGACACAACCACTTGTGTAAAGGTAACTGCTTCCAAATCTGAGCAGGAGGCATTCTGGGAAGTTGTAACTGAAGGTCTAACTCAGGAAGAAAGAACAACATTTGTGGTAGGCAGTGTCCTAACTGTCTGTTAAACAACAGTTGGGAACGTGAGGAACCGTCATGAACTTTTATGCAAGTGGAATTCATTAAACACAATAAAGGCAGAATTGAGCAGAGCGATTTGGAAAACAGACAAACAGAACCTGGACAAACTCTTCTACCCTTTCTAGACTTTCTCACAGTGGAAAGGTTAACAACACAAACATGTGATTGCCACTTTGTATGCAACAATAGGTCTGCTCAATGTGTCGTGTCCTAGCACTTGCAAAGGAGAAAACAGAGGTCTGTCAAGTTGTATCATTGTTTGCCCAACCCAGAAAAGCTTGGACTTCAGTCACAATCTATAGGTGCCAGCATCTACATTCTCACACAGTGTAACCTCTCCAAAGGGAATCCTCGCCTTCTGAAGCATTGTTTCAGAGAACTCAGGACAATTCAGTTTCAAGCCAGACCTGCCAGAATCTTCAGACTCTGGTAGTGTGAAAGGACATCTTGATCTTCACGACTATAGCCTTTTTGCATTTAAGGAAAGTAGCTCAGAGCAACTGAGGCACACCCTCCAATCATCGCTTCCCCGTGCATGGCGTGACTGATTACAGCCCCTGGGTAGGAGAGGACTTGGCTTTGACTCATTTGGCCTAGATGGCTCTCCAGGCTCATTGTGGATGATTGGTCAGGAAATGAAACTCCCTCCTGCCAATGGTTTGCCGGGCTGTGTAGGGTGATTTGGAGCTTTGCTGGTCACTAGATCAGGCAAAGTCACTGTGCTTGTATTGAAAACTCAACTGTAGGGCTCAGGCAGAGGAATCTTAGAGCTGGCTAACTGGTCAGAGTGCTGTAGTTTACACACGTGGTCTAGCTGCTCCCGCTTCTGCTTAGGATATGCAGAAGCACACATCAAACTGTCCCTGGGTGCTGCATTCATGGACAACAAAATCAAGCAAAAGGGCAGGCCAGAGTTCATGTTAGGATGCTCCGGGTCCTTTCAGTTCGCAGAGTGATGACCCATGTGTTCGATCTCCATTTTAAAACCACAGGGAAGCCCCAGGAAACAGGGCTTTTTAGCTTTAGAAGCCTCTTGGGTTTACTGATGCCCAGAAAGCTTTTCAAGCTGAAAGGAGCCCCAGGAGAGTCTCCTTAAGCAACACTAAATGTGTGACCTTGAGGAAAAGGTGCTGGTTTCTGATGGCAACTATCAGGATATTGAAGGCAGAGGACGCTGAGGGTGGCACCAAGCTGTGCTGTAAATCCAAGGCATTCTCAAGCCCTGGCTGCCCCATCTCACCCAAGTTCTGCTTTGTTTTCTGTCTATGGTGTTAACAGCTCTGCCAGTGTTCAGCGATTGTGGGGGGAAGACAATGCGCAGAGAGAAAAATCAGTACAGTATTGTCTTTTCTTTTCTTTCTTTTTTTTAAAGCCACATCCAGACAGAAAGCTCTCATTTATTCTTTGTAATACGTTTGTCATTCTAGGCTGAATAAATGCGAGGCTATGAGAGAATGCTGATACCAGTTGTCAGAGGAAAACTATTTGCAATTGGCCCTCCCTTCTTTCTTTGGGCATTTTCATTATAATCTTTTCAGCTTCACAGAGAGATGAACAAAACTCATGTCCTGAGTATAAAACAGAGATTGAGTGAACGACATTGACTCTGACCTTCAAGGTCAAGATTTTGTGTGTGTGTGTGTGTGTGTGTGTGTGTGTGTCTGTCTGTCTGTCTGCATGGGCACATGTGTAGACACTGATGACTTTTGCAGTTAATATTTTCTGGGACAGGAAGTACTATTTTTCTTGCATCTTACTATATGTCCCAGGACTGGGGCTTACATGAAACTGTTAAGTTCATTCATTTATTTATCCCTTCTTCATTCAATATTTACGAATGCTGCTTGTGGGTGAATCACTGGATGAACTCCTGGAGTTGAGGCAGTGAAGGTGACCTCTGAGGTCTGACTGTAGATTAACAAGGTGCCCCTTTAAGGAAAGAAGAAGTGCCACTGTTAAAGTCTGAGCTTTCAAAGCAGAGCGAGAGGAATCCATGAAGCTGTCACTTTTCCTCTTAGACATTCTCACACCTCCCTCTACTGAGTGGCCAGTACATTTCCAATAAACCTCTCACCTTGGACTTCCCATCTCCAGTTAAGAATGTACTGATTTTCCTAAGTTTCAATATAAGCTCCCCCGTAATACAGCAAGCACACAGAATTAAATATTAATTTGTTTTCACTAGATATTGAGAAACACCTCATTGGTGTTCTTGCATCTAATAACTGGCAAGTGCTTTCTGTGATAAATAGAACTGTCCTTTCGAAGAACTAAAAAAAAAAAAATACAAAACAAAACAATTGTTTCATTCTTCTAAGGTATATAAGAAGCGACTCCACTCAACTATTCGGACTTTTGAGATAACTTCAGAGAATTCTTGATTTTCCTCAATAGGCTGCGCCACCTTCATCCCACAACACCTGTGAGTACCTTTCTACACGGGCTGCTTGTATTAATAATTTAATTTTTGAAAAGCAAACTTTACACTAGGTGCATTTGACTGACAGCCTCTGGCCAGAAGGCAGCGACACTAGATCATGCCTGAATCCCTTCCAACATTACACAACCGAGCAGTAGTGACAGCAGGAAGCCATTTGTCAGGCCTAGGTTTCTCCCATTTCATCTAGAAATACAAATATCTTATTTTTTAATAGAGAGAAGGATGAGCTGAGAAGGATGGTGATGGATCAAGGGGGCGACACGGTGGGCTAGCCAAAGCTTTTAAGCACAACATTTCTCAACTCGTGGCTGAAAAGATGAGCCGAGGGAGGTTTGAGGGAGGAGACTGGACCACACTGTGGAGATCTGTCCAAGTGACAGCGGAACTCACACGTCCCTCAACAGCCTATCAGAAACCGCGTCGGGCTATCCCTCCACATGGTGATAGAAATGGAGTCAGAATCAGACATGATGACTCGCTGACAGGGGAGGGGAAAGAGCCAATTCTGTACTAAGGATTTGCCACGTGGCATTTTTAATGGATAGTTTTTTTGTTTGTTTGTTTGCTTGTTTGTTTCAGGAAAATAATAAGTACACAGAGAGAAATTGCTGGGGATGACCTAGCTCAGGACGCAGATTTTCCAGGTACGTGCTAGTAAAATATGAGAGTGGATTCTGAACAGAATGTTCCAGGCTTTCCTAAATAGTGAAGTGAAGGTGATTGACAATAAATGTGGACATAATGCTAATTAAGCTGAGGGTTTTGATCAGAGTCTGAGAGCAATAGGATCATTTACTAAAATGTGTCATTCAAAATAAATAAATTAAAAAAAACCCTTAAATATGTGAATGATAAAGGAAAAAGCTCAGAGCTGGGCTGATATTTATAGTGATCCATTTCTCACACCTAAGCATTCCTGCTAAAACAGTCTCTTCCTGAGAGGCCCAGCTGTGTTTTGTCTTGGACAGATTTCTTATACTTAAAACACAAACACAAACAAGCAAGAAAAACAATCCAAAGTACCAGGGTCACTCCTGGGCTTAATCAAAAGATTCTTAAAAACCAACCTCATCCATCACTTACTGTATTGTCTCTTATCCTAGTTTTCAAATAACAAAAACCACTGTAGGAGCTGATTCTTAACCTTAGTACAAGACCCAAAGACTAATCTTGCCCAAGGATAAAGGATAATGGATAACCAGCTATAAGAAGGATTCCTTAGGAAGGGATGGGTTGCTGCTAAATTGCTTGTGTTTTATTTTTGCAAAGATGGTATGGAAAGCCTTGGTCGGAGAAATGGCCTCTAGCAAGTAACTTTTTTTTTTTTTTTTTTTTTTTTTTTTTTTTTTTTACACAGAGGAAATTTTTCCCAGGAAGGATGGTTATGAATTTAATTAGAAGCTCTTCTTTTTGCATAAATTTGGTTTAGTCTAAATAAGACTTGAAACATAGAACAATGTCCATGGAGTGCAATTCACCAATTGTTACTTTTAATTATGTTCCTATGCATAATTCATAGATGCACCACATGGACAAGAGGAAAGAAAAAGATAAGAAGGAACAAAAGAGACGGATTTTCCATCAAACAATTACTATATAAATAGACAACATATTTAATACATTAGCTAGCAAAGTGACTCTTTGTTCTTGTCAGTCTGGGGCTTAAAAATGTTTTTTTGTTGTTGTTGCTTTTTTAAAAATAATCCCACAAATACAACATTGTTACATTTTGCTGATGTCTTTCTTAAATGAAATAAATAGGGATTATAATTTTTTTATAGGACAAAAAATGACCTACAAAGATGTTTTCTCTTAAATGATGGCATTCTAGATATGGTTGACATAGCATAATATTGAAATATATATGTAATATTGGAAAAGATTTGAGTGTAAAATTTTATTATGGGAACATTTAAAAGTGGTATTATTTGCTCATTAAGGGAATACGGTTTTCCTCTTTTTTTCTTTTTCTGTTTTGTGAATTTTTGAGTACTAAATCTATATTTCCCATAGCACAAAGCATTTGCTGTGTAAAAAGCAGCTAGCAGAATAAACATCATTTGGGGAAAGCAAAATAAGTGGGACAAACAGGTTCGGGAAGCATTAATAGAGTCCAAACTGTGCTCCAACAATGCGCTTTTTCATGTTTGATGGAGTAGATGGGACAAGTAAACAGATATTGGTTAAGTATCAAAATGAAAGGTTAAGTGTTGAGTGTGAGCTTTGTCCTCAAATATCCTTATTGCCAACTCTTTTTCTAAAGAATAAAACAAAACTCTTTTGGTCCATGGTAGCATTTTTGACACAGTTGAATGAATAGCACCACTCGCTAGGACCATAACCAGTTTCAGAAGCCTTGAACCCTAAGAAGGGAGGCAGACATAGTACAACCCCAATACTGGTTCCGTTTCTGCTAGGACTGTTGTAATCCTGCTTCAGACCTTTGACAACCCTGACATCTAGGGTTAGGTTGATGGACTTGGTCTCCAAGTTGCACTCAAACCCCGTGCTTTCTAATAACTCAACTGCACAGTCTGTGCTACCCCACACGGGTCCAGAGAGAACCAAGAACATTGCACCCAGCTTGCAGATACTGGATTATAAAAAGAAGGGCCCTGCTCTACCTGCTCAGAAACTTCTGAAACCTTTAGTCTGAAATATTTCACTGTTTTTAGATGACTAGAGGGGTGTGTGTGTGTGTGTGTGTGTGTGTGTGTGTGTGTGATGAGGAGGGAGCTGGGAGCAGACAGAGAACTGAGAAAAGTTAGTCAAGTATTGCTAGGACTTTCTAGGACTTACAAGTTGCCAGAGTCTTTACATATATGATGTCTGCCTTCCTGTGGATGAGGAAAACCTACATGTATAATAAATGTTTCAGTGGGGGCAGAGGAACAAGTATTCCTAATCTCTTTAAAACAGTCTAAA
>OZ030014.1:76677193-76697193 GCA_964023405.1 Apodemus agrarius
CTATTATTTCCTTTCATGATGAATAGATCTTACTCTTCCTGTGGGGATTTGAAATCCATTGACTGAAAGGACTTAGGTACAAGCTGTGAACCAAGCCAGTGAGTTGGAGTATAGTATTGATGAAACACCTACAATTCTCTCTGCTAGCAAAAAAAAAAATATGTTTTATGTTTTATTTTCTTCAAGACAGGGCTTCCTTGCACAGCCCTGGCTGTCTTGAAACTCACTCTGTGGACCAGGCTGGCCTGGAACTCAGAGATCCTCCTGTCTCTGCTCCTGAGTGTGGGATTAAGGATGTGTGCCATCTCTGCCCAGCACTGCTACCTCTCTTTACCTTCCCAATAGTTCTCAGCGTGGCCTCTGCCACCTCCCACCACTCTCCAAAATCCTTTCCACCTCTGATAGCTCTGCAATCCAAACACCTGATGTATAAGTGAAAATTCATTAGCTGTAACAAAAGGACATGTTAGGGAGAGGGCTGCCAACACAATTTGCTGCTCATTTTCCTTCTGCAGGACAGACACGACTCTGTGAAGCTTAATGCAAGAGATGCAAGAGGAGTGAGAACCCTCCTCCCTGCCATCCTCCCCCCCCCCCCGCCCCAGCCCCAGCCCAGGTCCATCTGGGATCTCAGAGGCTGCCTGCCTTCTTTTTTGGCTGTGTTTATTTCCAGGGTTCCCTCACAGGGATCTCTCCTTTTTTCCTTTAGGCACAAAACACAGTCAGAGTTTCAGCGAATTTTGTTTTTAGTGCCATATCCTTTTTATGCCAATTAGAGACACTCTCCTTGGGCTCTTAAGTAATTTGTCAGTATAATCTCAGGCACACCAAAAAGAGGCACAAATCCTTTGCTGATTGGACACCAGAGTAGAAACTCCTCAGGCACAGTTAGAAATTAGGCAAAACTTTGAAGTCAATGTGATGTCTTTTTTTCCCTCTCTTTATGTTCATCAAATTAAGAGTTTCCTAGGATGATTAATGCACAAGTGTATTGGGCACCATGTTGATGGGGAGGCTCTTTGAATTTATTAAGCAGGAATGTGTATGCCGGTGTGCATGCACTGACACATACAGTAGCCACAGCTAAGTGAATTTAATGAACCTAGGAATTGGAAACAAAATGCTTGGGTTGGAATTCTAAGGTCCTGCTTTCTTGCCATTCTGGTTTTGTCATGGGTATTTAAAAGGATTAACAGCTTTCAGCTTCTTGGGAATGCACCTTCCTGCAATGGGCTGCCATCTTCAGAAGGAACAGGCCTGAATGGCTTCATTACTTCCTGATTTATTGTCACAAGTCTGCTTTCCCTTCTATGCTTATCTGTCATTTAGAAATCTCTCTGGAAGATCTTGCTGTCAGATAACTAGAAATGTACACATGGAAGAATAAAGATTCCTAGGAAGAATGACCAAAGAATCTTCCAAAAAAGCATGACCATGAGGCTTGATGAAAAGGAAGGGGACTATGATGGAATACCCACCCCATCATCTGTCCTCTGGATGCTGGAGCCAGGCCAGACTGCTTTGTCCTCTTTCTAGTGACCACCTGTTCCAGAACACACATTTGGCAGATTTTATTTGACTCAAAATATGGATTTCTATTTCCTCTTCCTAGGGAGATCCTTCCCTCCCATCTTAGCAAAGATTAAGTATGAAGTAAGGTCCCTTATTTTACACTTCACCTTTGTGGCTATACAGATTATAGCCTGCTTATTAAAGACTTAGCAGCTAAGATCCACACATAAAATGAGTGTGTGGCACTAGCTCTGGCACTATTGTATGAGCTCTTAGAATTGAACCCAGGTCCTTGGACTTGGGTAGACAGGATCTTAACTGACTGAGCCATTTCTTCAGCCCCTGCCCTATCACTCCTTTGTACAAATATACAAGTAATGTTTCCTGCATGCTGCATAGATGTTCTTATGTAATGTGTTTATTCCTTTAGCAGACATTTTTTTGGGAAGCTTAGGCACATTCATAAATAGGCATTTAATAATAATAGAAATGTATCCTTATAATATTATTCAGATTTTCCTTTTCTACAAACATATATGGAGATGAGGAAGTTTTCCACTGACCCTTGGCATTTTCTTCTCTTCTTGGCAGATTCTCTCTTGCAGCTTTATTAATATCTTAAACATATTTATTAACTCTCCAGCATACTGTCCATGGCTAACTTAAAAAACAGGACGCTGTCAGAGCCGGGCAGGTGGCTAGTTGATAAGCGTTTGTTGGACAAGCCTAATGACGAGTTTGGATGGTCTGCACCCATGGAAAGAGCTGAGTGTGGTGGTGATACAAATTTATGACCCACCACTGGGGGTCAGGGACAGGCCAATCCAGGAGGCCCATTGGCCTGCCAGTCCAGTGAAAATGACAAGCTTTAGGATCACCAAGAGACTCTGTCACAAAATTTGAGGTAGAGAGCTACAGAGTAAGACACCCAGGGTCAACCTCTGTCCTTGACATGTCCCATATGTGCCTGTACATTCTCTCATTCACATATGCACTTGCACACATCTGTGCACCACACACAAAGAGAGAATGAACAGTCAAACAAGTTGCCTTTTATCAGAGCCAAGGCTCAAGAATGCTTAAGAGAGTATTTTTAACAGAATGTTACAATCACCTTTAAATACTATTAAGGAAGCTATAGAATTCCCTGAGAGACTTAAGGCACAATAAATAAATAAATAAATAAATAAATAAATAAATAAATAAAGTGATGTTTGATATAGCAGAAAGACTGAATCTTGAATCATGTAAATTTCTTCCAAATGTGATTTTTGAACTGCTGTAATTCATATTAATTGCCTGGGTAATTTTAATTGCTATAGAAACTCAATGACATGATATGTCTACACACCACACATCTGTTTTAGAGAAATGGTCTTATACTTTACTATGACCCTCTCTCAAAACTTCCAGCCATCAACGTTTCCAGTCAGCATATTTACCTAGTATTTATTTTTAACTTACAAAAAAAAAAAAAAAAACGGTTTTTGAAAGATTTCACTGCACTAATCTAGCTACTTTCCCAAAGTTGAACATCCTGTGAGAATGGCATGGAATCATTCTAGGCAGATGTGTCTCCATTGATGTGATACATGGTCGGCTATACAACTGGCCTCGGAGAACTATGCTAATGATTCAGAGATACGAATGCAGACAAAATAAAAAAGCACTTTTAGATGAACATTTGAAGCAATGCAAATCTGCAAAGGCTAAAGGAAGTCAGCACGGGCAAAGAAGAGACATAAATCAAGGCAAACTTCTCCAGGAGATAGGAGGTGACATTAGTGGGGAGGTGGAGGTCATGGTTTTTACTCCCACTAATTTGCATAAGTTATTATCCTCTGCACAGCCCTTGCAGAATTGGAACTAAATAGCAGGAGGAACGGTGGGTCATGCCCCACACTGGGGATAAGGTAATAGGTGCAGGACTGAGATGTACAAGCAGGACAGAGCAGGGAAATACAGATTCTCTCTGTCTTACCTTGTGGTCTTTTAATCAGGACAAGATATTAGGCCAGAGATTCTTCAGACCATCAGACTTGCCAACCACTTAGACTATACCCAGAGAGTGCTTTGGTCATTCTCAATCTCCAACATGAAGCAATCAATGACCTGATAGTAAATAAATAAACATCTGAAAGACTGCATCTGACCGAGGAGAAATTCAGCGACAATTAATTGAAGGAAGAGAAATGGCCTGCTGGGAGATGGTCCACTCAGGAGAGCAGAGCCCTCACGTTATCAAGAGAGAGAAAGAGTGAATCAATTTTGCTTTCCGAACAAACTCAGCAAAAGCAATTTCACTCATGAGCTGAGAGGCTAAGTGCCAGCTCCCTGTGCGCAGGAAAGCTACACCCTCAATGATGTTCACGTCTGAGAATCGAGGCTCCGCAGAGGAACACCCATAGTACCTGTGTATGCTAGGCAGCCTCTCACCAATATTTCACAGATGAATTTGCAGGTCATCTGAAAGAAGCAGAAATCTTGTTCCTTGCTTTCCTTTCCGCTTTCTGTAATGCAAGAACAGGGGTGTTTTGGGGCGGGGTATCTCCACAGCGAGGTGAGCCTGCTTCCCAGAGACTGTTAGCACTGTTTCAGCGTCCTGCCTCCTATTTTGGCTTGGGTTTTCTGAGGTCTCGCCATTACACTGCACCAAAACAGCCTCACAGAATAGAGCTCTGTTTAAGCACTTCCTCTTTATTAAGCACTAAGAAGGACTGGTTTGTGTCATGCAAAACTATGTTGGAAAATTAATTACTAATCACCAACCTGTCACAGCCAGCTTATATGTGCACACACACACCGATAACTTACACACACACACACACACACACACACACACACACACACATACACCAATGCTATGAATCAAAGTTTTGAAGTTACACAAGCTGCAATAAAATATGTTTTTCTACAGTCATGGGAGTTTTAATAACTAGGTCATCATGACCCTTGTAGGTCCATCTGATAGCACTATAGCTGCCTATTTGGACTGCGTGCAGGTGCCGAGGTGGAAGCCTGCTATCTGGGATCATCTTCACCACAATGTAGTCAGAAGATGGCCCTTGGTAAGGGATCAACACCCGGACCTACGGCCCAAGCACGCACAGGAAGAACAATAGCACATGGGCTATTGACATGCCCATCTGGGCAATCAAGGGGATAAACTTAAGACAGTTAAGCTGTTGTGTCAGTCTACACATACACACATGCACACGAACACTCACACACACGAGATGAGGTTGACTTTCCACCCACACTCTCAAATCTGGCAAGCCTCTTGCTGCTACATAGACATGGTGACTCAAAGACTCTATCATCTCTTTGCATTAAGATTGTGTGGTAGGAAAGTATCTATTTTATTTCTTTTTATACTAATTTTCCTAATCTCTAATCACCCCTCAAATGGGGTCACGAGTCCTTATGCTTCTTTTATAATACTCTGTGTTTCATGATTTCCAGGGACTCAAGATAATTATACAAATTTGGTAAATTGCACACTAACGATAATTACTTTTTAATATGTTTATAATAGCAACTATAACTACTCATCACTAAGTAACACGGGTGAGCTAAAGTCACTTAGCAGAGTTGAGCAAGACAATGTTAATTCATATATGTGAATTCTAGATCTTCTAATAGCCTTGGTGTTGATTTGTTTTTCCAGATGAGGAGGATCAAACACAATGTGACTTAGTCAAGTGGCTCAGACCATATCACATGGCTCATGACTGATGGGGGCAGAGTCTCAAAACTTGTCCATGGAAACTCGATCTTAACTGCATGGCTAGCTTCTGGCAGATATCTACTTTTCCCCAGCTCTCTGCACTCAGCACCCATTGCTTTTCCAAGTTCCTGCTTGAGAACAGGGTCTTAGGAAGCAGGGTCTCTTCTTCGTCTTTCATCACTGTAGAGCCAGTGGAACCGAGCCAGAAAACAAGTAGGCCTTTAGTACTTGTCAAATGAACCAATGATGAAAGTGTTGCATTTCAAGTTCAAACTCTTTGGGGACTATTCCCTGTTATGAGGTTGGATTTTAGCCCATACAAGAGAAAAGAGGACGGGGAAGCAAAGAGACCTAGAGATCTGAGAGGCAGGTCTGGGTACTTAGAGCTGCCTCTTGTGATATCCCTTGTGATAGCCTACCTGATAACAATGTGAAGGGACAGGAAGAGTCTGAATTCAATCTTTAGAGCATGGAGACTACCTTCAGCATCACTAGGATGCAGAAACCGTTTGTACTTCAGAGGCCTCTCAGGAAGCTCCCAGGGTATTGAATGAAATCCAAAGATTGCTGTATAAATGGTTCCAAGTGCCATAGTACAAGGCATGACTTGGATGTTGGAGGAGAAAAGTGCCATTCTCTCTCTCTCTCTCTCTCTCTCTCTCTCTCTCTCTCTCTCTCCCTCCCTCCCTCCCTGTCTCTGTCTCTCTGTCTCTGTCTCTGTCTCTGCCTCTGCCTCTCTCTTTCTCTTAGCAGGGCTGGAAACTTCATTGGTGGATATTAGTTCAAGGATATAAAACTAATGTGGGTGGAGTAATAAAAGGGTAGATTCCAGCTTCTAGTAGGGACCACACTTAATCGCTAGTCTAAGAACTCTCACAAACATTTGGAAGGATAAAGAAGCTGGAAGGCATGTTTTTACAGGTCTAAGCTGAGTTAGATAAATACTAACTTTAACACCCAGGCTGGTGTGACCTAAGGATACACAGATCACTCTTGATTAGTTTCACAGATAAATGGCCTTGGGACAACAAGCCCCCGACCAGTTTATGAGATTTGTTGAGGAAATATGTGGGAGTCCTTCTATGAGACAAGTCTTTACATTTGCCCCAAGAGTCTCAGGTCTTGAAAACATGTACTTGTGTTGCATATTTGTGTGTTGGAAGCATGTTGGCAGAGCAATGGATACCTGGATTACATGACTCATTGGCCACCCAAATGACTAGCCTGTGAGAAATGAGAATTCTATTGAGACAGTTATCATTCTGGGAAATACATCAAGCCACTTGGATAAAATGCCTGTTTCTTTTAATTTCCTTTAATTAATGTGAGTGTGGAAAGAAGCCATAGGAAATGAAACAGAAGTGATGGATCCTGGGTTGGAGAATGAATTCTAGAGCTGTCTAGGATTACACTTTCCCTGAAGTCCACCTTGGGGTTTTTGAAAATCCAAACACTCGTAACTGGGTAGACAAAGACTATTTGGATATGATTTCTTGTAGTAAATGCTTTCCTCTTACTTGAATCTGGTTGGGAGTCAAGAACTTTCTTTAGTTGGCAACTGCTGTTTCTGGAAGGCAGTGATGATGTTTCTGTTCAAAGAGAGAGAGAAAGTCAGGAAACAGGATGAATGTTGGATAAATATAATTCAGGAAGAACATGCCATATTTTCGATTCTAACCCATAAGAAAATGGTCAGGAAATCTCTTTCTAGGGTAGTGACCTTTTGAGCAACTGCCACCATCCTGCTGAGTTACATGAGTCCCTTCAGAAAGCTTCCAGAATTAGTGGCACAATGCCTTTTCCTCTCTATTGTTACTGCCTAGTTGTCTTTATTGCCTGCACTATTGAGGAATCTTCCCTTGTTCTCCTATCTTCTTTCCTTGATCAAGTGTAAAGATCCAGAAAAGTGTCAGAGAAAAATCTCATGGCAGGGGGTAGACTCAGTAAGGGGGTTTTGTAGGTACTCAGGCTACCTTCTCACTTGGAAGGTGTCACCACATTCAGAGCAGACTTCTCTAGCCACCACTTTCCCAAGGGACAGTCCTCTGTGGAGGCACCCCCCTCATCTTACACATGCACATTTCATTGATACTACATATCTCTTAATTTAGTCAGATTGACAGTTGAACCAAGCTATCAATTCCCATTTCATAGGCATGGTAATTAAGGATCATAACAGTTCAATAATTCATTTTTGAAAAATGTTTTTATTATGTTTTGGAGAATTTTATACACTGCATTTTAATCATATTCATCCCAAGTCCTCCTTTAACTCTTCTTAGACCAGACCCAACCTCCTCACCTCCAACTTCACATTCCTCAATTGAGTTCATTTTGTGCTACCCATATATTTTTGGGGGTGAGGCCGTTCACTAGATCATATTTATTCAAACAGGGCCAACACCCTTGAAGAAAAATGGATTCACCCTCCTCCAGAAGCTGATGGTCAAAAGCTCCTCAGTTAGGTATAGGGGTTGATAAATCCCTTCCTACTTCAAGATAGAATGCCTTGACTTTATGCAGGTCCTGTGTAGGCAGCAACATCAATGGTCCAGAGGAGCAGTTCATCCTTAACCCAGTCCTCCATGCTTCTGAATGATAGGGTCTGAATTTGGGTCCAATGTATCTAATCCCAAACCAATGTTGACACACCCATACTCACAGCCTTGCCATGTGCATATAACAATAGTTATACAACCTCATGACATCATGGTCTAAGACACTATTATTGTGTTAATTGTGAGAGTAATTCACCAGTGTGTAAAGTATAGTTCCATGTTCTTATGTACTGTATCTTCAGGTCTAACAATTGATGCATCTTCTCTGATATTTAAAGTTGTCTTCAGTATTTTGCTGGACTATACATACACAGACTTCCAGAATAAAGTGGCAATCTCTATTTAAGGATTAAAATAAAAAAGGGACTATCTACTTGGAGAAAGGGGTCTGCTGTGTCCCTGTCTCTCCTTTCCTGTCACCACTCAGAATCAGTGTCCTCATCATCTTCTCAAGACTCAAGTTACTAACTGGAACCTTCTGCTAATCTTCTTGATTACTACTGATGCTTTTGGAGCATTTTTATTATGTAAAATATTAAAGCCATGATGTGGGTAGAATATATTACTCATTGTAAGTCACCAGTGGAGATCTGCTTTCAAGACTTGTCTTTCTCTCATCAATCAGTAGTTATTTGGTGTAAAAGCTGGACCACAACTGCTACATTATTCTGGGAACCAGCCTATAAATTTAGTATATATCTGAAGACTTCTTTCTAACTGAGAGTATAGTATAGGCATGTAATAGGAGTAAGTGGCAAATTCAGAAGCTTCCAGTCCCTGATCTATGGAAGGAGACTCTTCATTTAAAAAAAAATCTAGCCATTCAATATGTAGGTCTTATTGGAACACAGCAGAACAATCAGCCCAGGACACAATTGTCGTTTGAATGCTTCAAGAACACTTCCTGATTGCTTCTGGATTTTTCAAACTCCTCTTTTTTTTTTCTATGCAGTTTTAACATGAAGAAGGAAACTTCTTGGGGTTGATCTTGCAAAGACTTTGTCCTCACAGGTAAAACACAGGCAAATTCAGTAGACAATGGATGTCACATCTAGCAGTTGACAGGTGAAGGTTTGTATGGCCTCTTGTTTTGTGGCCCTCTGTGCACACACACCTTTTTCTTTGCTTCTCTAAGCTGGCAAAAGAACTTTATAAAGTTGACATTTCCAGCCCATAGTGAGAGTTGCCATGAGTTAAAAATTCGGAGATAGTTTGGCATCTAATTTATCCCCAAACATGCATCTCCATCTCCTCCAGGTTCCCTTACCATATTGCTTATTCTTCCATCAGTCGTGTTTCAGTTCATTCTGCCTTTTATTATATTTGTTATATTCCCTCCTCTCTAACTGGCTGCAAAAATCCATATTACTTTTCTTCTCCATCACATCAATGGGGTCTTACATATTTCACTGCATAATGAATTCACATGTAGGAAAACCACTATCTACAAATCTGCAGATTGCCAATCTCTCTCTTTAAAATTAGATTTGTTGTCATGGAGACATCAATGCTGATGACTATAGATCATAAGCGGGAACTGAACAACACATCTTGCTTATTGACTAGTAGAATGCTAAGGTTCCATTGCCTCAGCCCTCCTTACAGCAGATGGACTATAACACTCTAAAATTGTATCTAGTAACATTCATTAAAATGTGTGAATAAACCAGATGGCAAAGAATGTGCTGCAGCGAGTATGCTTAGAGGTGGTGAAGCAGCAGTTTCCCTTTCCAATGTTATAACCTTTCAGAGATTGTTTTTCCAGCCGTGCTTTACTAGTTTGTACCATTCACAAATGATGACAAGGTTGGACAGCCTCTGGGCTCAAGTCCTGGCTCTGTCACTTAATATCCCTCAAACTGTCCTTTGTAAAAAAAAAAATCCTTTAATAATAAAGATTAAGACAGAGCGCTTCCTGACACATAGGCGACACCCTTGATTTTGAGATTACTATACCAGTCTTTTGATAAAAAAGGATCTCAATGTGATAGCATGCATCTGTATTCTTAGCACTCAAGAGGCTGAGGCAGGAGGATCTCTAGTTTGAGTGTGGCCTAGGTGCTACAATAAGACAGACTTATCTCATTCTCTCTCTCTCTCTCTCTCTCTCTCTCTCTCTCTCTCTCTCTCTCTCTCTCTCTCAAAAGAATAGGGGGCTGGAGAGATGGCTTAGTGTCCTTTGCTCTTCCAGATGACTGGTTTCATTTTTAGCAACCACAGGTGGTTTATGACCATACATAACTTCAGTTCCAGGGGATCTGATGCCTGCTTCTAGCTTCAGGGGCACTGCATATACATGGTGAAAACACACACACACACACACACACACACACACACACACGTATATACTTACATATGTATATGTATGTATATATATATATGCAGGTAAAACAGCCACATATGTAAATTAAAGGGGGGACTTAAAATGAGAAGCTCTTATTCAGCAAACACCTGCATATGTGCATTTTCACTGTGTCTTTCTAAAACATTGACAGATAATCCCCATTAATCAGACAAAACTCTGGCTAATGAAATGGCTGATGCCTGCTCCCCACAGATCTGAAGTTGTTCCAAGTAACTATGAGTTCCAGTGGACTTCATATCAGCATGCTGTTCTTGTTCTTGAGGATTTTCTGTTGGCTCATAGGCATGGGATGACTATAATGTAAATTCTAGTGATCCCCCTCCTCCTGTTATGGTGATCCTGAGTATGTGTGTAACCTGTGGCTTATTCTTATCCAATAGAATATGGCCAAAGTGATGATGTAATATTGCACTTGTAGTGATTCCATTGTGCCACATGATCTTTATAGAGCAGATTCAGAGAGGTTCTCCTGACTGGATTGATGAAGTAAGTGGCCATGTTGAGCAGCTCATGTGGCACAGAATGATGGACTGTCAACCTCTAAGACCCAAGACTTCCATTCAACAGGCAGAAAAATGTCCACACAAGTGTATTAACTACTTTTCTCTTGACTGGGACAAGAGGATACATAAAAAATGACCTAGAGGAGAAAGGGCTTATTTTGGGTTATAGAGCTTATCTACCATAGTATGGATACTATGGATATTATCTATGGATAATATCTATGGATAGTAGAAGAGCAGAGGTTTGCTGGTCACATTGTACCCAAGTTAAAAAAGCAGTGAGAGTACAGGAAATTGAGCTGGGTATAAAACCACAGTGCCTACCCATAGTGACCCACTTCTTCCAGCAAGTGTCCACTTCTTAAAAGTTTTCCATTTTTTTCCCAAACATTGCCAACAACTAGGAACAAATTTTTCAAACTCCTGAGCCTATGGAGCACATTTTCCATTCAAACCATAATATAAGGAAATGAAGTATGCCAATAAATCTCTTGGGATGGATTCTTTCTTGTTTAGCCTTTAGATGAAATGCAGCTCAGTCAACACCCTGGTGATACTGAATTATGAGAACCTCTGGAGAAGACCCTTGTAATCCATGCCCAGACTCCTGACCTCTGATATAATGCATGTGTTTGTTGGTAAGTCTCTGGGTTTGTTATACAGTCACAGAAAACAACTGAGGGGGTGCGACTGGTGTATGAAGAAGGCTTATGTGTGGCCGTAGCCCAGCACTCTGAGACCTTTGCTAGTTTAATCTGAAACTTCAGCTTTCTTTTGTGACTGCTTGGGAACTCTACAGGTGACTTGAAGAAGTTAATTCAGGCAATTCCTAAGTTCCATTCCAGCTCTATCTTATAATAAGGAATCAGTTTGGGGTTGTTTTAGAGCTAAACTGGGGTATTTTTGTTTTAAATCAGATCACTCTTCAGTCCTTCTGCTTTTTAATAAATAGTTCCAAATTTACAAAAGAACCAAGCTATGGAGAACAATTATAACTATCTTTAAATACACACATGCATGGCTGCATGCATATATGCACAGACACACAATTTTTGTATTATTAAAATATAGTATATTTGTTTTCATTAGTCAATATTGGCCACCATTTTAATACCTTTATTTGTTTGTTTGTTTTATTTTCTATGTGCACTGACGATTCTACTGCTATGTATGTCTGTGTGAGGGTGTCAGATTCCCTCAAACTGGAGTTACAGAAAGTTGTGAGCTACTATGTGGTTTTTGGAAATTGATCCTCGGTCCTTTGGACTAGCAGACAATGCTTTTAACCACTGAGATATCTCTCCAGCCCTAATATTGGTCATTATTGTTCTTGACTTACTAAGTATTTATCATACATAAAGTTCACTGCACTAAAAAGCCTCTATTCTGAACTTATTCATCTTTCCCTGTTTATAGTCCTAAACAACTACAGGTTTCTATTGTTTTCACAGTATTGTCTTTCCCAAAATACCATAGAGTTGGAGTGATATGTATTTGTTTCCAGATTGGTATCATCCACTTAGCAATATCCCTTTAAGGTTTTTTTTTCTTCTTCCTTCCCTGCCTTCCCTATCCTCAGCTTAATAAATAGATCATCTATTTCTATTGCTAAGTCACATTCCACTGTAAAGACATACTATAGATAACGTATCTGTTCATCTAGTGAAAGATATCTTGGATGCCTTCTACTGGACCAATAATTTTAGAAAAGCCTCTGACATCCTTCATGTGCATGTTTCTGTGTGAATATGAAATTTCATTCTAATAGAGTAAACACGTAGGTCTTTAGTCACTGGAAGAGATGGCCAAAGTATACTTAGTTCTATGAGAGGTCCTGTACCATTTGTATCACCACAGATGCTGGCTGAGCATGCCTACTGTTCTGCATCTTTGCTAGGCAGCATTTGATGCCTAAAAGTTCTAACAGGGGTAGTGTCTTAGTCTATGTTCTATTGCTGTGAAGAGACACCATGACTAAGGCAGCTGCTATAAAAGAAAGCATTGCATTGAGTCTTGCTTACAGCTTAAGAGGTTTAGTTCATTATCCTCATTGTAAGGAGCATGGTGGCACACAGGCAATGGAGAGTTCTATATCCCAGTGGAAAAGCAGGAAAAGAGAAAACCCACCAGACTTGGGTTGGGCTTCTGAATCCCTAAAGCACTTTCCCAGTGAAATACTTCCTTCAACATGGTGTCATCTAATTTCTCTTAAGTAGTGTCATGCTCTATGAACAAGCATTCAAATATTTGAGGCTATGAGGGCCATTCCTATTCAATCCACCACACTGAGGACACCTCATTGTTTTTATCATTTTCCTTCCCCTAGAAATTATGATAAGCATATCTTTACATGAGCCTAACTTCCATATGTATATCTTCAGATCTCTTGCCAATTTTACATGGAATATATACATGCATATATATATATATATATGTATATATACATATATATTTAAATTAGGTGTACCTTTTACAAATTGTTTTCCTCTGGTTTGTAGTTTATCTTTGCCATTTACTAAATAATGTATTTTGTAGAGCAGACATTTAAACTTTGGGTAAGAAGTCATCTGTATTCCAGGGTTCTAAGTGGATTGGGGGTGCTCTTGGCCTTGACTTTTCAAGAAGAGTGCCATTGTGTTTTTTGCCTTACTTGATTCTATTGGCTAGTTCCACAAAGCCACGTTGTATTTTTATATCCATTGAAGAACAAAGGGTTTTGCTGAAAGAGACTCTTGCTGCTCAGCATAACACTAAATCCCAATGTGGTACAAATTTTATGTCCCCTCCAGGGTTTCCCTCAGTCCCCCAGCAGTGCCATGATCACATGAAGTAAAACTGTAGGTCATTTAATTTGTGCTTCTAGGTCTGAATCATGTGGCTTTCAAAATTGATATTAGAGAGTTATTAAGGAACCCATCAGAACCCCCCTTTTCTTTTTTACTTAAAAGTAAAACTACAATTATAAAGAAATTGTAGCACCAGGATATAGCAATTGGTTGAGAGTTGAGAAATTTAAGAATTTTGTTGTTTATTTTTAAATAAGATCTTTAAAGAAGTTAGTTCATGTTGGCCACTTACCCCTTTCATAGTTTCTTTCAACAGCAAAGCTATTCTTCACAATTTGGCTTTAACTTTCCTTCCCAGTATTATTGACTTCATTTTTGCTGTCTTATATTTATTTCATGATGCTCGGAGTTCTCAGGGATGCTTTGTAGCTCTATGTTCATTGTTTGAAATGTCTCTCCCTGACAACCTTTCCTTTCTTGGAAGTTCCTAATTATTCTTCAGTGACCACTTGAGACTAAAGTAGATGCTCATGCACAGGACTTAACCCTAAATCTGTTAGCTCCACTGAGTTTTGACCTGCAGATCCCTTTTCGTAGAGAGGAAGATGCTGAATAGAAGACACTTCCCCCTCTTTTCGCTTTTGCCTCTCTAGCATCTCCTACAATGCTTGGCTCTTAGGAGAGTCTCAGGAAATGCATGTTAGAGTATTACAAAGAATAGAATTGTCTCTTGGAATCCAAACCTATTGCTGGGGAAACATCTGGTTATGCTGCTGGCTCAGGAAAGCTTTGTGAATGCCAATCACAGCAGAAACAAAATCCTTTCCAATGATTTCTGCTTTTGTATAATCGAAGAAAAGAGGATGGATTGTTTTTCTCTCCCTGCCAGTTGTTCAACAGATGCTAGTCAGGTTGCATATGGATGCCAAGTTACATCCAAGGCATACCAGTTGTTTAATGTTGGATAATCTTAAAAGCAGAAGAAGAAACTGCCAATGATGACCTTTCTCTAGGGACCTTTATATTTCTTGGTGACATGCTGCTATGCAATAAAAATAAATAAATAATTTTTCTTGGAAAAAAAAGCTACCAGGGAGGAAAATTCTTTTGTGATGGATTCTTTCATTTCTAATAAACATTCTTCTAAGCACAACTTTAACCATATGCTTACTCTCCAGAAACTGTGGTGATATGCATGACGCCAATCCCAGCAATCTCACAAAATGGTGTTCAGTTCATATAGATATTAACTCACTCAATATATATTTATTGAGTTGTCAAATCCATGTTTTTATGGATCCCATAGGTATGTATTAATGTACATTGGTACATACACTTATGGAATTGGTAGCCATTGAACCAACAAAGATGCAGATAAATGGGCTGTGGCTTTAGGGAAGTTCTATAGCCTTTCTAAACAAGTGGGTAGAACTGTTATAATGGCTAATGTTAACTTTAAACCTAACAGAATCTAGAATCATTTGGCAGATATGTCTTGGGACATGTCTTTGAGGATTATCTTTTTTATTGGAAATTTTATGTAGTTACATTTCAAATGTTATCCCCATTCCTGGTTTCCCCTCCAGAAACTCTCTATCCCATCCTCCATACCCCTGCTTCTATGAGGGTGCTTCCCTACTCACTCATCCTCTCCCACCCTGGTCTTCCCCTACATTGGGGAATTGAGCCTTCACAGGACCAGGGGTTCTCATCCCATTGATGTCTAACAAAGCCATCCTCTGCTACATATGTGGCTGGAGCCATGTCCCTCCATGTGTATTCTTTGGTTGGTAGTTTAGTCCATGGAGCTCTGGGGGAGGGGTCTGTTTGGTCCTTCAGTCTTTCCTCTAACTCCCCCATTCGGATCCCATGCTCAGTCTGATGGTTGCCTTCAAGCATCCACCTCTGTATTTGTCAGGCTCTGGGAGAGCCTCTCCGGAGACAGCTATATCAGGCTCCTGTCAGCAAGCATTTGCTGGCATCCACAATAGTGTCTACTTTTGATATCTATATATGGAATGGATCCCCAGGTGGGGCAGTCTCTGGATGGCCTTTCCTTCAGTCTCTGCTCCACACTTTGTCCCCATATTTCCTTTAGACAGAAGCCATTCTGGGATAAAAATTTGTAGATGAGTGGATGGCCCCGCCCCCAATCAGGGGCCTTGCCTAACCTCTGGATATAGTCTTTACAGGTTCTCCCTCCCCTTCATTGAGTATTTCAGCTATTCTCATCCCTGTTGGGTCCTGGGAGCCTCTTGCTTTCCTAGCATCTGGAACTTGCTAGTGGCTATCCCCAGTTTCCCATCCCCCATTGCTACACACCTCTGTTCAAATTCCTGACCCTCTATATATTATTCCTGTCTGCTATACCTGATCCTGTCCTCCTTTCCCCTGTCCCTTCCTCTTTTCCCCCAAGACCCTCCTACCCTCTACTTCCTGTGAGTATTTTGTTCCCCCATCAAAGAATGACTGAAGCATCCACATTTTGGTCTTCTTTCTTCTTGAGCTTCATATGGTCTATGAATTGTATCTTGGGTATTCCAAGCTTTTGAACTAATATCCACTTATCAGTGGGTACATACTATGTGTGTTCTTTTGGGACTGTGTTACCTCACTCAGGATGATATTTTCTAGTTCCATTCATTTGCCTATGAATTTCATGAAGTCATTGTTTTTAATAGTTGAGTAGTATTCCATTGTGTAAATGTACCACATTTTCTGTATCCATTCCTCTGTTGAGGGACATCTGGGTTATTTCCAGCTTCTGGCTATTATAAATAATGCTGCTATGAACATAGTGGAGCATGTTATATGTTGGAGCATCTTTTGGGTATATGCCCAAGAGTGATATAGCTGGGTCCTCAGTTAATACTACGTCTGAGTTTCTGAGCAACCACCAGACTGATTTCCAGAGTGGTTATATCAGCTTGCAATCCCACCAGCAATGGATGAGTGTTCCTCTTTCTCCACATCATTACCAGCTTCTGCAGTCACCTGAGTTTATGAACTTAGCCATTCTGAATGGCTTATTTGCATTTCCCTGATGACTAAGGATGTTTAACATTTCTTAAGGTGCTTCTTGGACATTCAATGTTATCTTGATTATATTAATTGAGATGCCCCACTATGAGAGGCACCATTCCCTACTCACCATTTCTGGAAGGAGAAAGCTAAGCTCTAGCAAGTATGCATTCACTGCTCTCTTCTGATTATAGATTTACAATTCAATATGATGAGTTGCTTCAAGCTACTACTACTATGATGACTTTCTCTCTCTTAGGTTTTGTTTGTCAGAGTATTTTATCACAGAACAAGAAGCTAAAATATCCATATGTAGATACCCTATTCATTCAAGGTTTCTTATGGTACCCAGATATTAAATTGAGAATAAGTTGAATTGCTTTGATTATCCAGCCATACATTGTTGACTAGCCTTCATCTCAGATAATGAGGGCTTGTTGGGAAGGGCCAGTGAATTGTTGTGCTTGCTAGTTTGACTGTTTCCTATCATGTTAATATCTAGTCTTATAAATAATTCAGAAGATTGACACATGATCACTATTTCTAGAAGTAAGTTATTTAATAATAGGAAAAGTAAAACAAGTTATAAAAAATAGTAGAGAGCTACCATAGAAGGGAGTTGGGTAGTTAGAATGAAAAATAATGTGAGCAAACACTCCTGATGCTACTGTTAGTCTGACCAACTTCTTGGATGATCCTCTTCTACTTTGCTATTTGTTCATGTACTTACCTGTTCATTTATTACACAAATATATGTGGACTGTCACTATATACTATGTACCGTACTAGATACTGGGGAGTTACATGATTTTCCTGTTAGCAAATAAAAGGCTGTATTGACAAATGTGAAAAAAAATCATAATTATTCTAAGAGAGGAAACAAAAAGGGCCAAGATGATGACACATTTATCTTTGATCTTCAGTGTGTCCTATGCTGCCCAGTGCCTAGTAAGTCTTTCAAAGGTCTTAGGGACTTATCAGAGAAAGCTTTGGCCACAGCACCCAAGTATTCCATTTGATCTACCCTGTGCCTATCCAAATGAATTCTTTGAAGATTTTTCTCAATTTCAATGGCCTGATTATAAATTAATAGCTCTTTAATTTCTCTTGAAGAATGTTTAACCCCGAGGACATAACACTCAGACTAATCAAAGCCATTTAGTTTGGGGCAGAGTCGAAATAGTACACCGGGTGAACATCGCAAGGTCTCCAGGTTGAAGTGTATATTTGTTAAGTCTGGGACTTGTAAACAATTACCATGCCACTCCCCATAGCATGAGTCTTTTGAGATGGTGAAATAAAAATATAAATAGATAGCATCACTGTAAGAATTAGTAGTTACTCTCTGAACCTATGTCATGAATGGCTAAGGAAAAAGTGAGAAGGACCTTTAATAACAGTCACAGCAAAGCCCCAGGGATTGTTATTCATTTCGCTATTCTAAGTTGCAAGAAACTTGTTCTCAATATCTCTCAGGGATCGCAGCATACCTCATCTTCATCTCCCATATCTCATCTCAGAGACAACTGTATTCAACTTTGTTGGATGATTTAGTGTAGTCCAGTATTTACATGAGTGTCTCCAAACACTTGAATTGATAGTTTTAATAGTTTTTATCAAATCTTAGTCCTTTTAGAAAACTTGTAGGAAGAAAACAAAAGGCCTTTTCTAACATCTTCCGCCAGGCATATGCCACTCGGTTGCCTCCCTAGTTGAGCTATGTTCTTTGTTTTCTCTCCTTCTCCTTCTTTTCAAATAGAGTGGGGTTTATTTAACTCATAGTTATGGAGCTTGGGAAGCCTAAAAGCACTGTGCCAGCATCTGTGATGCCTTCTAGCTGTGTGAGTTGTGCTTTTCTTAGACCAATATGCAAATTTACATATTTATGACTAAATAAGTGATGTGTGGAAGGGAATTTCGTTGCAAATTATAGCTGTTACTGTAAAGCAGTTCTTGTAGAGAATCATCTTGCTTTGGTAGCTGTTAATTTTCTATGTATGGGTAAGGCATTTAACCTCCATATAGCTGCTGATTAAATCTGATGCAGTATTTAGTTCCATTGGATGTTCTCTCCCAAGTTTTCCTTTGCTTTTAGGTTTATTGATTTTATTTTACACTTATGAGTATTTTGCCTGCATCCAAGTATGTGTACCATGTGTGTGTCTGGTACTCGTGGAGGTCAGATAAGGGTATTGGATCTTACGGAGCTAGAGTTATGGGCGTTTGTGAGCCATTGCGTGGGTCTCTTTTGAGAGCAGGCAGTGTTCTTAAACTCTTAAAACTCTCTGGTATGCTTCCATGTGTGCAAGATACACTTTTCTATGCTTCGAAACTATCACATCATGTCATCGTGTCTTTCTCATGGTATTTTCTTCTCTAATTCATATCAGGCTAGCATAAATCTATAAGATTCTGAACATAGCAGAAGTTACCTTTAGTAGTACAAAGTTCACTTTGTGTCTGGATGACTCTTCCACAGTATGGAAGACAGTTTTTCTGGAGTAATACTGGGTGATTCTGAGAGTGATGTCACCACAATGACATGCATTTAATAGTGCAGAACCTGGGGAAAACATAGAGAATGGTGCACCTACTTTTAATTTCCTCATTCAATAAGCCACATCACTAGCTAAATTAGATACCATAGTCTTGCCTGCTTAAAAGCATAGGGAACAATGTGTATGTGCTTGCCCGTGCATGTGTGCATATGTGGGTGCGTGTGCATGTGTGTGTGCATGTGTGTGTGTGTGTGTGTGTGTGTGTGTGTGTGTGTGTGCTAATTCAGATGTGCTGTAGCAATTGGTTTTGTGGGGCAACTCTCGGAGTACCCCAGCTCTGGCTTTTGCTAGTCTCAAGGGTGCATGGCATCACAAGGGTAGATACTTCAGGAACCCACCTGGTATTCATAATGTGACCCCTCAAAAGGTTGGACAAGTGTTCCTATAAAACAATTGACTAATATCACACAGGCACTAAAGAGTCATTGATTCATGATTTATTTCTATGGGTAGAAATCCTCCACACTTCCCTGGAATTTCTTTTGCTGCCACTGTTATTACCCATATAATGTCCTGTTTTTCCTTTTAAAATGATTTTGCTTTAATTTTTATTATTTGATTTTTAAGTTTTTGTGATATGAGTATTTATCTGTGTGTACTTTTTGTACTATATGCATGTCTTGTTTCTGTAGACAGTTATGAGCCACTATGTGGGTGCTAGGGATTGAGCCTGGGTCCTCCACAAGGGCAGCAAGTACTCTTAACCACTGAGTCATCCCTCCAGTTCCTGGATAACACCTCTTTGAAACACATCCTGTTCATTCTAGACAACTACGGGATAAACCATCCTGTTTTCTTCCTCCTTTGTCTTTTACCTTGCTGCACTGAAGAAAAGGTCTGTCCTAAGCCAGGACGTGGACAAGAGAAAGTACTTCTTTTGTGGTGTTGGTACATGAAACTATCATTATTTTACTCTAGAATTGATGTGAGCTTGGCTTTTAAGGAAACTCAGGGTGAGTTGCACTCTGCC